>JAWWTY010000037.1:38692710-38743643 GCA_035222235.1 Margarornis squamiger
CTTGGCCTTATTGAACCTCACAGAAGTGGACTTGGCCCATCAATCCAGCCTGTCCAGATCCCTCTGCAGAGCCTTCCGACCCTCCAGCAGATCCACACACCCAACCACTTTGTTGCTATCTGCAAAATTACAGAGGTTGCACTTGATCCCCTCATCTAGGTCATTGATAGAGATATTAAACAGGACTGGCCCCAATACTGAGCCCTGCAGAACCCCACTCATGACCGGTCTCCAGCTGGATGTAGCTCCATTCACCATCTCTCTCTGGGCCCAGCCATCCAGCCAGTTTTTAACCCAGCAAAAAGTGCACCTGTCCAAGCACCCTTAGTCAGCCAGTTCTACACAGAAGCACCACAGACATGTTCTACAAAATTAATTTCTACAGAATAGAATATCGAGTAATTACAGATTTAAAATTACTGGGAGGAAAGGAACGGGACTATGCATTTATACTAACGTGACACGGAAAGAAACAATACAGCAAACCAAAATGGCACACAATGAATCTCAGCTACAGTACTTAAGGAACATCCAATGGAAGCTTTTACAAAAGAGAGACAAATATCACTTGAGTTTTATTCCTCAGTAATGATTCTGTAATTCTATAGTGTGTTACTCCAGGGTTTAACTTAAAAGAAATACATTCTGCTATTTTATAGTACAGTCTACGTCACTAGTTCCCTTTTAAAAACTCTTCATCACACTGTCACACACCATTCAGTTTTTAAGGACTTTCTGCATCAAATCAAGCCCGTTTTCCACTGACTTTTTAAGAAGACCAATAATACCGAATTAGGATGTCCAGAAAACCATTTTCTTCAAAGGAGAAAGTGCATACATTATGCTCTTCAACTTTCTATGCTTCATTAAATTAACTTCTTATATTATTTGTTAATGATAATAATGACAGCACTGGGTTTAATTTTAAAAGGTTATAATTAGTGTGCGTAAGTAATTGAACTTAATTTATCTGAAAATAACAGTATAGATGAAATAAAGATTTTTGCAGGGCAGAAAATGAAAGCTCTCTCCAGTAACTTGCTGCATCACGTCCCTGACCTGTGTGTCAGAAATTTAATCTACACTCTGGATGACAATTCTCTATAAACACAATGGAAGGCAAAACTATCAGTTTCGGCCACTGTTGATACATGAATTCAACAGAAATTTTACAGTAAAAATGTGCATGTTACAAAGTTAATGAACAAATTATCTTTCTTAAATTACCTGACTTTCTCTTTTATTTGTTCCTTCCTCTGAATCAGATTGATGATCCTGTTCATTTTCATCACTCTGGTTGGTCAAAGAGGTGGAAGAGGAAAAATAATTAAACTGTTGAAAGCTCAGTGAGATTTTAACGCATTCTAGACTTTGAATATGAAAATGCAAGGCCAGCAAAATACTCTACAAAGAATACAGAAGATATGTGAAGAAAATTCTCAAACAAAAACATGCTTTCAATACGAGAAGGAGATGGAACATAACTTTGCATTTGGAACATGGAAATCTTGCTTTTACATTACATATTGATCCTATGACAAAGAAAAGGGAAGAGGATCCTGAAACGTCAATTATAACCTTTCTATTCTGACAACGGTTCTTGGTGTTAAGAATGTGGCTACTTGTTATGTGCCAAATAACAAGTCTCATTCTTACAGCTTTGGTGTGTATGCAAAATACTGCATTGTCAAAAGCAATATATGTCTATGTATCAAAAAGAGGAAGTTACTTGAAATCTACATAATGCATTAAATCTCTGATTAACATTTTAGATGCAAAAGAAAAAAAAAGCTTATGAAAAAATTCTTATACACAAATTTTGAGATATCTCATAATTAACAGGATTATAATAATTACAAGGCTAGGACTTCCCCTTCCCGCAATTTTGGTAATATACTGGACATTCCATATTAGGTTGGAAAAATTTGAAAAGAAAACGTAAACACACATGAAATACTTATTTTCATACTCAACTCATACTCTCTTTTAACATTTTCTATAGGTGATGTGACACAGGGGCTTGTATTACTTTAGCATAATCAATTTATGTAGCTATGTGACAGGAAACTGGTTTATACATTCAATTTATTTCAGAGTTTATTACAAAAAAATTCTTATACAGAAATTTTAAAATATCTCATAATGAGTAGACTTATAATAAACATTATAATAATAAACATTCTTTCAATAATTATTTTTTCCCTAGCTTATGATTAATTTCTATTAAATTATGGTTACTACAGTGTTCTACAAGTTTTGTTAGCACTATCAACCAAAGACTTAATTTTGATTCTGCTCCTGAAAGCATCAAAACAGAAAAAGAGAATATATAACTTGAAAAAAAATCATCTTTTTCAAGAACAGTTAGTTATATAGTGTATTACTCTTAACTGTTGTCTAAGAGTACCCTATATACAAAGAGCGCACTTTGCTACAAGCAAAGTTTACTTACATCTTGAGTCCAATAAGAAACTCCCGTAGGTCGTCGTTTTTCTCTTGGCCTCCTTCTTTCCCTTATAGACTTGGGCTGTGACTTATCTTCTTCCTTTTCTTCTTCGTTTTTGCCCCCTTCTGTTAATAACAACTTTCTTATTCACTGAACTATGATAAAATCTATTTTGCTGAAAATTTTCTGAAATAATTCCTCTCAAGTCTTTAAAAAACCCTTACAATGATTTTTTTTCCCCTGAAATAAATTTGTTAAAGAGCTTCTTACCTCATACAGGGTTTTCTGTAATATAAACTGCCCAGAATATAGCTCTAAAATACCGTAAATACTAATTTCATCTCAGCCTCTGAGACAAAATGCTTCAATGTACCAGTAATACAACACAATTTGGACTGTCACGTAATAATTCAAACATCTGTGTCAGCAGCTGTATAAGCGTACAAAGGAGGAGAAGACAGCTCTTCACCATTCTTCATCAAAAAAGTTTTTTTTGCTTACATCAAGAATTCAGTATTAAAAAAAAACCCAACTTTTTTCAGTCATCTCCATTTTTGCTTTAAGATAGAATAAAATGGTATCTCCTATATTAGATTATTACTGTACTACAGATGTCCTTTTTCTTTAAAACAAATGCAATTGCAATTCAAAACAGACAATATCTCAGGATTATGTTTGCTGCCTTATGTGTTTACAAGTAATTTGTAAAAAAAACCCAACCCAAAACAAATTAAACAAACCTGACCAAACCAAAGTTATTTACTTATTATCATGCAGTCTACCTAGTCTGATGTTCTTTTATTAAATAAACCACAGATTTAAGTTCAGATAGAAGCATCACTATTCACTAATAACTACCATCACTAGACTTAGGAGGTAAATAAATATTTTCATGTGAAGCAAAAATTAAACAGGAAAGAAGGGAAACACAAATATTTGTGGTGAGCATATACCTTTCATAACTAAATAAATTAGGATTTGACAGCTAGGATTTCAGATGGTAAAGTAGTTCTCCTCCGAAAGTCATAATATGAAAAAAAAAAGAAAACCTGTTGTAGCTGGTATTTACTCATGAATATCTTTTCCACAGAATAGTCTAGAAAGGGTTTCCTAGAGTAAGTATGCATTACTAAAGAATCTTAATCCAAATTTCAGTTCATGATAGGACAAAGGGAAAAAAATCAGAAAGCATTTCCCTGAAGCTTAGCCCCAACAACTTCCTCAGAAAATACCATTCTAGGCAACATGACAAGACTGCTATATAGTTCATGGAGATTTCATCAATGGATCATTTTATTTGATGCTCTGTGGAACAAAATCACTAGTTTCAATCAGTAATCTTATTAAAGTTACTGATCAATAACTTAAGTCAAGTGTGGCAAGCCTCCAAGAGAGAACAGGAGATCACACTGCATGTCAACAGGCTCCTCCTTTGACAGGCAAAGAATCAGGCCCAATTATAGCAGGTGATCCACATTTGAAATGAGAGCAAAAACTGACACCAGAGAAAAGCTTTTTTGTGATCTCTGAATCGTGCATCTAATCCTTAGTTTCAGATTACCTAAACCAGTTAAATATCCAGAAGTATGGTTCCATTAGATACTCTGAACTACCACAGGAGGCATCCCCTTTCCTTCGTTTTCAGCCGCTCATGAAACTCTGATTGGTCCTTGAAGCATTAAAGCATCATTCCAGTCCTTCAATATGGAAGGACTGAAACAAAACTCCAGTCATTCAGTAATTAATCAAGTAAAATGCCTTCTTAATACCTGCAAATATTTAGAATCTGAAATATGGTATTTTATCATAGTTGCCGTGTTAAAGCAAAAATGAAAGCACTATGTGGATACTTACAGCAGTATATTTGACATTTCTATGACCTGACAATGAAAAATTACTAAATGGCTGCAGAACACCACCAAGTAATGAAAATCTTTTTTCCTCTCTATAGGCAAGTTTTGCGTTTCTTTCAGAAAATGGGAACAAGGCACATTCCCAGTGGTCTTATATATCACATCCCATTTTGAACTATCTCTAGGAACATAAGGCCCCCTTTGTCAACTGAAACAACAAAAAAAACCCCCTTCATAAACAGTACTCCTACCTCTCTCACTTTCCTTTGTTCCACTCCGAGAATAGGCAGAAGTTATACCTATAAGGCTGTTTGGTCTGTTTAGTTGACTTGAAGTTGATAGGGAGCTAGTGGAGGTGGAGAGCGAAGAGGTGGATGATGAAGAAGTTGAAGATGGTCTATAGCGATGATAAGGCTATTCAGCAGAAAAATGTCAAAATTAATTTACCAAGATCGACAGATACAAACCGTGGGATATTAAAACATTTAACTATATCAATAATCCTTATAGTAGTACCAAAATTAAAATATAATTGGAGTCAAAATTTGTAGGTATAATTTCTCTACCTAAAGAGACTCATCATGAAAATACCTCTTCAACAGTTCGGGAATATCTTTGTCTATAATCATCATCTTTAGTTTCAGATTCTTTCTTTTCTTCTTGTTTTTCTTTGTCTTGCTTTTCTTTCTCCTCTTTTTCTTTTTCTTCATTTTCCTGTTCTCTGGTTCGTGTGGGACGACTTCTTCCTATAGTTTTTTCAGCTTCCTGAAGATCTGTCAGTGTTACACCCTATGAAAACAGCAGTCAGCAAACACAATTTTAATATATCATTGATATTAATGTAGATGATCACACCATAAAAATGAATATTTTACAGAAAAAAATTCAACTTAAGAAAATTAAATCTATCTAGTAAGAAATACATTTTACCTATATATCCTACCTATAAGCTTTCCTCTCAAATCTTGGAACCAAATGTCCCTCTAATAAGTGGCAAATGTTTGCTGTGATGTGATCTACCACAGATTCTCCAGACAGACAATTTTTAGTTGAACTAGTAGATACAGATTGCATAGAAGATCCTATAAAAATAATTGAAGAATGCACTAGATGCTTCTGATGTTTCCAACATGACCATATTAAACATTTCTGAAAGACCCCGAAAAATATAACACATCACATTTTCAGAAATGTTGATACTTTACAATTCATTCCCTGCAACTGGATTTTTAAGTCAGCACCACTTAAAAAATTGCACTGACAGCACCAGAGAAACTCATTTCTTAGTTCATTGTTATTTTGAGGCTAAAAACTAGTTTTGAAGTTCAGAAAGCAAGCAATTTTTTTGAAGACTGCTTTTCTCTACTACACTTTTCAGCTGATGCATCTGACTGAGACATTGCTCAAAACACTTTGCAATCTATCCTTCAAAGCCAACTTTGCATCTTATCAGTTATTTGGTTTTTGTGTTAATAAAGTTTTAATACAGTATTTCCTGTTAGCTTCTTTACTCTAAAGATTCAACAATAGTTGGCCTGTACCTTGACCATCATTCAGGGCTCTGAAAGTAAAAATAACTCTAGTAAGAGAAAGTTGTATCATGCAGAGTGGATCTCTCATTAGGAAAGGTAATCAGAAATATCTGAGGGGTTTAAAACTGCAAAGATTTCAAAGTAATGTCAGTAAACAATGTAGATACAGACTCGTCCTTAAAACAGGTAAGGACAATGGCTAGAGTACTTTTGTGCTGTTTATCAGGGTCTATATGCTGATTATCCTCAGTTGTCAGCAGATAGTGTTTGGTAGTTGCTTCACTGTCCAAAGAGCACTCAAATACCAACAGAGATGTTCTATTTTGCTATTGCCGCATCTTTCCCTATGTTAAGGTTGTGCTGGTTGCAATTCACTATTAGGAAGTTCTGATAAAAACTGGGAAGAATCACCAAATATATCAGTATGCAAACTAAGAGAGAGAAATGTTGCAAGATGGCATGCAGTTAGACATTTGATTATTAGCAAGGAACAAAAAACTCTCTCCTAGAACCTTTGTGTCTCCACAGAAAACTAGAGTGAATGTATTTTTTTCCTATGTCACAGATCTTATTAGCTATCCATATGTTGGTCAGCTCAGTCACATTACCTACAAAAGTCCATGCACAGAAAAAAAGACTTCGAAATGGATGCAAATGCAGTATGCTATGGCTTTTTCTCAAGTATTAAGTTATGGGTATGTTTCCATACAAGTAGAAGCTTTAATAATACTATACCTGTGTAGATCTTCTAGACTGTCTTGCTTGCCTGGATCTAGCTTTTCTTTGGGACTCTGACTCTTCATCTCGTACTGGAGTGAGGTATGATCTAAACAGTTAATTACAAACAAAATGGGCAAATGATAGTTTTTGTACAAATGTATTAAATGGTCAGAATAAAACCCCACAATATGATATGATGATAAGACCAAAGCAGTCACAAGAAAATCTTTTACTATATACAACAGGTTATATTTTAGACATTTCATCCATATCATAATGATCTAGCCCCAGAACTCAATTAAAATAAAATACACAGTGTTTTCTTAGTTAATTTAGATTTCTTTTTTCTATTTTCTCTAAATATAACTTCAGCTTTTTTGGTATTTCACTAGTCTACTAAAACAGGGATAGAAGAGCTCAGAGATTCAGCCATACAGACACTTATAAATCAAAGAGGTGTATTAACTTTTAACATTATTTGCAAGTTTTTAGTAAAAGATAAATGTACTGCTAATGCAGAAAACCTAATTATATCAACTATTGCACCAGAAATTAAAAATCCTTGAGGAGGTGGTTACTACATCTTCATATGAATCATCTATGCTTTGAGTAAACCAACTCCCTTGGAAAAAAATGAACTTAAGAATAAATCCTCATGAAACCCACAAAACTCCTGCAGAATAAGCAGGTAACTGTAATCAAAGCCAAAAGGCTACTAGAGTAGACAGACAGAAGTCTGGACTCTTTAAAGAAATTCTCCAATCCATGTAACTGGGGTTTAAAAAAAATAGCAAGATATAAATATATATGCATAAACACATATATTTGCACATATGTAAAACTGTAATTAAAGAACTTCAAAGAACAGAAAAGGTTTTGACTGCAGAGCAGGAATAATCTTTAGGGCTTCAAAACTGCTACAAATTGTTCCACATAACTTGGTTTTTGGTAACTGTTGTACCTACACCTACCTTCCAATAAATCTGAAATACTTTAAATCTCACTGAGATAAAAAGAAAACTCTCAACTTGTCGGGTGCACACTGCAGCTACTGTCAGAATAGAAAGTGTCCTTCCCTAGCATCCCTTGTGTATGCCACACAGGTTACCTACACCGTATTATTCATGATACAAAGATTTAAAGATTCAAGTTTGTAGTTTTCTTCCCTGTTTCTCCAAACCAATCCTAAAGATCATATAAGGAATATAGCTTCAACTATTCAAAAAGGATGGATCATTACCTGCTTCATTACTAAAAATAGTTTATAATGTCTTTACTTATTAAATATCTTTGAAATACGGTTTTGAACAGACTTTCTAAATACACAATCTCCCTCTATAAACACAGATTAACCAACTTCTTAAGAAAAAATTTAGCATGTATATTTCATATACATACAATTTTTTCATGTGCATATAAACACGTGTAAATACGCACACATATATATATATGTATCTGTATATATACAGATACATATGCCTGTGTTGATATTTAGAGCACTACCTTCTCACATGCATGCAGCTATTCAAATTTTGTTGATTTTTAAGATTTAATGGATATCCTAATGTACCATCAAGAATGCATCTGCAACAGTGTATTACACAGTCATCCTAGTCAGACAAAACCAAGTAATTTCAGGCCAACTGCAGGCATCTAAAACGTATGTAGCATGTGTGCATTAGTATAAACACACTTGTGAGAGCAAACAAGACAGCAAAAGCCTTAATCCTAAATTTCCTTACTTTTCTAGCTGGTATGAGACCGAAATGGCATTTGGGTTTTAAAATTAAAACTTTTTTTGAAAAAAATATGTATTTTGTTGGTTTTGCTTTTCATTTGTTCGGTTCAGTCAAATTTCACTTTGGAAAATGCATGTTCTGACTACCTTTGTTATTGAAATTAGCTGTTAGCACATGTGGGCACTTCCTGAATCATGGTGGGGAAGAATAAAAATATAATCCACATTTCCATACAAGTTATTTCATTTCAGTTTTGGGTATGAAGGAAGACTATGGAAAACGGTCTACCCTAATTAGGCCCAAAGCTATAAGGAATCTTTAAATGCTGCTTTTTTATGTGAACCAAAAGAATTCAGGTTTCTTCTGTAATAAAGAACAGCTTCATTACCTCCGTGAACATACAGAGATACACACATTGGCACTGATACAGGAGTCACATTTTAAAAACTACTGCAGGAGCAACACACTAATCTAAACTTGCATTTCAGCAGAAGAGTTAAAGGATAAACATTCATAAATATCCAGAAGAAGAACAACTCAGGGAAAGCTAAGAGGAATTAATAATCTTTTGAAATCTTATTTTTGCTTCCATAAATAGCAGGAAACAACTCCTCATGGAAACATAAATATGCACCAATCTTAACTCACCCTCCATATAACTGTAAACAGAAACCCCCACCCTGTTCTTTAAGTAAGATTTACATCAGCTTATTACTCATTCTTCATATTGAGTATCTCTTAAAGCATTGCATTTACAATTGTATAATTATGTTTCAATTAGAGGAGACCCTAATGATGCAGAGAAATAGACAGAATGTGTTGGGTTCAATATTCTCTTCTCAAAAATGCCAGGCATACAAAATTATCGAAAAAATGCTATGCTGTAAGTTATTAGCATCCTGCCAGTGGCACACTAGCTCAATCAGCAGCAATGTACTTGTAGTAATTAATTAATTGCTCATTCTATTATTTTTTAATTCAGCGTTTTTATAAAGTTCCATTATGCATATTTTTAAGAGTATTCATTTAATCTATTAACAGAAATAGAAATATGAAAATATCACATACCAAATGAGAACCTAAGGCCAGTCAAAAACACACAATATCGAAGTTTAAATTTCATGAATGGTTTCTACTAGTACTAAGCTCTCAGATAAACTGCAGCATGTTACTATCTGTTTCAATCCACATCAAGAAAACAACAATGCTTTACACTCTGTACTGTCCGAATTTGTGGTAACCAACACATTCCTTTAAAAAAGAAAAAAAAACGTAAATTTGTGTAGGAGCAACATTACTCTTAGGACCTTTACACACCTCCGTCTCTCCCTGACCTCTGATGTTGAGGACACAGTGCCAGAAGTAGCTGTAGTCATGGCTGTGGTAGTGGCTGCAGCATTTACAACAGATGGTGCAACAGGAACGGTCACTGCTGTAGGAACACTGTCCTTTTCTTTCTCAGTACTATCCTCAGCCCACAAACGATTTGAGGTACTACAGCATAACAAGCAGCAACACAAAAAAAGAGAAAAGGAAACAGCTAAACAATGAAAGCACTTTACTAAACAACTAATAACATGTAAATTGAGGGATGGATTTTTTTTTAAAAAAGGCAAATCTGAGAAATGTCTCTATGAAGCTCAACTTGAGCTATTAAATTGACTAAATGAAGAATTAGCAGTTCACAATGACTGAACTTTTATTCTTCACACCCTTCTAGCATTGGATTTATTCTTTTATGGCAACATGGCTTTCACTTTACAGTAGAAAGCCATTCACAATTTTTGAGCCAGATTGTATAAAATCAAAACAAATTTACCAAGAAAGCGAAAAAATCCAGAGCCCCAGGATCTACTAAACAAGAACGCATGCACATACATAAGCACACAGTAGACCTGACAAAAAAAACCAAACAAAAGTGTGGTGGAGCCATTACCTGCTTTGTACACCTGCTGAAGTAGAACCTGTTGTACTCTTTGTAGTAGTGTTTGTGCTGGCGGGCAGTGTTTTCTGAAGACCAGCAGAAGAGGTAACTGTTGATGCAGTACTTGGAACATTAGAACTTATCAAATCATCTTGTCTTCTACCAAAGGAGCCACTGAAGGAGAGACAGGTACAATGGCTGCATTTATTACTTATCTTTGCTCATTAAAATATCACCAAGCTGTGAATGATCCACTAAATTCCTACTCATGTATTCTGTGCCTCAGTTGAATCTTGGAAACTTCCGGGGCAAAAGAAGCATTTTCTTCACTGTTTCCTTGACTAGAACTTTTAATTTATGACTTCAGAGGGCAGTAGAAGTGTCCCTTAGTCCTGACCATTTCTTCACACAAAGAGGAGATAAAGAATGGAATCTCACTTGTTTATGTAAGACTGTCTTAATCACATCTACTAAAGTATTCACATAGGGCCCCCAATGTCCCATTTTTAAACTGCTGTTTCACCCACACTGAACACCTCAGAAAATGCAGAACTTCACTGCACAGCTTGTCAGAAAAGAAAATGTCATCAATATCACTCCTCTTATAATTTGAAACCAATTAAATGTCCTTCCTTTTTATAAAAAACCAAACCCTTTAATCATTCCCAGGAAGAATAATCTCCCACTCAGGTTTTTCCCTTGCTCTTCAAGTCATAAAGACTCAGTGGCTTCCACATTTTTATCCACTGGTTCTGGTTGAATAAATTTTGCACTGCCAGGTCAGAATGTTTGCCCATGACTAAACTTCAGAACCCGCAGTTAGGAGAGACAGAGCATCATGTTACTAACTGCGAAAGACTTAAGATACTTCTTTGTCATTCTGCAGTTGATAATTTTTTCTATCAACTTTAGAATGACAAATAAAAACTAACCATCCAACAACAACCAAAAAACACACTATTGAAGCACCACATGCAATTTAAAAGTGATGAGCACATTTGCTGGAAGACTGGAGTGTAAATACTGAAAAGAGCTAACATGCAAAGATTGTTCTTATGTATCAACTGTTGTTATTTTCCATCCAGAACAGGAAATCTGTACAACATCTTTCCTAAAACTAAGCTTAGGAAAATCGAGGAGTTTTTTTTAAGGCAGGAGGTTATCAAGGAATTGAGATGTATTATGCTGTATGAAACAGCCCAATTACATGCCAGTGATAATATTGGTGTCAAGGCTCAAAAAAAAAAGAAAAAAAAAGTTAAGTATCCATCACCACGTACATCAGCAGCATGTATCAATATGCAGCTTAGTTACTTTACTTTTTTATTTATTTATTAATTTTAGCTGTTTATTGCTCCACTAATTATAATTAAGAACTTGATTTAAATAGCTACATTGAAACTACACAATGGAGGAAAGTTAATCATGTATATATTTGCAGGATATGACTCCTCCTGGGAAAATCCTGCAAGTTAGGAACTAGCACACCTGAAAACTATTTTCATATTTTCATAATTTACTTTGCACTCAAGTTAATTTTATTTATGCATTCTATGCTACTCAGCACAGGTATGACTATAATTTACCACTAAGGAGAGCAGCCCAAGACTTCTGGGATTGTCATGCAAGAACAAAAATTCAGTTTTTTCCACATTTTCAGATACCAAGCAGTATTACTTCAATTTCAACCTTAAAAATAGTTATCTTTAACTATTGAACTCATCTAGAAAGAGTCAAATGAACTCCAAACTGAAATAAACAATAGGAAAAAGGAACCATATAATTTTAATTGCAGAGCAATTTCTGCAACACTCCAAGCTAGTAAAAATTATATAGCCTTAAGATCAGCACAACTATTCCATCAGCATGCAATACATACTTTGCCATTATTATGAACATTTCAACGTTACCATTCAATTTTAAACCGCCCTTACAAAATGATTCCATACTTATTTTGTTTTCTTGTTAACTTTTAAACTTATTTTGTTAAAAAAAAAAAAAATAAGAGAAAATCCCACACCTTCTTTGATAACTTGTGTTTAATGATGTAGGACCTTCATTCAAACTGTTTTTCTTGACATCTTCCTCCCATTTTCTCCTGGTATAGGAACTGCCACCACGTATTGAACTAGCAGATGAGTCTCTGAAAAAAGATTTTAGTTTAGTAAACTCATATTAAAGAAGACAGTTTTTGATGTGAGTTGAACAGGATCTTCAAATCAAAACCATGGATAACACACTTAAAATAAACATAACTGAACAGGAATAAAATTACCTTTATGGACAATCATTTTCAAGCCTCTGTGGAAAAAATACTACATTCATACTAACACCATTAGAAAAATAAGAAAAGGGCAGCATCAAAAGAAAGCTGCTAAAGAGGATTTAACCAACATGAAATCAACTTTAGGCTTTTATCTGGGACCATTACTGGCTTTGTTTTTCCCAAAAACGAACAAGATGTTTTTCTGCTTGCTCCTGGGATTATCCGATACAGTAAGGGGAAAATTACTTGAGTTTTTAGTGGATGATTTAATGGGATTTTTCATTCTTCAATGCTATAGGAAGTTCAAAAGCTGACAAGCCTTTAGAACTCATTATACTGTCGACTAGTATAAACAGGCTTGCAGTAGCCATTCCCGAGTGGCCTGCCATGCATCACTAGTTGACATGACTTTAGTCATAAGGAATTTCCAGACTGTTGCTGCAGTTTATAGCGGCAAGAAACAACCTTACTTAAAAAAATCTACTTAGAAAAACTATCCTAAAAACTGACACTGAGATGCAAAACCAGAATTTCTAATAAAAACATGAGCTCAAGATTTGAAGTAAAGTTCAGACAGAAGGAAAAAACCCCATGTCTTTCAGAAATCTATACATAAAAGGCAACCAGGTGTACGGAAAAATAAAACAAAACTTTGTAAATATGTACTTTGTGTTCAGGTGCCTTTGGCCTCTTTTTGCATGAAAATTATGCTTGTACTTCTGCAGCTGGAAACAACTTTAGGAAATGATGAAATACAGATCAGTGTAGTGTTGTTTCTTACCAGCAAACACAATTACTGAGCTATCATCTTACACCAAAAGGTCCTGCTCCATGAGAAATTTTTCATAATTACTAAAGGTTTCACTGTGCCAAGACACAATAGACTTCAGAACTTTTCAGCCCTGAGGCTGGGTGTCTGAGATTTGTTCAACTAAAAGTCCAGCTGGGATTCATCTCAAAGTCGTTTCCATCACTCAGAGTAGGATGTTAGCTGGATTACACTACATTACTGATACATGAGAGAAGTAGGTGTTTAGACAGGTAGAAGAACCTGGCATTAATCCAAGGAACAAGGACAAAGATCTGTAACAAGGGCAGACAGTCAAATTCTCCATGTAAACAAGGTCAGAGTAAATGTAAAAATCTCTTATGGCTTTAGGTAGGCAAGCTGGGTTGTCTACATACACTTGGCAAAATACTGGTGCATAAACAGTCTGACCCAAAAGCAGGCTTCATCTCTGGTACACCAAGGCATATAGGAAGTTCTCAGAAAGGTCAATTGTTCAGCGAGCACTGGGACTAATGAGACTGGTGACTGCAGTTAACCCAAGGCATATAAGAAAAACTGTGCTATGGCTGATAACCACTTTTGGAACTGTGTCTGTGAATAAGCCGTGATGATTAAGACTGGCACATCAAGGACACAAATAAACCTCAACACTGAAGCAAAACTTAACCCCTTTCTTACAACCAGTAAGAGCTTCTAAAAAATAAAACTGTAAAGAAATGTTTGTCCCAATCCTAAGGTACCTTCCAGTTAAGACACTTCAAGAGAACACAATTTTTTGAGAAGATCTCAGAAGAATAAAAACTAAAGAATAATAATAATCTCTGTATAGACAAACCAAAACTGCCAAATTAAACCTCAAAGAATATAGTACTCTGGAGAATGATAGCAAAAACAGAAATTCCAAACTGCCCCATTATAGAAACATAGATTAAAAACCATCTGGCCAAGTAAAATGAGAGATGCTAACAAATTACACTGAACTTTAGGGGAGAATGAGATCTGGAATATCCCTGTTTCAAAACAGAATTTATTACACAGAGACTAAACATAAGCAATTTCCTGCAAGCATAAGAAAAGACAGTATTTATCTTGTGTTTGCACTGAAACAAACCATTCTCAATCAACAAAGACACTCCTCTTCAGGCATAAAGAAATTATTGGTCTTATAGACAAGGATTACAATAGCACATTTTGAGCAATGAGAGGATTTTCAGTGTAGGTCATGCAAGGTTCAGCTATGTAGACATTAGGGAGACCTCTAAGTTTTGTACTATGCATTTACCTACAGTAACTCAAGAAAATGTCCCAAAACAAGTGAAAAATGGTTATATTAAAGTAAGGTTACATTACATTCTGATAATGTACATATGACATGAAAGTACTCCAAATCCTAACAGGTAGCAAGCCTATGCATTTAACTTTTTGTTTCTTTTGTACTGAAAGCTACAGAAGAAGCAGCAGCAAGGAAAATAAAAATCTCCAAAAGAAGATGAAAGGTCAACATGTAAACAAGAAAAACAGAACTGCTTTTCTAACCTAACTGTGATCTCCGTATAGCTGCTGCACAATCTGGTTTCAAGCAAAGACTATAAAAAACACATCATTTCATCTTTATCAAAAATAATAATGGAGCCCAGAAGCAGCACTTTGTGACTCAAGACAGAGCAGTAAATACTTTCAGCACCCTCCAGTAGCTTACAACTTTTAGAACTTCGTATTTTGGATTTTATTTATTTTCTCCCCCAAGAAAATAACACTCATTGCCCGGTTCTACTGCTGTCACAGAATGAACTGGACTTCAAAAAGGGGTTATAATTTCCAAGATCAAAGACCTTCAGGAACTGGATTATCATATGGGTTAGCATAATCTATACAACAGGATAGTGCAATAAATTACCATTTTCTTAAAATACATTAAGCAGTTTGTCAACCACTCTAAAGTCAAACAATTTTATGTTTAAAAGAAATTATAACTTCAGGGTCACCTGTTTTCTTTTTCATCAATGTCAGAGGTACTGGCCAGCCGTCTTGGTATTGTGGGTGCAACATATGCAAGTCGAGTTCCTTTTCCATCTTTCTCCTGAAAGACATGTATTTTTTATCAAGTGTTACTATTATTGATTATACTGCTATTGGCTGGAAAATCATCACTCTTATGAGAGCTCCAGCTGTATTTATTGTGACCAGATTATATAAATAATTTTTAAAAATCATCATGACTACATTGGGAAAAGGAAACTCTTAATGCTTTCATTCTAGTGATGTAAATGACTTGATTTCTTTTTTTTCTGCTTTGATGCAGTACAATTCCAACACTGATATCTGAAAGCAACCAGTTCAGTATTTTTATATAATACAGTGCATTAGTATTCTTAATCTTTAAAACACAGAAACATTTGTACTTGAAACAGAACCACATATTCTATGTTGTTCAGTTACCTAACACTTGTTTCAGTGGTTCAGTGCATTTATGATTCACTTGATCCACTTGATTCAGTGTATCCATGTTTAACTACAGAACCATTTTTTGTAACAAAAAGAAAATGAATATAAAAGAGACTTTTGTTGTTTATCAGATTCTTCCAACATCACTTTTCAAGCAAGGCCAAAACTATTGGCCAAAACAGTCTTATGTCCCCAAACCATAAAAACTACTACCAGCATTGCTGCTCTTGAAAAGGGGTTAAGTGCAGACCTGTACAACAGGTCACCAGACAGTGAAGGTGCACACTAGACATTGAGAGATACTACACAGAAGTTCCATTATTTAACTTTTTGGAATTTTAGTAAAGAATAGCTGTGTACTACTATTTTACTTTTATAATACATTTTAAACATCTGTACTATGAAAGGCATATAAATTCCTTAAAATATTGTTTTACACTGAAAATTATTACCTTTTCTTTGTTGTCCAATGAGGAGGAAAGTCTAGGACTTGAAGCAGAACGCATAACACCTGAAGAGTCTTTTTCTTTCTGAGCTTCTTTGGAAGCAGTAATCTCTGCAAGTGCACCATAACTACCAGTTTTTCTAAGACCCAACCTCCATGAAGCAGGGGATTCATCTTTCCTCTCTTCATCTTTGGGAGAAATCTTTGTTGTAGATGTTGGAAACTATAAAACACATGAAAATGAATTTACTTTATTAAATTACATTACCTGTGGCAATTCAAGCCCCTTGCAGAGGTTTGAGAACACAACTGTTTTTAATAATCCTAAGTACTGAATTCATAGAGGAATTGTAATGAGAAGCAACCTATTTTTCTCTTAAATTAGTCAATAAGGTAAAAAATGTCAGACTGGTCAAAGTATACTACTCCTCTAAAAGTTAGCTTAGAAAAACCCACACTTCATAATTCACACTGTGAACTTGAGATGCAAACTTAGAAACATGCAAATCTGGTATTAACATTTTGATTAAATATGTTATTTTGCAACCTGCACATAAACTTGTGCACACAAGAACCTCACCATAGATTTTTCACCCTTATTGGGCACAAGAACAATGCCAGTTTTGCGCAAGCCCTGCCTCCATGATGCAGGATCTACTGACTCCACGACAGGCATGATAGGAGGAATGAAATCATACTAAAGCCAATTAAGACAAGACAAAGATGAAGATCGAAAGAATGGAAAATAGAAACAAAAGATTGTTTTAGCACCACATAGTTTGTTCCTAGGTTTATGTTACACAGATCACCATTACAGCACAAAATACCAAAAGCAGTAAGACACTTAAAACCTTAGTTAAACACAGCATGTTTAGCTCATTCACAGGTAGAATTACAGTTTGTGTAGAAGAGAACAACAAAGCTTATGACCTAACAAGGTCCATGGCCTAAATCCTGGCACTGTTGAGAATACTGAAGGATTCACACTAACATACTCTTTATCTTCTTATCCCATATCATTCAGATCCCTTAATCACATCCCATGCTAGCTCACCTATCCTCCCAAACTTGCCGTACTTCAGTACCCACAGTCAGAGAGCAGCACTATTGAATGCCATGTAGACTGAAGAATACTCAAGTTCAATACTGCTTTACCTTCCTTAGTAAAAGCAGTTTAAAGCCTTTTTGTTCATAGATAGGAGCTTCAACCGCTCCTCTAGATCACATGTACCTGCTCTGTTACAGGATAATCAGTCTTGATATAAATGTGCATTTATTTTTTAGCTACAGAAGGCCCTGAGCTTTTCACACAGTATTAGGAAGATAACTACAGTTTGCTTTTAACCTGTACTTTTTACCTTTGAGACCAAAACATAAACCATTAATTACTGCATTATAAACTTACACCAGTGTATTAACGATTTGTAAAAGGTTATCATTCATCTTAACACAAACTTAATTCTTCCTATAAAAATATCCCCTCTTGTCATTTAATCCCATACTTTCATCTGTTAAAGTATACTCTGTAAGATGAATCATCATTAGATCCTAATGATGATCCTAATCATCATTAGAAGCATGACCCCAGTAAGCTCCCAGGGCTAAATACACTACACAGTATTCCCCCAGCAGTACGTATTTTCTCTACTGTGGCTTCAGTATATCACAGCTACCATTTCTCCTGAACATGCTTTTCAGAAGCATCAGTAGTGGGTCACACTCTGCTTAGGATGCAGAGTAGAAAAGTTGTAATAATTGTCAAATGAAGACTTACTGGCTTACTATCCAGTTTGCTCTGATTGCAAAAGTTTGACTTATGTACCATCCTCTGACTATGTGTTATCTACTGTAATATTTTTCCCAGGCATACCTATCTTCTCTTTTACAAGCCAAACTAAAGTACATCCAAATCAACTTTTCACGTAAAGTGACAAGCTGTAAAAAGCTTCCAGCATGCAATATGGCTTTGCTAGGTGTGGTTTTGAACTGTGCATTGAAAATATGTGTTGCAATTATTTAGCTCTTCCATGAGGTCCTAACCACACTGAAACACGGATGAGACCTGCAGCACTTTCTACTTCTTATTTCAGGTAACATTTTCAACTTCTGTGCCAAAGCACTACCTGAATGCTTCTAGAGACTCCTGAAAGCCCTTTAGTCCTGGCCTGCCTCCTTTGCATTAAGTGCATCACTAATACAGCCACAGAGAGACACTAGAACTGCAGCTTCTAGAAATTTTGGAGGAGCCTGACAGAGAAAGCACTTTCAAAAGTTGAAGTTTAGCTTCAGAAAAAACAAGAACTCCACTCACTGTGCAACAGATTTTTTTTTTTTAGGAGGGTCTTACATTCAGCTATTTGTAGTTCGGTATTTTAGATCCCTGTTTAGAATTAAAACCATTAAAAATGTAAAAAAAATATGAACACAATTTCTGGAAAAGAACACAAAATATTTTAACAATCTGTACATATCTTCATCAATTCACTGGTTAACCCAATCCACTTTTTATATTGGAATCAAAAAATGTATGCTTACACAGAAGAAAAGAAATCGAAAATAATGAGCAAAGTGTATTTTATTTTACCTTCTTAACAGGTGATGTAGGTGCCCCTTGGCCACCAGCTACTGAAGGCGCCGTCACAGCTACTGATGCTGATTGTGTACTTGTAGTATTCGCATTATTAGCTGCCAAGGTTTTGGTCTTATCTGCAAAACATTTATAAGATTTTAATTGTCATTTTTCTTTCACCATTTCTTCACCACTACAACATAGAGTTGAATTTCTATCAAACAAATTTGACAGTTAACTTTACAAACAGCATTTTATTATTTATTTCCACAACACTCCCAAACTACATCTCTGCTAGGTCCATCTTTTTTTCTAGAAGGTCATGCATGTAACACTTTTTTTTTTGTATTCAGGAAATGTTACCTTTCAAAGATGCAGAGACAAAACCACAGAATCATTCAGGCTGTAAAGAACCTCAGGACATCACGTAATTCAACCTTCTGCTCAAAGGGGGGTCAATACTGCCTACAGACCAGATTGCTCAGGGCTTTGATGAGTCATGTCTTGTAAACCTCTGGAGACAGAGATTCCAGAGTCTCCCCAGAGAGCCTATGTTTTAGTAGCTGGCTAAAGAGCATAAAAATGTAACAGTAGGAGGTATGTTGGCATCTAATCTGATCTCATTAATGAATATAAATATCTCAGAGGTGGGTGCCAAGAGGATGGTGCCAGATTCTTCAGTGCAATGCCCATAACCTAAAGCACAAGAAGTTTCACCTCAACATGAGGAAGAACCTTTTCACATTGAGGGTGGCAGACCCAGGGAGGCCATGGAGTCTATCTGGAGACATTCAAAACTCACCTGGATGCATTCCTGTGTAATCTGTTCTGAGTGACACTGCCTTGGCAGGGGGGCTGGACTAGATGATCTCCAGAGGTCCCTTCCAAACCTGACTATTCTTTGATACTGTGATTCTGAAATAGTTAATTTGAACTACAGAAGACAGGTTCCAATTCAAAGTGAAATATTTATTCTCAGATAACTACGTACGTTGAGTTCAAAGAAATAATTAACTGCACAGAGAATTCAGCCAGGAATTCCGGTCACTGGGATGAGCTGAGGCAGGCACTCGCCTTCCAGAGCACTGACATTCTTCCATTTGCTACATTCCCTCTTTGTCCCTTGTTTTTCCTACCTAAATTTCACTGTCGACTTACTCTGCCCTCTTTTGCTTTGTCCTTTCCACCCAAATTTTTTCCTCTGTGCTTTATGCACCTTAACCCCTCTTACACAAACACACAGAAAATGTCATGGTTGTGATACAGTAACTGTTGTCTCTGCACTTCCTGAAGCTTCATAATGTTACACCTCACTTCTGCTTCACCTATTCAAATTGCACATTCGTTGGGATGGGATGCTGCCTTCTATTTGTGCAGTATGGAGCAATAGCAGGTTCAGTCCCCACTGGTTTTGGCCTTACTATAAACACACCTTTACATCTACACTACCCATACAGTATAGGACCAGTTAACTTAGAAAGTATACAAAGTTTTTATACAGTGTTCTCACAACTACATTAAAACTCAACCAAGTACCAATCTACAATTAGAAATTGCATAATTTATGGTATTGATATTATGCACTTGTTTCAGTTATGGGCATAGTCGAACAGATGTTTGAAAGTTACTTATTCAGTAAACAAATACAAAAAAAACAGCTTACATGACTAACTGCACATAATGAAAAGTTCTTTTTAAACAAAAGTGAAAAAAAGCTGAACAGGGCAATGTGGACTGACTACTATTTGAGATGATGCACAGGCAGATCTGATGGACATGTGTGAATGGGTAATACAGCTTTTAAATATACAGAAGAAATTATCTGGAAAGAACACAGAAAGAGAACAATGGATTTTTCACAACTGTATTCTGAAATTATCTCTAGGACAGCAAGAACATAGTTGTATGCATGACTAACTTTCAAAAAAACCTATGTCAAACAAAGTAAGTTACAAAACCTGAACTGCTAGAAATTTTGGTTTTCATCTTTTTTCCCTGTCCTTTGCAAGATGCTAACTTCATATTTGTATTTCCCTTCTTGGTCTTACGGAGAGAACAGCGTTTATTTTTAGATTATATTCTCACATAACCAAACTTAATAAAAGTTTTAGGAAAACATTTTAAATATTCCAAGAGATTAGAAATCACAGTTTCTAGTACTTCAGAATATTGAACACCACTAAAATATTTTACAATCAGAATACTTCTTATAAGATTTTTCACTAGAAAAATCTTTCACTTTCACTACCTTAAACTGAATAATGGGAAAAGAAAGGGAAAGTACAATCTTGGAACTTAGAGATGCAGCTCTACGGGGAAAAGCCTAAACTCTATCTTGCCAAATAAAGTATGATAAAGCCTTGTTGATATTAAAACCCCAAAGTTTACATAAATTAATTCTTGTGTCACAGTCAAATTTTCCTGGCACAAACTACATACTGGCAATGGAGAGAACACAGTTACCAGAATCATAAAGTTCAGCAGACATTACAGTCAGCTCAACGACAGAGAAATTACTACATGCTATATATTATAAGTAGTCCTGAGTTTAGCAAAGCTCAGTAAATAATGGATGCAAGTATACTAAGGTAAAAGAGTAATTACAAAGCTTGACAGACATTTTTTCCAGCTTAATAGTGAAATGCTGGCTTATTTCCACAAACAAAACCATAATTAAACTATAATAGACAGTTTGGTTTTGCAACTTATTTTTACTTCTACCTACGTTAAATGTTTATAATAGATTAGTTAGCTCGAAGTTCTTAGTCTTATCTTTTCAGGTGAAGAAATTGAAATGTATTAAGATGAAAATTGACAGCTCACCAAAAAGGGTTACTTATTTTTAAAAGTGCAAGTATAAAACATTAACAAACTATTTCTAAATTACATCCTTGTCTATGTATTGTATTGCTGCATTGTAATTCTAAAATTCTGTATTAGGACTGAACATACATCTTCAAACATATATCTTTAATTGCCTGACATTTTTTTTCTGGTTTGAAAGAAAACAATACTAAGTTGTTCTTATATCACTACTTGCTACTCTGATAATTGTTCAAGAAAAAACCCAACCCATAAATTCCACAGAAGAGAGAAATACAGAGTAATGTACATACAACTTTGCATACAATCCCAAACTTTTCAAAGAACATTCCTCTTGACCTGAATTTGTGTACAAAGTAACTGTTAACATTAAAATAACACCTTTAAAAGTTTATGTCAATGGACACTGGAAATATATGCACTATTACTTTATGAATACCTGAGCCAAGATTGCCAAATTAATTGATAATTACTTTGGGATGGTAAATGCAAATGAGAATGTTTGCACTTCTGCTGATCCAAACCCTATATGAGGAGTTTCAAAAGCAAATAGTGCTATGAAGCCTTCATTTCTGATATGATCTCCTTTTTCAATATTTCTCACATCCTACTTAAGGCTTATATTATTCTAACTATTTAGCTAAAAGTATCAGTTGCCATGTAGTCAATGAAATAAATTGGTTAATAGCTTTAACCTAAGTAGCCACCAGTAAACACATCTGTTTTGATATACCTATTGTGACTTGACTTTAGATTTACATAAACTTGCTTTAAAATGACTGGAAGCTTAGTGAAGTGCAGAAGAATAAGTGAAATTAACATACTTAACTCTGTATTACAGGACATAAAATAAGTAAATTCATAAAGTTAAAACTTAAAGAAAGCCAATGCTCCAAATAACGTACCTGTCTCTGCTTCAGATTCTGAGTCATCATCCTCTTCCTCTTCACTAGAACAACTGGATTCATCCTTCTTTCCCTCTTCTTCCTCATCTGCTTTCTCTTGCTCCAGAGACTCTATACTAGATGCATTCTTTTCTTGCTCCATAATCAATGTCTCCTTACTGAATTTGAAAAGAGAAGTATTTACTAAGTTCTGAAAAATTTACTAAAGCCAGTTAAGTAGGACTTTGTGACAGCTTGTAAAGTCATCTTTTTTAGGGGGTCATAATTTTCTTATTTTACTTACTTTTTGAATGTTTTCTGTGTCTGATTATTATCCAGGTTGGCTGAGGATTCAATTAGAGGAGATTTCTTTTCGCGTTTCTCACTATGAAGCTTCAAAATATATAGAATGATGCAGTTTAATTGACAGAATGGAGGGAAAATTACAAATGGAGGGAAATCTCAAACTACTACAAACAATAGATTGTGTATAAGCTTTCAAAACTCTAAAATCTCAGAAACTGTTATTGGGATTATTGGTATTTCAGATAATAAAATCCCACTGGACAAGGCAAGTAGTAGAGCACATCTTTACTTCCAAGGCTTTTTGGTTACCACAACTGACTAAGTAGGAACATAAAAGATCTTTTGAAAGGACTATGACATTACGTGAATTGAAGCCCCAGATCAAAACTTTGGTTTTAGTCTTTATGCTGCTCTGAGCAGGAAACCATAATCATATGTATAACAAACTATAATATATATACACACACACATATTAAAAAAAATAAAAATATATATATGCACAAGACCTACCAGATTCTGCTTCTTTTGTAATTCTTCTAAATATCCTAGAATATCTTCATCTGCCACATCAAATGCTGTCTGACCCTGGAGAAGGGGAGTAAGTAGAACATCGTAATTGTGCAATAGATACAACAGACTGCAATGTCTTCTCACATGATGGTGCAGGTAAAGGAGCACATTCAGAGAGAGAAACTCGAAAATATAAGTCAAGCTCTATTGCAAACTGTTAGTCTGTCAGTATTTGAAAACAATTTTGCAATATTACATTTTTTGGAGGTAACTGAAACAGAACATCTATACCTGATGAGTAAACACAATTTGTAAGTGATAAAGACATAACAATAAAATTTTGCTGTCCTCTAAAGGAAAAAAACACACCATGAAGGAAGAGTAGATTGATGGATATAATTCTCACAATATTAGTTCCAAACAATTGTTCTCAATGGCAGTTGAATGGATGGATCCTGAGCAGTTCGGTATCCTTCCCATCCTTGACTACCATATACAGCTTGATTTTTTAAAGTTTAGACTATTTAAGCAAGCTATACCAAATTTAAGTAGCCATGCTTTTACATTTTACAGCAAAACTGTATTTTCTAATTTGCATTCCATTTTAGAGAAGATCTGCTACAATCACTTGTTCTTACTTCTCCTTAATGTATGATTTCCATGGGACATGTATCAAAGGCTGGACCTAGATCCACTGATATAAATGCAGCTGTATCAACATTCTGGGTGGACTTACTGGGACGTTGTGAGGATCATGACAAGATCAGTCTAGTAAGTTCTTCTGACAATAACCGGCAATAAAGACAGAGCTGTCATTTAAATGTAGTCACAGCAGCTTTTAGAAATAATGAAAAGTGTTCCTATTTGTGCTTATTTCAGTTTATCAGAATGTTAACTGAAGGCAAATATATTCCTAATTACACTGTGAGGGCTATCTTAACGGGTTAGAAAGGACGAACCTTCAAACCATTAATTTTCAAATCCATAAAGCTTCTGACCATACAGCAGAGCATGTGCACTTTTCAACCAGCCTTATCCAGAATAGTGTGAGGTCCTCTGACATTTGAACTATTATCTCAAATTTATATTTGCATTATGACTACAGTTTTTAATGTGGCCTTCTCTTTTTAGATAACTATTAAGCGGGAGTTAGACCTACCATGACCACAAAAAGTCACTTTACAAAAATATGTTGGAGTTGGAAGGTTACATCTAACCCCAAATCTGTAATAGTTGATACCTGAAGTCAAGTGCCTGAACAATAAAGACTGAGTTCTCCAAGATGCTAAGCACATGCAAACCCAAAGGAGTTCTCAATCTTTCTATCTTCTAAAGCAAAAATACTTACTATTTTATTTAAGAACACAGCAGGCAAATCTTTCCTAGCTTGCAGAGACAAGCCCACATACCAAAAAAGCAGCTGACTTCAATGCCGCCTTTTTTTAATTTTTGCCCCAGTAGAGTTGAACATACTTTAATGAGAGTGCTCTCTAGCGTATTACATCCCCATTTTCACAGCACCAGTCTAACACATGACTTGAAAAGTTTGCTTTGATTAATTACATCTGCGTCTGACTGCCTCATGCAAAGTACAATTATACAGCTGATATTTAGAAGTTCTGTAAGCATTACATGGAAAGAGTTGAAGCTATTTGGAATTTAATTTCAGAATTCATTGATTTTATTATAAGCACCCTCCATTGCTAGGGAATAAAAATGCAACAAAGACTAAAAAAATATTAAGCAGCAGTAGATCTACCTTTACAGAGAGTAAATACTTGCTAGTTCATAATCTGTATCTGCATTATTTTCCTAATTTATTTTAAAAAGTTAATTAAAAAAATTCAATGAAGAATCCTTAAAAGCTGGGCAGGCAATTTACATGTATAGTAATGACAGAAACTGAAAGCAGATCAGAATCTATCTGTAAAACACACCGCAAAGAGAAGAACAAGAGCCCAGCACTTACACAGTTGAATGAAACGGTTTGGATCCTTCTCTACCTACGTGAATCATGAATATATTTGTATCTATTGGGAGGAAAGCCAGCAATTGCTTAGAAGTCTAGGAAATACAGCTTAGGAAGCATCCAGGTTATGTTTAGGGAGTCCAGAGTTTCTGTCAGCACACCCAAATCAGCCTAATAGAGGAATAACTCTTCAGTATGCCAGCACAAACTGATTTTAAAATACTACCCAAAGGCATCATCATCATCTTCAGAGATTAAATGAAAGCCTGTATACAATCCATCAAGTCACTAATTTTGCACATCTGAAATGCCAGCGAACCCCTTCTACTTTGAATTTCCATGTCAAAGATTGCGTGGCCTGTTAATATAGAACTAAGCATAAAGTCGGCCTAGAACCTCATTTATACAACCAGAGAATTTAGTTTTGAACACAAACATGCTGTTTTGACAAAACATGCATTATATAAAGCTCCACGTACAGTAAACAGCAGTTTATCATCACTTTTCTTACCCTGGCTTCTAAAGTCACTTTAGAGACCAGAACTTTGTATCTTGACAAGGATTACATAAAAATCCTACCACTTTGTTGACAGCCTCCATATCACAAAGGTTTTCCACTAAAATGCGACATGCTTCTTCTTTACCCCAGTGAGCAGCAGCATGAAGTGGTGTCCAGCCATCATAATCTTTAATATTTACATCGTAGCGAGCCTGTATTAAAAGCCTAAAGAAATCAAAAGAAATAGATCTTGACACTTCTGACAGGCATAAGTAAATTGTCATAAAAATAATAAAACTATTCTATGATAATATTCTTCTCCTTTTTCATCATAGATATTTTGGTTGGGCTATTGATGATTCATTTTACTTCTCACAGAAACATTTGCCTTTTCATTGTTCAGTAAGTATATATTTTTAAGGAAAATTTGAGAAAAATAGCCTTTTCTATTTTCTTCTGTATTCACTTTCTCTTCAAAGACCATTGTTTCTATACAGTTAGATATTTTTCTCTGCATGTGTAGTAATAGAGAAAAGCCCTTTCAAGGAAAAGAGTCATAAAATGCAAAAAACTGTTAGATACAGTGTTCTTATTAGAAACTATTAAAACTTCCTCCCATTCTAATATTACTTGCTTGAAACTTACATTTCCTTCTGTCATGAGCATTTTTGCAACAATCCTGTGTTTATATACTTCAATTGCTCTCTTAGAGGGAACAGAGCTCCTCAAATAGGGGACCTGCTGTTCAACCTGCATTCAGTACTCAAATTCAGCCTGGTTCTGAGGTGAGCATCGAAGTGATAAACGACAGTTAACCTAACAACTACTTTTATGTAAAGGGCTAGCAGCTCTTTGAACCACTGTCCATAATTGTAAAAAAATCCCATAACCACAATGTATTCTCAAAAAATTCTCCCCATTTCTCAAGAGCCGATATAGCAATATCCTCCAATGAGTCAACTTTCACACATGTTTAGCTGTAAAGTTTTGCAGTCTGGTATCCTATACAGAGCACACATTTTTGATAATTTTTGATAGTCACAAAAATTTCCTGCACAGGTACTTTTCCCACCCTAGGAAAACTATATGGACTGGACTACAAAAAAGACAATAACTGAGAGAGCTAGAAAACAACCAAAGTGACAGACACATACTCCTCTAAAATAAAAATTACTCTTTTCCAGCAGAATAATTTCTGTTTGTCATGTTGAACCTTTAGAGTTTTCTGAAGTAGAATTCCCATTCACTAAAGTGCTCTGCAGACCTTAAAGGCAGCAGTACTCACAGTCAGGATGTGTGCTCATTTTCATTAATGTCACAATATGTAAGTGCTCCTAGCACTGCTAAAGCAGTCAAATAAATTTGCATTGTATCATTAATTATGCTTTACTGCAACAAACGCATAACATTGATGAAAAAACAATTAAAACTCTGTTAGGGTATATATTGGTATTATATTAATGAAAAGCTACCTGTCAGTTAAAGGACACCACTAGCTTGAAGCTCTCCAGGAAAGATTTCAAGAGTCATGATTTTCAACAATATCAAAATGCAAAATTACCTGGTTTTTAGGTGTAAAAAATCTTAGTCTGGATTACAAACTGTGCTTTATGTATGCAAATAAATACGGTGTCTTGAAAATATACACAAAGCTGAATGCTAACTGGTATTATGAAAAGGTCTTAAGCTTGTTTACACAGTTGGCTTTAGAAACAGGGCAAGCTTTTTACCAACTTCCTTCTCTTAAATAAATATTCAGGCTAGATACGTATGCTTTATTCATATTTTGAATGATTTAAAATAGAAAGCTCACAGCATCATGTTTTATGAGTGTCTGAAAACAAAAAAAAAAAGCCTTGAGAAAAGATTGTTCTAGAGACTGATTACAAGTCCCCAATTCTATCACTTCCAAGCAGCATAACATTAAGACAACAAAATGTGAAAAATTTCCATTTAAACCACACTTACTTTAAGACTTCTGTATAGCCCTTAGCAGCAGCTACATGAAGTGCTGTACCACCAGATTTTGCATGTCTGACATCATTTATATGGCCACTGTTGAGCCACTGTCTTGCATCTCTTAGCATTATTCGTTCTTCTTCTTTTCGAGCTGATTCTATATCAACCCCTAATACAGACAGCGAGGGGGAGAGGGGAAGACAACGCAAAATATTTTAGTTCGAATACTTCAATTATGTAACAAATCTTATGCCATGTTTATACGATACAATAAAATAAACAACTAAACAATCTGAATAATGTTCAGAGTTAGATATGAATATCTCTTTGAAGATGAATCCTAAGAGGTTATGGAAACAGCCAATGTTATAAGACAGTTTGCATGCATAATGCACTTTTTAACAAAAGAGGGGAAGGAGAATTATAAATAAATAATAATAAAAATTAATCTACTAAAACTGGTTCTGCAATTTTAAGAATGTCTACCATCACAGTAACAACCACTGAAGTGATTTGTTAAAAAAAAAGGGAAAAATTCTATTTTAATTTTCTAAGCATTAAAACATAAGTCTGTGTTGATCTATCTGTACAAAGTAGAAAACACCTAAAATTATTTTACAAAGAGCAACCTGTGGGAAGAGAAACAGCCTTGCTTCTCAATACTGGATGGAGGTATATTTTTAAAACTTTCTAAAACATTTCTGGTTTCTCTTCTATTACTGTGAATCACAAGCCTTATACTCAAACAGCCAACCCTTTGGATATCTCACTTCATAGCTCAAGTAAAAAAGTCAAAAACACTGAAAACTTTTCATAGTATGTCTCACAAAAAATTATCATACAGTGATGAAAAGGGAGAAACACAGTGCAACATTACAACATCAACAAGTATATGCATCAGGTTAAACAGATGGAAATCAACAGTCTCTGAATGGGCAAAGCAAGTATGTATGTTCAAGCATTGTTTAATTACTACCACATGGAGCAATCTCAAGAACATAGCAGGAAAGGGGTCTTGAAGAGAACTATGTATGAGCGTAGTTCTACCTATGATGGCTGAATGGTGACTTGTATGGAAAATGGATTTAGGAACTGTGATCATCCAGATTAAAAACTGTATCGGCTTGACCTCTAACTGAAAATCAGTGGCCGAATCTTCAGTAAAATAACTTTATGTGTATGATTTATCTAATCTTAGACACTGGTATGCAGGGATTTGGGAGATATATACTGTTTTTCTGTCTTCTGGACTTTTCTTGTGGAGCAAGTCATTAATTTAGACATAACAAAAATGTGAAATCTAGCAACAGGTATTGATCTTCTAGACAAAACCACAGACCTCAACAGTAGTCCATATTGCCTATTAAATAGAAGTTAAGATGCTTTTTAAAACACTTAAAAGAGATGCTCCTTGACTCAGATCTAATTCTGCATTCTGTATTTCATGCTGAAACTTATATGTCCTCAAACTCCTTCTTCAGCAAACTTGATTGCATCACACAGCTCTCCTAACTGTCCAGCTAATAAGGCACAGCAGTGTCAAGCAGACCGCAAACAAGACCATGCAAAGATAGAACACCTCTTTTCAAAACTACTCTAAATGATTAATTTTAATTAATTTTCAAAGTCTTTATAATAAACAGCAATTTCAAGCTACAATGTCTTCAAAGAAACTGCAAGCCATTAAACTTTTACAGGGTGAATGAACCCCCAGAGTATGGAAACCAAATGAAACCCAACTTGACTGTTGCCCATTTGGACATGCAGCAGAAACTGAGGTACGGGATGAAGTGGCCACCATTAAAGAAATTATCAATATCAAAAAATGAAAAGATATGGATAATATAGAGATGATCTTATATAGTGCAATGCATCATTCTACTGTGCAAAATGTGGTAAAACAGATTATAATAAAACAGATTCACCAAGCTGTTATCAATCCACTGGCAACTAGAAAGTCAAAGCAGCAAACTGACAAATTGAAAGCAATTATATGGGCACTGCTGAAACACCCCTAAGGCAGTGGATAGAGGACTGATATAGCTATAATATTATGTATGAATTAGTATTCCATAGTTCTTGTAATTCCACAACTATAGAGCAAGCAAACTCTTCAAAATGACATGCCCATAACAAAATTTCCTGAAATGCAGAAAATATTGTAATTATTACATGCTTTTGGAAAAATAATATTTAATTTGTTTAGCTTGCAGTAGCATGGGAGTGCTACAAGAGAGTTCACTTTTTTATTATTCTTCCATCAATTCATTCTGCAACAGATATTCCCTGTCTAGAAGTATGTAAACCAAAATAACCCCAGAAAATCCCCCCAAAAACCAACAACAATTAAAAAAAAAAACCCACAAAGAAAGATCAGCTGGAGAAAATAGTCTCTTGACTAAGTAAATCTGGTAAAACTTTATTCTAAGGACGATCAAAAGATAAAATTTTACAAAATATCATAAAATCATTGAAGCAGGTTAAACATTGTGTTCTAAGCAGTTGACCAAATGCCTAGACTGATCCTCTTAACCAACTAAAAAAATCATTTTAGTCATGACACTTTAATAAAAATTAACACAATTACATTTTATCAGAATCTCATGAAAAACCATAATCTGGAGGCTGAGTCTGCAAAGTGCAGGAAGATACACAAGACTGTTGAAGCACTCAGTAAAGGAAAAAGCTAAAAAACTTAATAAAAGATGTGAAGAATGAAGACCAGGAACTCTGAATCAATAATGCATTAATAATCCTACATTCTCTTTCTTCCAGAAAACTCCTACATAATGAAGTGTGCATTACTGCAAATTGTATCTTCCTGGGCCTTGGCACCTGTTTGCCTTTCAGAACGACACAGCAGTGCAGATCAGCAGATCCTGGGACAATTCTGCAGTCTACAGTAATTTACATGTCAGTGTTGCCTGCAAAACACTGCTATGGAAATAAATAGTTTACATCTCATCCTCTGTTAGTCACATTTATGTCCATTCCCTTTTTGCATGCCCTAAGTCCAACTGTGAGTCCTTATCAGCATGAGTAACCTTCTCCACCTGAAGTATCTGATGTAAATTTCTATCAGTGTAAATCTGTTAATGTACACAGCTGGTTGTTTTGAGGTAATGTTGTATAAAGGTAGAACAGAAAAAAAACTACTTCCAAACCCTGATCTTGAGCTTCTAATGGGTCATGTCCAAGCTTACTTTACAGATACGACTGAAGACCTGGGTAACTTCCCTACTGTCAAAATAGCAATGCTTTTGCAGAAAAAGTAACTAACACTGAATATAGACTTCTATGAGTATCACAAACAATTACATTTCTGAAGCCTAAACAAGATACAATGTTTGCAGAGGAGCAATGGCCACATCAATACATTATTTTACATGACAGTAACTTTCTGGTCATATTTCAATAGAAGAAAGTACCAGAATCTTTCCAATCTAAATAAAACATTCCAGATTAGTAACTGGCATGAAAATGGGAATTAAACTTTGTATCATAGAAAAAAAGCTGTGCTCTGAGATAAGTTAAACACAACTCCCATTATTAACTACAGAAAACAAAATGTAAACAGCCTTTATTATACCTTGTATGGGCCTTTCTCCTTCCTATTGTTTTTCAGACTCTATTAAGATACCAGGGAAAAAGCAAGCGCTCCTCATGCGTTTCCAACCCTTTCTCCCTACGGCCCATAGATGGCAATGCGCTGCCTCCCAGCTCAGCTGCAGCACTCGCTCACACCACCAGTACACTTAACCTCTCTGGCAGCCTAACAACTTCTTAAATCATTAATAATTTATTGCTAAATGTTTTTTTCTGATCAACAAGTGTTACTCAGCAGCTCCAAACAGGTTTGAAAACAGTGTGCCATTCAGTGAGCATTTAATGAAATTCAGCATAAATTTAAATGCTGAATCATTGTTTCGGGACAACTCAGCCATATAAAGGCATGTTTTATAGATACTGCAAGGAAGATCAACCCACTTTTTACTTCACGAAGGGAATGTTTATATACAAATGTAATAGTTTGCATTTTATCCACATAAACAAAGCTGAGTTAAGCAATAATTCTGAGACAGTCCCGTTACATTACCTATAATTAAGAATGAGGAACATGTGCTTCTTTTCTTGGAACAAAAGGAGTGATCACTCAGAGTTACGAATAAATAGCCACCATGCTGTATGATGAACTCCTGATTCACCTCGCATCACCTCTCCCTACTAACTCACCTCCCAAGAATGTTTCCTATAATTCAAAATAACTGCTTAAGCAGTTAAAAATAATTTTAAGAGGACATTTGATGATAAACAGCTAAAAAAATCACTTCAAACCATTACAGTTAACCCTAATTGACCCAAGGAGAGACATTTAAAATTGGCCAGGGCCAGCCAAGACTAAAACCGTATCTCTTTCAAATTTGCTGGTTTTCACCAGTGCAAATGAAAACTTTACACGACAACTTCCACAACTCTGTGTTGCAGAGTAGACACATGAGAGATCACACTGAGAAATTAAATAATATTTTTGATGAAGCTAAAGAATTTTGAGGATTGCAGTGGCACCTATACACATAGGATTGGTCAGAGGTAAAGATATTAGCCATATGGAGAAACAACAAAAGAAGTCCTAAAAGAAGGGGGTTTTAGTAACACACAAAACAGTTAAACCACACGGAGTGTAAAGGGCATATTTGTTCAGCACTATTGGGAATAATTTCCATTAAAAACCTGATTTTGCCATTTGTGAAGTGTTTGCATCAAAAAATCTTTATACCTTACCTGAGCATTTAATTTGTCTTCTCACAAATTATAAAACTAAACTATGTTTTAAGCTTAAAAAAATAACTAAGCCAATAATTCCCCTTTGAAGATTAAGGTAGAAAAATGTTTTCCTTACTATCAGAGTGGTATGGCTTCAGTTAGAGGATAGCTATTTCATTAGTTCACAAGTACTGTAGGGTCCATTGCATCAACAGTCACGCTATTTGCTCAGCAAGAACACAAGAAAGAGGACACATGAAAAGGCACCCACCCCCTGGTGCAATTTAGAGGTGCCACGTATGGAAATCAGAATGACTGAAGTAAAACAGACACTGGATAATAATACTAGAAAAGCTCTCTTCTTTCATATCCAACACTCCTTACAACAACAGAACTTGTAAAACAAGATTATTTTGGATCACTGACTATCTTCTCTCTAGTCAGATCTCATTTTGAAGTCTGAATGCTAAAACAGGATGAGCAAACACTGCAGATCCTTCCTTTTATTAAGCCTGTAATGTCACACTGAAATGAATTGTATTGTATTCTGTGATTTATTATTTGTGAATTTAGTGTCTTCAGGGGCTCCCACATTTTGTCCTACAGTGAGACGTGTCTTTAAAACACAATTTGACACCTGCAAAAAATTGGGCATCAGTACAAACTGTTTGTACTGATCAGTTTGTACACTGAATAGCTGCACAACTGGAAGGATCTGTTTGTACTTTTCCTACAAAGACAGAAGGCCTGCAAAAGCAGTAAAAAGGGTGATCTAACATGGTGATTTTCCTCAGATTTCTAACAGAAACAAACATCAAATGTCATCACTGAAACATATGTGAAATCACAACGACCCTGACTGATCTTTATAGGCAATCTTTTGCCACCAAGCATGAGTGCCAGTATGTAAGAAGCCATACTAGCAGTATTAACAATGTAACACAGAAATGAAACTAAGGAATGTAGGAATAAACACATGAAAAGGTTGGAAGGCAAAAATGTTACAGAAAATGTCTACTTAATTTTCATGCTGCATGTTTTGCCTACACAGAGGTAGGATATTTTGGCATCCGAGTTTGTTTATTTTCAAAATAAATAGGATGATTTTCCAATACCCCTAACATGAGCCAGGCCTGATCGTTCCACAGACCCCATTGGTAACTTGCTTTATCAAAATTGTGGGATTGCTTTATAGGATATGAAGGAGTGTATCATATGGAAGGCATATGAATTATCCCACTGCTGGGGGGATATTCAGCTACATCTGTAGTCAAAGATGAAACTGTCACAATGCATCACTGTTAATTCCACAATAAGAGAAAGAATTAAGTTCCTATTGTAGAGTTATTAACTTCTCTAGTCACAACATACACACAATAAGATACTTTCTAAGTGATCATTATAATGACTGAATAATCATTTTGTATGCAATATTAAGTTTACATTCAAGTTAAGGATGCCATCAAAAGCATATAATTAAAATTATTGCTGAGACAACTGTCTCGAGATTTAGTAAGATATATAAAGTTCACATCCAAATTCATACCCATTCCACTCCCATCCACAATCATGAAATTTTTCCTCTGATTTCATCTCTGCAGGTAAAAACTCTTAGTTCTTATATCTTCAGACATAAATTCAGAAGGAGGGATACTGCATGCCTCTTCCCTGCTTCTGTGAAACAAGCAAGCAAACCAACTGACATTAAAATGTCAGAGGAATGCTTGGAAAATAGGTTTTCCATAGCAAGTGAAATTTAGTATTTTAAACCAATCTAAATTATTCCTTTAGAAGCTAATAGCTACAGTGTGGAACATGTACTTTGTTCACAGATTTACACAGACAGTACCGTACACAGTTTATAGTAAGTTTAACTATGAAATACGTAAACCTCAGTGATTTGTGGCATTTAGTTTAGGTTGCTAATGCTAATTTTACAATTGGGATGTTCAAAATAATTTAATTAAACTTGCAAAAGAATAAAAATTAGTGTGTAATGTTGAGTATCTGCATGGGAAAAATGTATGCAAAATCCCATATAACAAATAATTTCTTTTTAAAAAAGCAACAACACATAAAAGAGAGATTTTGGAAAAGTTTGTTCCCCAAATAATTCCAATTTTACAAAGAGCTATTGCAGTCCATTAGTATTACATATCAGAGAAGTCAAACATTTTAAAAACAACCTTAAAGAATCTAGGCTGAGGCACATTCCAGAAACAACTCTCGAGCAAAGATTGACAGTACTGTTAGAAAAGAGAACAACTAATTAAAACAGAGAAATGGTAATACAGACAAAAAAATGCTTGCAACTATCTAATTTGATATTCTTTGTGTGTTAACTATAAGAACTGCTAATCAAATTTCTGTTAACACTACCAATTAATTGAATCAAAGCCTTTGCAAATCTACTGTCTACTTTTGTGTATCAGTAGTATCTCTTATTTCCCTGCATACCATGTCTTCCAGATCCTTTTTACCATTTACTTTGGGCATCAAATGGGTTTAAGCATACAAATTAAATCAGGGCAAAGCCTGAAGCAATTCCTAGTTTACTGCTAAATTATGTAAATCTGTCTTAAGACATAGAAACATATAAAAGAAGAACCATTTTCAAGGAGGAAGAAGTCTTTTAAGAGGCAAGCAGGGTTTTAGAAGTAATGGAAATGCAGCCCCCTAGTACACTCCCCCACAAAGTCTCCATCTTCACTCCAAATGTCATCCTCCTTCAATACATAACCAGACCACAGCATCCTAGTTCTTGTACTGGAAGTTCTGGGATAGCAGTGCAATTCTATCTGACTCCAGATGGTCAGTCAACAACAACTGAATATTCTTTCCTCTGTGGAATGGAAAAAACAGAAACTTTCGAAGACTTCACTGGAAAACCCATTTGAGGATTGGAATATGGAATACAGCAGTGTAAGGGAAAAAGCAGGGAAAAATAAATCAATATCCTTTTTCAAAGGCAAATTTCTCCCATAAAGACACCACTGCCAGTACTAGCAATTTTCTAGGAGCATGTGCATAAATTTAGGGTATTTGTTATTAAACAATAATGTCAAAACTTGATTCCTCTCTATTAAGTTTTGTATGAATGCTCACCTATCTACTGTTTTCAGAAGGGTACACAAAAAACTCAGGAGGAACTTAAAGCCTCATGATAGATTCTCGGGCCTAAAATAATTGCAATCTAATATTCCTTATTCCAACAAGCAGTTTTAGATATTTGCCATTGTAGAAAGGCACTAAAAAGATCAGAACTAGACACAAAGGTTGATTTATGAGACACTGGATAGTTCTTTATTCTTGTTTTAGTTATTCTAGGCTTTCCTGTAGCCAATTGAAAGAAACAAGTTACTTTTGTTACCTTGGGACCAGATGAGGACCTCAACCTAAAACTGCCCGCCTATTTCTTTTCCCTCTAAGGCAGGAATCTCTTTAGACCTAGTCTAAAGCTGGGATATAGAAGTCCATATCCCAAATGCACTGAATACCATCCATAGTATATGAATGCCACCTACATTCGGGCTAAGAGAATGGAGGAAATACTGAACACCTGGGTTCAGTATTTCTGACCTCCTCCTTCACAAGAGGCTGGGCTTAGCAAAACCACCTAAAGACAGCTTAAACACTGTACACTGTATTGAAAATTGACAAATTGACTCTAAAAGTCCTAATTTAGCACACGTTTTCAAAAATATATTTAGTGTCCAGTAAACACAACCACCCTTCCATTTCCAAAATTACCTTGTCTATTTACTTCATTCTGAAGCAGCTCTTCCATTGCCTCTTCTTCAGCAATATCTAATGGAGTGTCTCCTTCACTATTTACAGCTCCTACATGTGCTCCTTGACTAATTAAATACCTGCCAATAGACAAAGAAATAAAACCTGTAAATAACACAGTAAAGCTGATGCAAAAAAACATTAGCAGCCACTAGGATATCATATGCACACATATAATTAACAGAAACAATTATACTAGGTGTATGTAAAAACCCTCGTGACTGTCTGCAACTTCTGAATACCTCTACATCTTTTCATCATAATACTCATCAGTACCAATAGTGCTCTGGTCTTCAGTTTGTCTCCTGACATGTTTAACACATACCTGGAAGAACGGAAATGAAAAAATGGCCAGATAATGAACAAAACTGAACACCAGATAAACAGGGGTGGAACCACTTATTCCCATGACCTCCTCTTATAAAGCCACTTTTCCTAGAACTCCCAAATTCAGTGGCACATAAGGCTTCTATACTTTGTGAAAATGATGACTCCTGATCTCTTAGGCAACTTCATGAAGTTAATAAAAACAGAACCACCTCTGCTCCTAAATATTTGTAAGGCATTTGGTGGGGAAGGAGGCAAGGGCAAGAAAGGAAGCAGTACTTTACACATTCCAACCTCATTATATGTTTTCTTATTTAATGTGCTACTGTCTCAAGAGTCAACAATCCAAAATTCTCAATTTCCAGTTAAGTCAAATGGATCAAACCAACAATATCACACACGGATCATAATATTTAATTGTATTAAACCATGGGCCTATGAAGTTACTGAGAACGTACAGCTTAATGAACAATTAAAACAACAATATTGATCAGTCTTGGAAATTTAATATTTCCCCTTCCCTAATATTCAATACTTCAAGCTATTACAGGCATTAACGTAAGCAAAAAACTGCAAACACACCTCCTTCCTTTCAGAGCTTAATTTACATTTTCCATATATTTGAGAAAAAAAACACCCAGAAAATACTGACGAATTAGTCATCCATTTGGTAATAGTTGTAGGAAACGAAGAGTGCTTTTTACCTTCACTATTACAGAATGCCAGATTATGGAGGAGACAATCACAAAATTAATCCAGCACTAATATAAATGACTTGAAGTACTTTATTGCTGATTAACTTTTGCCAATTAATTATGATCCTAGATCTGGAATCAGTTATATTTTCCTTATCTTTATTCAATAACTCAGAATCAAGTACTCTTGTATAGATCATGGTTTTAGTGTATGACTTAAACAGTACAAGTGATTAAACCTCTGTAATTTCGACAAGCAGAGGTAAGAACAAACAGATTACAAAATAAAAATTAATTCCCAGAAGTGTAACTATCTCCTGAGATATGTATCATCAGTTGCCACCAACAACTTCGATGCTGGTATGTGGTGCTGATTTTATACTGTTCCTCTTAAAAGAGTGCTGTGCTCTAACTCCTACCCCTCTCCAGTTAAAAGATTTAACTTCTGTGACAATGAAAAGTTAATACAGTGTAAGAACAATTCTCAACAAAACCAGCTGTATTATTTTAACAGTGAAACAGCCCTCCTGGTTACAGATCAGGTAATTGCTATGCAAGTGTCTGCTAAACAGGCAAAAACAGCAGTGGGGAAACCAACTTTCTTACAAGGTCAAAACAAAGTCAGCCACTGAAAAAATATCTTTATAAAAAAATCCAAGTGAATACTCATATTCTTTCAACGTGCATGTTCTAACATAGACAGGAAAAAAAGTGATGTTTAAAAAACCTAATTTTTACCTGTTTCCACATAACACCCCTAGCAGAAAATTAAACTACTTTTGTCAGGAAAACACATACCTCATTGAAGCAGTTGTATGTGGTCAACTGGGTCAGTAACTTACAGACATGCTACAAGAAAGAATATGTAAGAAAATGTAGGGAAAGTGTAGTGCTAGTGTAGCATTTTTGAAAGTTATTATTTCTATACATGGACAGCTTCATGATCAATTGATTCTTTAAAGGAGACTCCAAAAATAAAGCTGCTTACAGATCAACATCAGATCAGCACAGCTAGGGAGATTAGTAGGGCTGGAAAAGCAGAGTTATCTGATTTTCCTTTTGCAAGTGCTTATAGGGCTTTGGTTTTCCTAGATCAACAAAGGAAGGATGGGTGAACTTGCCCCAAATCCACAGGATTTAAACAGATGGAAGAAGCAGAATAAAGATGAAAGGCAGCACACTACTTGCCAAAGAAGTGGAGAACAGTCCTTTACCAACCTCCCTTCAGCCACTCTAACTAGGCCTCTCCTCTGCTATTCCCCTCAAAAAATTAATAGTGATCCCCTCAATTAAATTAAGTGAAAGAGCATTACTCACTATAAACCAAAATATTCAAAGTCCACCTATTTTAATGACACCTTTTAAGCCTGGTAATGAAATTTTTTTCTGTTTCCCGCATAATTCAGATTATCCCATCCTGTAAAAGTATTCCCACTTGTTTATCTTTATTTACAGCAAAACTAGTTTCAACAAAGCAGTGACAGAGTTCAGATAGTGCACGAAGTCAACCTGGTGTGCAGAGAATAGGAGCTTTTATCAGTGCTACCAAAGGAAAGGAGAGCAATCATTGCAGATGTACAGGTAACTTGGTTCTGCATCACATACAGAAAGGGAACAGATTGGATAAACATGAGCAAGCGAACGATGCCCTGAATCTGTAATGCGTAACTGGGCAGAAGCCAGTACCAGAATAATCCTAAAAATCAGAAGATTCTGTTGTTCATGTAAAAAAACTATTTTTGAATGAATTGTATTTCAATATAAATGTTAATTAAAACTTATAGTATGACTTTAAATATGGGTGTATTTGACATTTTAGTTATTCTGACACCATATACCAAACTCTTCAAATGCAACAGGGTACAATTGTATGTAGGTAAGTATGCATATTTTAAAAGTCTTCCGTGGTTTGGGAAAAAAACCTACACAAACAATTGCTTGCATTTTACATTTTTAAGTAGGTGTTACCTTCATCTTGAAATTTTGTCTTTCTAAAGCAAGTAAACGTAACTTCTTCAACTGATGTTTAATTGATACAGGTACATGTATGCAATGAAAAGGAAATTGAAGCTGTATTATAAAAAGTCCAGAACCATGCCTTTTGATGCCACATCTAGAAAAAAGTGATTTTTGCAAACTTGGATGCAGTGAAAAGGTAAAAACATTTGAGATTTTCACCATCACCTACTAATTCTTTTGGTATAGCACTTATATTTGTATCTTTTGAAATTCACTTGTTGAAAACTGGTTATGTTCGAGAGCTACAGAAGAAAATTTCAGAAAATCCAGTGATAATCTATATAATACACTGGTAGGTGGTCCTTCTAAATCTAAACAGATGAGAAGGAAACAGTAACTTGATTCATACCATGCTCTTTTTTGGAGCTAAAGCTTTCAGGTGTTAACATTGAAGCTAAAGGTACCATTTTTAGACAAACCTGTGGTCTAAGTATAGAGAACTGCTACTATCCCAGAAATGCTAGGAAAGACAAAAGTAGGAAAAGAAAACAAAATCATTCCTGATACTTTTGTCCTGATATTTCCATGACAAGCATTATACTGTCTTGGTAAGACTGGGAGAACAAGTTTGCTTTGCAATACCATTGTTTTATAAAGGCAAAAATACTTCTAGTTGAAATTTTTCTTTTAGTGAAAGATCTGCTGTATATTCCTCAATAGCTACTGAGGACTGAAATAAATAACTCGGGGTTAAAAATGAAACATTAACTTTCTAGAATTACTATGAAACCCGGATTCTTTCCCATTCTTTAATGAAAAATATGTTTCAATACCATTCATAAACGGTTGGAATCTCAGTATATCTGAGACAATAAATAACAATCCTCTGAGATTACTGGAAAAATGCCAAACAGTCCATATCAAAACCAACCTCAGGAACTGGAAGTTAAGAATTTCAACTAGCAACGTGGCCTACATTCTGAATTTAAAAAACCCCTCCAAATCTACAAAAACCCCTTACAGATGAATTTTGTGTGTGTGTATGTCTATTAAGAAAATGCATATACAGACACAAAGTAAACAGAGAGGGACATACCTCTCTCTGAAGACACTTTATATACGAAGTTGAGTCTTATCTGTGAATTTAGAACTTAATAATCTGAAGCATGCTCAAACTTGAATTTACTAAAATTCGTCAGCTGCAGACAAATACAGTGCAGATAACATTTTCATATTATTTATCTCAGCACCAGAAAGAGGCACATATGTTTACATTTGAACCTTGGCCCATATCAAAATATCTGGAAACAAGTTTGTAAAGTCATTTGGGACATAACGAACTGTAAATACTTGCTGAACCTGAAGGTCAACAGAAGGGTGGCAAGCACAGGAAAGGGCAGAAGTGGCCGCTGATTGATTCAGTTCATTACAAACTGCCTACTGATGTCAGTGGAGACTCACTAGTGCAAACAAGAGGCCTCTTCAGACTGATCAGAAGACTGGACAGCAGTCCCTGACTCTCAAAATGCAAGAGCGACCCTTCTAAAAAAATGTATATATATTTAAAATAAGCATGTTCAGTGTGGCCTTCCCACTAAACATGAGCCTAATTGCTAGTGGGGGCACCAACCAACAAGTACAACTGATCTGCCAAGAACTTTTAACTAATTACCCATTTCAGTTAAACCCAGCTGGTTTTTAAAAAAACCCACAGATGGTGGAGTTCAAATTAATTCCCTGAATCTCTTTAGTGAATGATAATAGGGAGCCAGAGACAGAAAAGTAACACTGTGTTCATGCCGCTTTGTAATCCCTCATTTGAAGAAACAATGAAAAAAAACTTGCCCCCACAATCCACAAGATGTAAAAACAAATTAAAAACTCTGACAACTTTGGAATATGAATTTTAGCTGCCTTTTTTTTTAAAATGCCTTTCACAGAATTGTTTCACTGTTTATTTTTTAAAATATAAAGTATCAACAGATTTTTAAAAGTACAACTTTGTAAATCATTCAAACAACTGATAAAAATACATATATATCTGGCCAAACAATTAAACTTCAAGAGACATTTAACAAATAAACAAAATAAAATTTTAACACTGCTATTTCCATTTTTTAAAAAAAATTGAAGTACACTAAAACTGTAAACCTGATCCTTTTCAGACCTTCTTTTGGTTTAAGTGTCTGTGAACATCATTTAAATATTTTCTAACTGTAGAAGAGTTTCACTTCCAATATGAATTCCTAACAATGTTGTTTTTAACTCAGACAGAAGCAGAAATGCTACAACAAGCTCACGCTACTTTGTCCTTCTCAAATGTGGTTTTCTTTTGGATCTAGTTTGTTGGTTTGAGGTGTTTGGTTTTTTTTGTTTGATTGGGGTATTTTGGTTTTTTAACCTGCAGTAAAAATAACACTTAAAAGGCAGGCAAGCAAAGGTATCTCTATCTGCATATACAACATATTGAGAGACAGAATTATACTTTCTATGTGATTCTTGGACTACCTTGGACTATTGTACTTCTCAAAAAGATATTGAACAAAGGCCTAGTCTTTTTATTTTTCTTGAATGTCTTAAATAATACAAACCTGAAGCAAATCCAGTAGCATTAGAATAACATTTTGCTAAATTCTGTTGTGGTACACAGTACTCATATGCCTTGTGTCAGTGGGCAAGTCTCAAGGAAAATGTATAGTTGGCTAAATAGGAATGAACAGCTCGTGTCCAGCCTCACCTCAAACTCTCTCTCATTCACTTCCACAACTGTTACATTCGCTTTTAAAGACATAATTCAAACTCTATATAAACGTAATGATAAAAAGCCACAGCTTCACTGTTTTGGCAATGTATGTAGTAACCTCTGCAAGCAATTGGTGGAGAGTGATAAAGTGTGTGCCACACTGGGCCAGTGGCTGGCAGGTCTCACTAGGTGTGAAAGAGTCCTCTTGCCTGGGCAGGGGCACCTTGCACAGCACCCCGGTCTGTACATTGGGGAATCTCCTCACCCCCTTTAGAGAAAACTGACAGAGCATTTCCCTTGACCTCCTTTCTCCACAGCTGAAATATTCCTGCAGTTGTCTTTTCTCCTGAATTTATGATTTACAGCAGAACTGTAAATTCATGTCCACATTCAGTACTGGAACCAAAACTGTGGAAATTCAGTTGGGCCAAGAATCCTTTCTTCTGCATGATTTTATGACCAAAGTAGAACAAATCAAATGGCTTGAAAAACAATTAAGTCAAACACATAGGGGTGTCTTATTCAGGCACTCTGCAAAATGCCATCCCACACTGTCAGTCGCTGCTGTGCCTCAACCTTCTGCCTCTGAACATTTATAACTGAATAGAGACTGACACAGGAAGACAGGCTTCTGTGATGCCATTTAAATTAAAATCAAATCATGACAACATTCAGGCATTTTTAAGGTTATGCTGCTTTGCAAAATCCAGAAGATTTTCACATATCTTTCTTGGAAAAAAAAATGCTGCAGCACTTTCTAAATAGAAATGCTCCCACTATGAGTGGTATCAAGCTAGCAGCTATGCAAAAGACCAAGTTAAATCAGACTAATTAGGGTTATTTGGCATAACTAGACAATAATTTATCCTGAAATACATGAGTGATGATTTTAAGACAGCTGATATCAGCAAGAGACATGAGGTAAATTTATGATTTCCTCTTGCAGAACACAAAACCTGAGAATTTCAGGTAGCTACAGATGTTTATAAAAGTAACAAAGAGTAGCTGAGAAACAAATGACCAAAAGATTTTAAGCAAATGGGAAGGGATATTTATTTTCAGTTTTCATCAGTATAATTCAGATTTCAGTATATTCCTTTTTTCTAAGTAATTAACCAATTTACAAAGACTTTTTTAAGTCCTTCAATATGCAATAGTTCTTCCAGACAGCATCAAGTCCAGCTTCTGATTCTCCCTCATAGAGCTGTTATGCAACGCATCCTGGACAGATGCACATCTTTGCTTCAAAATTGCCAAATACTCCCAAAGCTATCAAAGTAGTAAAAAAGCAAAAAAAATCTTCCTATGTAAACAGCACTTTCTATCAATTTTAAATACCGTATCTGTCATATTTATGACACACCAACACATCACTGAGGCCTGCACACAGCAGGTTGTACCTAGCCTTCACTTTCAACTTCTATGCCCATGGAAGCACACTAACTAGGATCAGATCTGTCTTCCTTCTTGCTATGCAGAAGCGTAAAAGAAACCATGCAAATAACACTATCTGGTTAGTCTTAGTCCTCCTGTGTTCCAAGAAACCTCTGAAAAAAGCCAGCAGTAAGCTCTAGAAATATTTGTATGTAGGTGGCCACCTAAACATTAATGATGCAAAGATGGAACAGGAAAAATTCCTACCTGCAGCAGCTAAAAAGCAACTAAGACTTCATATTCTGCCATATCCATATAGAGGAAAGACATATGAGACAGAGCAGAGTAATGTGTAGGTGAAAGTAAACAGTAAGTGAGGAAAGGAAAAGTAGAAAACATGGAAAATCATATAGGGAAACATATGGTATTAACATATTTAAAAAAACCCCACAAGTGGAGCCTGGCAATGCCAGGATGAATATAGAGTAAGAACTTCAGCAGGAATGAAATAAAGCAAAACAAAAAGTATTTTTAAAGCGCATATCAAATGTTAATTTCACTTTGCAAACCAGTGTTCTCTCTCCTTTACTTCGAAGTTTGCACCCTATTGTGCAGAAAATGAAGGCTGAGTTTGAAAAATATCTTGTTGCAGCTGCAGAGTGCATACAGTAACTCCAGCTCACAACACTCTCTGTGCTTGGAGCACTTGGCTTTGAATTACACTGGTTGAAAAGAAGAGGTAACAGCAGCACGGAGGCAGAAAGGGAGAAGAAAGAAGGAAAACCATGCTGCTGCCCACTCTCCTCAGCTAATTCTTAATGAACAAGCGCTGATTGCACCAGTAGCTCACTATCCCTCCTGCCTTGTGCCAAAAGCAGCATTGCTGTATTTGGGTATAATAGCACCACAAATAATGACTTGCAACTGTTGATTCCTATTTTAGTGGAAGTTATGAGTATGGACTTAACAAGCTTATTTTTCTCCAACAGCCACTTGCTGGCATTTGTATCAGAAAAATTTAAACCAAGATCAATTCTTTTATTGTGCTAAACAGATATTAATGTAATGCATAACTACTGCATCACAGAGCCTACCTTCTTTGTAATTATATTATGCAATAATATAGTGAGCATATCTCTCTAGAAAGCAACATTACTACCACAGTTCAGCTTTTAGCATCATTTAGTAGTGCTGACCTTGGTCCGACCCCTAGCTAGAACCAGTAATCTGCACTTCACAGCAGTTGTTACGTGTTGAGTTCACTTGGATTTTCCCTGAAAACACATTTCTCCCAAAAGAAACTCCTACTCTTTATTCAAATTTGACAAGCAGCACCTCATCTGCAATAAAGAGGTTTCAAATAATTCCTTTTTTATACTTTTTTCCTGTCATATCTGCTGTTTATAGAAAAATCCCTTATTTCTGTGGTTTAGTATATGAATCATATCCAAACAACTCATTCTCATCAATATGCAGCAGCCCTATATGTCTAGAGATACCACACTATAGCGACATACATTTCAGAAGAATTCAAACAGCTTTTAACCTGCCTCAGTCATGGATAATACTAGAAAAACACACACAGATTAGGATCATTTGCAATGAAATGATGTGTTTTAGGATATCCAACAAAAGACATGGCTTTAAGAAAGGATAAGTAGGTCAAAAATCGCTTTAGTGTCATTAGAAAGTCTACTGTATGTGTCAGAATAGGGTCAAATTCACAACAGAGAAAACCATTCAAGTAAAAGCTGAAAGAAAATAAAAACTGAGATGCATAGAAGTGACAATCTATACCATACCCTTGTTTACTCCTAGAAAACAGTATTCAAAACCTCTTTTGCTGTGAATTAAATTCTTACATCAGATAACCGAATAAATATTACATTCAATAGCCAAAGGCACTAACAGTTCCATAGATTCCAGTCTAAGAAGAATCACCACCTCTCAAACATCAATTTTGAATTAGTTGATGAGGCTCTCACATGTGACAGTATGCCATACTCACCAAACATTTGTGCAACTCAAAATTTGCTCATATATCTAGAGCTGCTCTCTCATGTTTCAGTCATGCCTAGAAAAGAGGAGCTTATCAGTAGCAATGGGCAGTTACAATCCCTCAGCCAGGAAGGAACTGAGTGTTACCTTTCTTGGGAGTCTATCCAAGCTCCCAGATTTCCATACCTATCACTCTTCTGTATGTCTTTTCTTCCGTATGTATCACATTCAACTTCAGAATTCAGAGGTAATGAATCTACTCTAAATTATTCTCTGGATACCAATAAAATCAATGTTTTGTGATAAACAAGTAAGATCTTTCCTATGCACATCACTTCTTCAAGCAGGATGGTTTTTTTAGACATAAGCTGCACTTTCAAATTCTTTTTCAGACAAAAATTACAGTGTTCTGAGTTTTACACTGGGCATCAATCTCTTGACTTTTCATTAGATCCACTGAACTGCTAAATCATATTAGAAGAAAAAAAGATACTTTTCATTAAATCATATGACCTGGAGGAAAATATCTCTTAACTTAAATTCTAGTACATTTACCCTTAGAAGAACAGAAACACAATATACTTACTAAAAAATATTTAGGGTCACAAACAGAGACGCACACAGTAATATAATCTGAAAGAAGGCAGCTACAGAGCACACATCTTTGTGCATTCTAGAGTGACCAGCTCTTCTAGACTCAGCTGAACAAACATGTATCAAATTTGTTAGGTCCTATAGTTTCCTCTAACCCATCAACCATACCTTACTGTATCTTACTCTGTCAGCTGGGTTTTATCCACATGTCAGATCACAGCTACACAGTAGAAAAGATTAAAGTCTAGCACATAATGGCGTGATTTTAAAAAGGGAATTTCACCATCAACCTTAACAACTTTATTAGCATTTCATTATTCTTAGGACATCCATATATGTGGCAAAAACCTGCTGGCAACACTACAGAGCCCCAGTACATCTTCATAGAAGAAAATGTAAACTGATACTAGCTCAGCGATCTTCTCCAAGTTTCCCCATTATTTTATCTAACAGAATTTAGCTTTATCCTTACAGATAACTAATACAAGTTTGGAGAAGGAGGAACTTTTATTTTGCTGATAAGGAAAAAGCATCACACTTTTGATTGGGGTGGGAGGGGACATTACATGGATGACTACCATCCTGGCATATTTTCTCTCCCATTAATGTTTCTTCCCAATCTCCTCTTCCAGAAAGAGGGCAAAAAATGGAAATTAATTAACTGTAACAATCTTCCAAAGCCTGCAGTGACCTTTTCGCAGCTCTCAAAACAAACACTGCATCTCTACCAGTATCCACTTGTAAGAGTCTGTCATTCTTCTAGAAGAGCTGTTTTTCTTTGGCTGGGAATAAATCTTCTTTCCCTGCTTTTATTTTGTCACATGGCCTGTTTTATAACATATCCTTCTGAAGTCCTCTTCCCATTTTCTGAGTAGGTTGTATCAAGTGTCATCTTTGGTTCTTTTTCCTTTTAATTCTACGCCTCCAGTTAACATTTCCTAGAGTCATTTAAAGAAACTTCTTAAATCTTGACAAAAACATTCATTCACCTTGTAGCCTCTCTACCAGACTAAACCCCATACCAGTTCATGTAATCGGTTTGCATGTGGTTTACATCAAACCATGAACTTCACCTTGTCATTCACAAATCCAAATTTCTGATTATCCTCCAAAGATCCATTTCTGAGTGTATCACTAATAATATCGCTTCATAGTTAGTTAAAACCATAACTGGGAACAAAGCTGAAGGAGACAGAAGCCATCCCTGGCATTATTATAGGTCTGCTCTGCCTAAATCATGTTTTGCTCTTTAGGATTAAAATGGGTTACAGCAAAAGAGTTTATATTAAAAACCCCTAGTGAGTAAGAAACATCTTCAGGTGATCAAGTTATTAAAACTCTGAGAGAAATTAATTAAAAACAACTGCTTTTAAAAATATTTTCTGACACCAACACCCTCAGATATCGTGAAAGAACACTCAACAGTACCAACTGGCTCAGGCTCCTGAAGTGGGAGATGAAACATGGGACTCCACCACTGCACAGGCAGCTCTACACAGCCAGGCTTCTGGTCAGAAGTACAAGGTATGTCTGAAAAGCAGCTCAGACATTTCTTTTCATGTGCATATCTATGCCAACTGCTGCTGGCAAGCAGGTCAGATCACTTATCCAAAAGAGAATAAACTCTCTAAGCCCCCAGAAGACTAGTCTTATGCTAATAATTCCCACACTCTGTGATCATTAGATAATGCGAGAGAGGAGACAAGATCCTGTGGAGGAGGGAAAACCAAGGACAGAGAGAACTACTGCCTGTTTCTGCAGTAGTCTCAGGTTAGATCACATTACGCATATTGTGGAACTGCAGTGAATTCTCCTTACCAGCTGTTGCCAGAAGAGCACAGGCAGGAATCACTACCAGCCAGGACCCACAGCAGTCCCCACAAGGCAATTAGAGCAGTAAGCAAACCACCCTATCACTGAACATCTAGTTATTCAACTACAGGTTTGCAGGACTGTCTCTGAGTCCTCTGGATATCAGACAATGATCACTCATTTAGTCTTAATGGACTGTTACTAAAATAGGGACATCCTGGGACAATGGTTTGCCGAGGCTTCAGAAAACTAGTTTGGCTGGGTTCACTTTCAGGTGTCTGGAGTCTGGAAGAACAGATGGTCATCACCAACAAGCCAGTGGTTACACACAAGCCTTTTAAAGTCTGCTTTAAATATTAGGGGAAGGAGGGGATACAACATAGGAAACTTCAGGCAAGAAGGAAAGTGGGCGAGCTGGGTTTTAGAGCAGTAGAGTTGGTCAAGCTGCTATTCTCTTCCTAAATAAACTGAGTGAGGAGGCTCTGAACTTCATAAGATTTTCTCTTTCTGACTTAAAGCCTCTAAAATACAGAAGGTGTATTTTGAAACTGTGCTAAGTTTTAGGGTCTGTATGTGTACCTGTGTATCAAACATGCCTCTCAAACACACAGATTTAGTCCAGGCATCCATTTAACAATTATCTTGTCTTCAGAAATTAGATCTCCAAGAAGAATAGAAATGAAGCAAATACATGCTACTTTTTCTGTAATACCTTTCTAGGCTCCATCTACTTTCATGAATTGTCTGAACCAGATCCCATTTCTATGTAGGTATGCTGCATTTGTATTTTTTTTATATATCCACCCTCCATGGATTTCTCAACCCTTGAACTCATGATGAATTTTAGTACCTAAGCAACATTTGGCAAACTGCTGTAATACCTACTATACGAAGGTATTCTTTCCTCAGCAGACATCTCTCTCCCCCTTCAGTTTTTGGGGGTTTTTTTGTTGTTGTTTTTTGTTTGTTTTGTTTTGTTTTGTTTTTTTCTTTTTTTTTTCACAAAAGTGTAACTGTCACTGACTTCTCTGTTGGTTTTGAAACACTTTTCTTACACTTGCTGGAAGATGCACCTTCTTTCACTCTGGGTAAAATGAAAAAGCATTCATATTTAAGTAGTATAACTGTACAGTAGCCTCTAAATAGTTGCCAACAAGGTTCAAAATACATCAACTACACACTCACAACTAGGCATCCTACAGGAAAATACATTTTTAACACAAACTTTAATTCTTGACCAGATACTATAATTTCAGATTTATGTTAAAGTAATCTGATGCAATACAAAGCAGAGAGAAATAAAAAGGAAGCTTTTTAAAATTGTTTTCTAAATGCCACTTTGCACTATTTTTTCCTCAATTACATTTTTTGCATTCTGTAAAGGAATTTGTCTATTCCCTGGAACTGAAATAATATACATGCTTTTAAATTGTAGAAGAGATCCATCAGATAAAATAATTCATTATACACAAAAAACAGTTTTTCAGGAGTCTCACAAAGGTAAATTTAAGGGTCCTACCCATTAAGTACCATCTTAAAGAATGCACACAAAATTTCTGTTCAAGTCCTCCTGCGTTAAAGTTTCTTTCCACATAAGTAAATCTTACAAATCATTTAATGCTGACTTTTTAGTTCATATTAGCACATTAGAGAAAAAAAAGGATCCCTTGTTTAAAGCTTTCTGTATACAAAAAAATTGAGAAGAATAGAAAAAGAGAACATGCTATACAAAATCCACTTGTGTTGGCAATTTCGAAGAATTTTAATTTAAAATATGTTTATATTACAATTACTTGTAATACAATTCACACAATCATAAACTAGATGAATAGTAACTTAAGTAGGAAATTCTAAAATTAAAAGTATTCAAAGATTTTCCAGGAAGCTGAAACACCCCCAGCACTTGGAGATACCAGAAACTACGGAAACAACAGGAGCAGTTCCCCTCCACACCAGAGTTTTTGCTTTTATATCACAACTCACCATATGCAACGAGCTGACACTTTGTTTCACACTATCCTATGTTCTTTTGCTGTATATTTCACTTGAAGTGGCCTTCTAGAAGACTAACATTTCTTAATCTGAAAGACGCATTTTTTTTAGAAGAGGCAGGAAGCATACTCAAGAGAAGACAGCTGTTCTGAAGGGCAGAAAACACAAATGGGATAGGAGATACTGCTGGGAGAAGATGCAGTAGGACTGGTTATCACAGTGGAGGATAACAGGGACAGGGAATATACCTGCAATAACAAGCTCACTGACCAGACAGCACAGTTAGTGAAAGCCAAATAAAACCCCAACAAGTGGAGGCCATGCCACAAATTCACTCAGTCCCTTAGCCATCAGCATGGCTGAAGTGGTGGCTCCCTGAGATATCCAGTTTTTTTCAGAGAAGCTCCCTACCACCTACATATCCTGTACTTCTCACAGACCTCCAGCACGAGTGCCCTCACTTGGGAACACCAGAGCAGCAGTAGGTACTACTTAAGAAAAATGTGTACATTATAGGACATATGCATACATTACAGCAGCCTTCCTGTACCTAAAAGGGCCTACATGAGAGATGGAGAGTGACTTTTTACAAGGGCATGTCGTGATAGGACAAGGGAGAATGGCTTCAAACCAAAATAGGACCAGTTGAGATTAGATACTAAGAAGAAATTCCTCACTGTGAGTGAGACATACAGGACAACAAGGGGATCAGGCCCAGACAGCATGGGTTTAGGAATGGCAAGTCCTGCTTGACCAATCTGACCTCCTTTTATGACCAGGATGACCCACTTAGTGGATGAGAAAGGCTGTGACATAGTCTACCCAGACTTCAGCAAAGCTTTTGATATGATTTCCCACAGCACTCTCCTGGAGAAACTGACAGCTCACAGCTTGGACTCTCTCCTCACTTTTCATTGGGTAAAATATGGGCTGGATGGCTGGGCCGAGAGAGTGATGGTGGAATAGAGTTACATTCAGCTGGTGGTTGGTGTTCCCCAGGGCTCAGTATTGGGGCCAGTCCTGTTTAATATTAATCTTAGTCAATGATCTGGACAAGGGGGTTGAGTGCACCCTCAGTTAGTTCACAGATGACACTAAGTTGGGCAGGAGTGTTGGTCTGCTGAAGGGTTGGAAGGCCCTGCAGAGAGATCTGGACAACCTGGATTGATGGGCTGAGAACGACTGTATGAGGCGCAACAAGGTGAAA
>JAWWTY010000037.1:38745955-38792086 GCA_035222235.1 Margarornis squamiger
ACACTGAGGTGCTGGAGTGTGTCCAGAGAAGGCAACAAAGCTGGTGAAGGGTCTGGAGCACAAGTCCTCTGAGGAGCAGCTGAGGCAGCTGGGGTTGTTTAGCCTGGAGAAGACGAGGCTCAGGGGAGACCTCATTGCTCTCTACAACTACCTGAAAGGAGGTTGTAGCCAGGTGGGGATGGCCTCTTCTCCCAGGCACCAAGCAACAAGACAAGAGGGAATGGCCTCAAGCTGCACCAGCAGAGGTTCAGGTTGGCCTTCAGGAAGAATTTCTTCACTGAAACGGTGGTGAAGCATTAGAACAGGCTGTCCAGGGAGGTGGTGGAGTCACCATTGCTGGAAGTGTTCAAGAAATGACTGGATGTATCACTTGTTGCTGTGGTTTAGTTGACACGGTGATGTTCAGTCAAAGGCTGGACTCTGTGATCTTGGATCTTTTCCAGCTTAAATGATTCTACGGTGAAACACTGGAACGGGTTGTCCAGAGAAGTTGTGGATGCCGCACTCCTAGAATTGTTCAAGGCCAAGTTGAATGGGGCTCTGAATAACCTGATCTAGTTCTAGAAGTCCCTGCTCATTGCAGGTGGGTTGGATTAGATGACCCTTGAAAGGTCCCTTCCAATTCAAACTATTCTATAATTCTAAGATTGTAAACATAAAAATGTATTTTGTAAGAGAAAATATCCTCATCTCCTAGCTCAGTTGCTTTCTTAGACATAATTTTAGATTTTGAGACATGCAAACCTGAAATCATAAAAGTATGCTATAATATTTTTCTTAAAAACTGTAAAAATAAAAGCATTGTAAACTAATTCTATATATTAACTAATTTTGCATATTTGGAGGATTTAAAAGATTCCGCTATTTCAAGAGAAATAAATTCCAGCTATCTGAAGGAAGCCCTAAGAAGACTTAAGATGGCAGTAGAGGAAACAGTCTCCAATTTGACAAGTTCTACAAAGTTGTGCAACAGGCAGTTCCACAGGAGGATGAGAAAGGGAATCACAGGCCAGACTCTCCCCAGCCCTTAATTAACAAAGTTAGGAAACACCAGAACTCGTTCCCTGACTCTCTTCTTTCTTGCACAAAAATAGGAAAGGAACAGAAGATGTTCCTTACAAAAATGCCAGTTTAAATCATAAAGAACTGAAAGAAGACAAACTACTAGCTGTAATATTTTCAGAACTATGTACATAAGCTCCATAGTTTACCTAAATTAAAAGCTCCTTTCACCTTCCCCCAGTTTTGTTTCAGCTGCAAATTATGCTTTGCAGAATTCAGTTTTGTACATTATTTGAAGCTGAACTCCTGAAGAAGCAGTTTAAAGAAAATCTAAATTCTATGGGCCTCATCAGATATAAATATTGCTCCATCTAAGTCAAGTTACTCTTCTCAGCGGTATATGGAGATTTGCTTCAACAGCTTATCTTCAAAACTCCATGCACCTTAAAAACATTGCTCTTCCAATAGCTTAGATGTCCCACATGATCATCGCCCAATAACCTCATTTCTCTAAAGGCCATCTATAGAAAATATGCACACAGGTTCTTTTCCAATCTGAGATAAAAAAAAGATTAGAGATTTCAGATAGTCACATCAATAGTAAAAAACTGTCTTGTGGACATGGGACATTGCTGTCTCTTTCCCGAACACGTGCCTACTTTAGGCTGCAATGACAAATCAGGAGCATTTACAAAACTTTTTCCTACTGTGGAAAAAGGGCAGGTGTTTTACCTCCACTAGACCGAAGAAAGGCTTATATTATCTTAGTTTGAAGGGAAATTCTTGTCATAGTATAGCCAAAAGTAAACACTTCCAGTATGCATGCAAGGGGGATTACAGCATCAAACATCTGCATAGCACAGAAATGCAGATTACAGAAGCTGTGGTCACACAGTGCCCCAGTTTTACCAAGGATATACTAAGCACTTCACTCTATGAACACCCCCAAAAAAAAACCTCAAAACAAACCCAAACAAAACAAAAAAAAAACAAAACAAAACAAAAAAAATCCAGTGAAAATTATATACAAGAGTCCCCAGAATTTTTCATTTCCCTTTAGACTGAGGCAATTAAAACTCTCAAACTCACAGAACAAGCTCACCATTTCCATTCTTTGCCACTGTAACTGGTACATAATTACATCGGAAAACACTGCTTTACATTTTATCCAAATCTTACACTGGATCAGCCATCACAGTGAATTTAGCATAAATAATGAAGCATGTGTTTACCCAAACAGTTGCTTAACTGCAGCAACAGCGTGCTGAACAACGTATACCACACATTTTCTCAAATCAGTCATTATTTCAGGCTCAAACAGACAACCTCTGGAAAAATCTGATTTTAGCATATCTTCAGTGGCCCTCAACAGACTTCAACAATAACAAAACCACTCCTGGAATTCAGTAGTCAGTAAGTTTTACTTAATACCGTAACAGGCACCTAACTTCAACTCTAACATTTTGCTCCACAGCCAAAATAACCAGCAAAAGTCACTGTTCTAGACCATAGATGAAAAACAAAACTTTCAAGACTGCAAATACAACTGTAAAACTTATCTCCTACACATAGACTTATCCTGAGATAATGTTTCAGACTACTAAGTGTATATTTTAACTTTCTCCATGTGCCTCCCTCCATAACAACCTTTCCACAGAAGAAAATAATTTAAAAAAATTATCGACAGTCATAAACAGTCTTATGTTTTGTTTATGTTTGTATCTACCTAAGCTGCAATGTAAAAAAGCTAGAAAGAGAAAATGCAATGGACAAAGTTATGGACACAGCACACTTCACAACCAACACACAATATAAAAGCATTCTTTCCCAGTACACATTCCAGAGGCAACTAAAAAGACAATTTATGCATACCATCTGCTTCTAGTGCCTCTCTCACGATGTATTAGCAAAATACATTGATTTAAAAAATAGAGGAAAAAGTCTTACTCTGCTATATCAAGATATCCACAGGAGGCAGCTGCATGTAGAGGGATCCAGCCTTCATTATCTGGTTGATTAATATTCGCTCCATTTTCCACCAGAAATTTCACCATATCTACGTTATCATCTATACACGCCTACAAAGAAAGAAAGAGTTAAGAAGTAAGATCATATCAAAACTGTTCTACAATACTGTGCATCTTTAAGCAACATCTTCAGGACAAAAGGTAAGTATTTCCAGGTTTGATGTGGAAATAGGTTTTATTTGTTGGGGTCCGACAGCAAGACAGGAAGAATTTGAGACATAAGCAGGTGTTTTGGATTTGTAAAACTTTTTAAATAAATGAATTCAAACACAGTTTAACAAAACTAAAAACATGTTTTTCTCAGGTAAATGCATTCTGGTTTTCTGAGAAGCCATTTGCAATTCCCACTGCAGCCTTGTTCTCCACTACAAAGAGGTTCTCCTTTTAAAAAGCCCCCAGGTCCTCACTCCATCCCAGATCCAGCTTAGTCACTTGAGTGGGTATTAAAATTGAATAAACAGCTACACCATGAAGTGGAACTGCGACTAAGAGATAGGGAGCAGTTTGGAAACAATACCACAATGTCATTTTAACTGTAATACAGTTAAAACTAAGGAGTGTGAAGGGGATGCTACATTGTATTTCAACATCCCCCTGCTGTTTTCTAATGCAGCATATTCTATACCACCATAAATCTTTTAACAGTCTATTAATCACCTCTGTTTATAAAACTTACTGGAGTATCAACTTGGCAATTGCAAAAGTATTATCATCTGCGCACATCTCTTTAATTACCAAGCAAACAGTGTTGCCCAGATGCAGAACTACTGCCATTCTCCAGACCTCCATCTTGACTGACTCCTATTCTTCTGTGTTCGAGTATTTTTCTCACAGGGTGCTCGGAGAGTTTTCTTGCCAACTTCCATACTGCTGCCCTTAAAAGGGCAGAGCAACTGAGAGAAGTCCCTCTGCATTTCAGGACAGCAAGAACTCCAAACAGCTAGACCCCACAAGACTGGTATTAATTTTTTTAGCTTAATAAATCAACAATACTATATAGCCAGAAGGCTGAAATGAGACCCTTTACTCCTGGGCTCCCAAACTCTTTTAGAGAATTATGCCCCTAATTTAATGCAATTAAGGTCTAAAGTTTACTTTTCATAATACTTCTAAAAAGACCAAAAATCACATACTGCTTTAATAAGGAAAAAAAACCCCAGAGTTCTTTATTTAAGCAATTGGACATTTCAAGATGAATGCTGAAGCTCTCCTCCATTCTGCAATGCTGAGGAAACAGCTACACCGAGAGATGTGTTGCTGCCCAGTTTAACCAGTCTAACAAAAACAGCAACAAATTATCCCTCTTTGACCCCATATGTTTTAGTTAGGTATAAGCATCAGGCTTTGTTTAGACTGTAACACAGAACCGTTTTACTGAGTCTCATCTGGACTTTTTCACCCAGAAACGTGCAGCTTGACTGCAGTATGCTGCTTGCATTATTTGTTTTTCAGTTAAACACAAAACCACGTTCTTGAGTGCAAACATTCAGAGACCTTCCCACCTTTTCAGGTATTCTTGAAAACTGCCCTGAAAACTTTTAGTCATACCCGTTCTTAAAATCAGCAATTCTTTTAATAAAATAATTTCTTAATGTACTCCAACAACAAAAACTACAAATTCTCAAGCATATTGTCTTATCATCAGTGTACATAGCTTATACCCTAGTAACAAGCTCTGAAAGAAGAAATCACCTCTTGTTCTAAGACATTTCGTTGCTAAAAGAAATCAAATGCAAGACATGATAAATCAGTTGAGAAGGAAAACAAATTCAAGAAGCTCAAATGTTTACACTTAATAGAAACACTAACCTAGCTGTATTTCACATATGTCATATATCCAGTTTTTCTGGATATCCAATTTGCCCAACCACTGATATTCTATGTCTGTAGTAACATTCACTCGTTAATTATAAAGAAAAATTTGTATCAGAAACATTTTTAAATATGGATATTTTAATATTACATTTTAATATGCTGCATACTTGTATATCTTAAAATGCTCTATAATTCATAATCTGTGAAAAAGGATATATTAAAATTTATAAGCACTATTAAAAAAAAAAAAGGCACAACCAACCGGCTGTGACACAACCCAACACAGAGAAATCCTTGCCTATTTTTCACGTATATATAAGAAAATCTGGCAAGACATACTCATAAAAATACTGTTGCTAAGTGAATCAAAAGCTTACATATGCAGCACATTAAAAGACATATGACTAAGTGGCTAAAAATATTTGACCACATTTGGGCAGTTTATTGTGCCATACATGGCAAGAATCAGGAGAGCTCAAATACACTTCTCATGTATTATCAGATTGCACATTCATAACAAGAAAAACATTTTACTGAAAACTCACTATGGCCTCCAGAAAGGTAATACCTATCTCAAGGCAAAGAAAAACAAATGCAGTTGGTTCTGTTGCTGAAGAACACATATATAATGCATCCTATTTCTCCATGTCCCCTTTTTCTCCTTAAAAGCACCACAGGGAGGTGTTTGACAGACCCTACCACTCTCTACACTTTTCAAATGAAAGGCACCTCCGACTATCAGTAGGTATCTTAAGTCAGAAAGCCAAGAAACAAATTTTATAAAAGAAATTTTATCTCAATGTTTTTCCATTTCTACTGCACTGCTCACCTCTAAAAGCAATATTTATCAAGTGTCAGAAGTGCCTCTTGTTAAAGACTGACATCTCAACCACAAAAGGAAAGCTCATCAGAGCAACATGATAAACTTAAAGCAACAGCCTCCAAATAGTCTGCCCTTCTAGACCTCAGCTTGAAACTTATTACAAAGGAAAAAGCAATGTACATGCAAGATGTAAATAACAAGTGTTTCACTGATGTTACAGTGATTCAAAAAGATAAAATTCCCATGATTAATTCTGTCCCAGAATCTGCACTGGACAACTGTGGACTTTCCTCTTCCACGTCTGTTACAATCCTTCCAGGATTCATCTCAGTTCTTAAGGGTTCATCTCCGCGCATCCCTAGTCTCTCCTTTCGTGGCCCATAGTTCCCACTTAGAGCCTCAGTTACCACTTAGCAAAACAGGTCATCCTAAAGCTCTTTCTGCATGCTCATAAACCACTGTAGAGCACACACACCAGCCAGCTCTTGGGCCAAGCAGAACACGGGAACTCACACAAAAGAGTGTGTGCATCAACCTACGCACTGATTTGTCCCTCATCCCCAGCCTCCACCAGTTGGTAGAAAAGCAGCATTTTCACATGAAGCACTCATTATCCTGCCAAATTTGATCTAAGCTAGGCAATGAGCCCCAAACAGAATGACAGCTGGACAGTGCAATCACATAAACCTTTTTATTTTTTCCTTTGGGAACCAATTTAGAAACTAGGCTAATCAGTCATAAAGGAAGCAAAGCAAAGTTGAGAATACAAAGTCTGGTTACCTTTCCTGATAAGAACAGAGATGAAATCTCAAAGGAAGTATATTAAAGTCTGGGACAGAAAATCACTTTCCACTTGTATGACAAGCTGAAATCTGGACTGCAAATACCAGCAAAGATTAGCACTCACGGGCTCCCACACAGACTAGGTAGCCCAAACTTATACTGGAAACAACATTGTAACCTTTTCCCATAAATAGGCTAAGGAGGATAACCAGATACCTGATAAACATGCTAGACTTTTAACCGTATTCACCATGACTCTGTATCCCACTGCAAATGGCATATGATATAGCTGGCTCTCATTACTGTCAGGTGTTAAGAACATAGGTGAAGGGTAGACATAACTTATTGAGTACCCTTAAAAATAAATAACTTTAAAAGAGATATCAAAAGTGCTTGGCTCCTCAACCAAAGAATTCAGCAGGCAGTACAACTTCCCGAAAGACAGGAAAAACAAGCCTGTAACTATTTTTAAAAGATCAGAAATCTTGCAGGGAAAGAGACAATCAATTAATTAAACTACTGTCCTGTACACATGCAGCAGAGGTATACAGTATATACCTTACATGGGGCTACAATTTGTATTGTGTTTCATTAATGGTAACATCTAACAGGGTAATGGCATCTTATGAGGTTTAGACATTTGATTTTTTTACCAGTAAAATTTTGGTAAAATTTTCCCTGTTTTTTAGAGAGCGATTAAAACCTACCTTTTACTGTTACTTGATTAGTATACTGATCTATTCCATAAATTAAGATGTTTTGCCTCTAATAGGGAAACAAACACTATGCATTTCACTTCTGCCATCACATTTCATTTTTCCTGATTTACACTTAGTACAGAAAGGAGTCAAAAATAGGAACATGAAATAATACATTACTTAAAGAGATAAAGCAAGTCAAACAACCATTTTGAATTGCCGTGTGAACAGTGGAAACAGGAGAAAGATCTCACACAGTGGGGCTTGGAGAATAGTTTATCCCTTCCTTTGATTTATTCAGTGAACTAAGTCCAGTAAGTCCAATGGAACTTAGCAGGACATGAACATCTTTGTTAACGCACCCAATAATCAAATTAAAGTGGCAGAGCTGGTTAGAAGTTTCCTGTGCTCTTCACCCTGGGTTGCTTGTTTCCTCTGCTATCACACACCACAGCCTCTTACAGCTATGATGACATTCTGTGCTAAGCTGAATCTAAACTTGATCAGAAAGGTAATTAGAATTTAAAAGTAAATACAACAAGAAAAGGACCGCAGTATACTCTTATCTTTAGCTGATTAATGCATAATTATTTGCTTTCATTATATTTAAATGGTTTTCATATTCAGAAAAGAAGTATTGCTTTGAAATTCATCTTCATGTCCTAATTCCACTATCAGAGAAATAAAATTTTGTTTTACTCTGAAATTTCACACATTACAAGCCCTGTGTTAAAGCTTCCTGTTTCAAACTGACACTTTCCAAAGGACACATTTTGAACTACTTCTACCATTCATACTTTTAAATTTGCAACACATTTTAGCCTACTTTCTTGTTTGTAATTATTTCATAGACTCATTAAATGGTTTGGATTGGAAAGGACATCTAGTTCCAGAACCCTGTGATGGGCAGGGACAACAGATTGCTGAAAGCCCCATCCAACCTGGCCTTGTACAGACTTCCTAAGGAAATCACATTACACATTATGTCTACCTGACTGTCCTCTCTCCTTCCCTCCCTCCTTCGCAAAGCAATTTCAACTGAAATTGAGACAGGAACAGAGGCTGAAGATAATTAAATTCATCAGTTGTCATGAAAAGGTGGTTAACCGTGAGTCCCCTGAAATAATGCTATCACAGAGCAGTTCAGTGTGAACCTGACAATTACTGCTTCTACCCAAGTCTTCTTGCTGACTCTCTAGCAAGCACAGCACCATCAGATAATCCCCACAGCGTGAATGCTGGTCTCACTCGGCAATGATTTCTGTCCTCATGTGAGGAAAGGTTTTGTTAGGACATAGAACATAATAGTTCACTAGTCACATCCTCTGGTTCATTTTCACTGTCCTTGGGAAAAGAATAAGTTTACATATTGCAATTCTTAATGTTACTTTTTTCTTTCAATAAAACACTAACTGAGAAGGTCTAAAATGAAATTTGGTCAAAAGAACCAAAGCAAGTTAGAGCAACACCTTCCACTTTCAGAACTCACATATTTAAGCTGCACATTAAGTAACAATGCAGCACCAACAAGTGAAGTGGAAGTAAGGTGATTTAACTGAAAACATAAGCCTTATCTAACTTTAAAGCTAGGGATTCAAAGTAACCTGGTAGTTACAGTCACTAAAACAAAAGAGGAATTTTTTATTTTTTATTTTTTTTAAACCTAGACTTGTTCCTAGGTCATTAATTCAATGTTTTTATCCAAAGTGTAACATCTTAAGGTTCCAACATTAGTAATGACAATGCTCTAAGACTCATTGACTATTTGGGAACACTTTCAGGATAAAGGGTAATACGAATGACCAACAGATTGGGTCATGAAATATTAGTGATTATTACACTTATTTACTATTTAAGTAATCATTATAAAAACAGGTATTTTAAATTTGTTGAGTATTCTATTTAATACAGAATACACGGTGGAAAGGTTGCTGTTGATGTTCATGTTTATGGTAAGAAACAGGAGAGTTTTGGCATTGTAACAGAACTTCAGGCACTAATCTAGCACTACAGATGACAAACATTGCTCAATTATGAAATTAAGTGTTCATTAAGCCAACCCACAAGTCAGCACTTCTGTTTTTCTGTGGGCTGGGGTAATACCAGATACCTTCCTTACTGACAAAATCTAGTTTTAGGATTGAATATTTTACTTTATTAAAGAATACTTTCTAGGAAAAATGGAATAGTTTACACTGCAAATATTCTTGCTAAACTAGTAATATTACCCTTTAGCTAGACTTGTATTATTTTAACTTGTTTGTAAATATTGTATATGATGCACTTGTGTGTTATTTTCAGCTAAGAATGGCCTACCACTTAAAATACTGGAGAGTTCATCCATAAAAAATAGTTAAAATTATAGGTGCCATACCAAATAACTCAAATTCCAACATCATTTCAAGATTATCTCATGGTCCCTGTAAGTTCCAGCATTTCAAGCTTACTGTTTATATTCCTCTTGCCCCAGAATATGAGTCCATCTTGGCATAACTTTCACACGTGTCACACTCTTTCCTCCACTGCAGGGCAAGAAACTCTTCTCCAGAGAAACTTCTTGAAAACATTTCACTTTTAAGTGTACAAAATGAGAATCATTTTAGACACCTGCAAAAGCAGGTGAGAAAGACACTTTCTCCTAAGGAAAACACTACTTGAGGCTGATGCAATGTTTCATGTCCATTCAAGTCTCATGAGGAAGGCATGCAGAAACTATTGAAACTGAGCACCCATTAACCATAGTTACTTAATTAGAATCCTGTAGAACTGTCAAACATTGACTAAAAGAGACAAATCATTCCAGAACTCAAACTTCTCTAGCTATTATTTCCACTTCATGTATACAACTTGTCATATTCATAAGTATATCTCAATAGAGGGTCATTTTTAATTCATCTCCAAGAGGTCAGTAAAACCAGGTGCTACATGAAATCAATAATTGTTTAGCCCAAATATGCAGTAAGAGCATAATGTAATCTCCATCCTACAATTTTGTCCTGTTTTCTTTCTACACTGAATTATTAAATTAATCACATGCTCTAAGGCTTTGCTAGTTTGTAATTTATAGTTAAATCTGTAAGTTTAATTATGGGCACAATTCAAGAAAAATACTAAAATCTATCACTGTTGAGACTGATATAATCTACGTATTATAAAATTGATCTCATAGGGACTTCCCACTATTTAAATCCTAATGAATGCTTAATCATAGTTCTTAATCAGGACTGTAATAGGACACATATATTTAAGTAGTTTTAGAGTATTTCAAGAAGAGATACCATTATTCTTGCCCTCCAACCTCCTGCCAAGATAAATAAGGGGAAGAAGAGAGTTGGCTGCAACATGTTATTTATTAAAACCAGAGATACTACCCTTCCTGTTAACAATCCCAGTAATGGCTCAAGACTCGTTCTGACAGACATTATATAGAAAAACAGCCTAGTCTAATGCTTGCTTTCCTGTTCTTGCGGAAACAATCCCAGCTATTCCAGGCTACCTAGTATTACAGGCAAATGTACTTTCAAATAAATATTTGTTTTCTTTTTTAGCTGCATGCAAATCTGTTTTCAGGAATGCTTGAAATTCCCACACTAAAAGTTATCTACTAATTAAAACCACCAAACTAAATGTTAAGAATTGACCTTTAATGGTATTCATCTACTTCAACTCAAAGAAAAATCTTAAGACAACTTGACAAAAACATCTGCCTAAATCCCCCAAACAATCCTGGGAAAATGAGATGCCACGGGAAAAAAATTATCTTGAAAGAGATCAAACCAAACATCATTGAAAAAGTAAGATACTGATGCTGGCACAGATCTATTTTGCCTGAATCCCCTTTTACTCATAGGTCACAAAGTTGGTGAGGACACTGGACTCTAGGAAGCAACCTCTGCCTAAAGTTCACAAAAGTGAGATTCTTCCCTAAACTCAGTGTTAAGCATCTGAGAAGTAACTTCTTCTTTTCCCTCTGGTTTCTTTCAATTTAAAAACAAAACTAGTACATTATGTGGAACTTGCTTTTAAATGTACATTCAGATTTCTCAGTCAGCTTTATAACCACATGCCAAGTGAAAGAACATGAGTTTATTGGGCAAAATGGAGAAAAGAAAATGTGACTGACAGCATGGTATTATAGCTGGTATGATGTGCAAATTACAAGCCGTCTTGAACCCTGAAGGCTTAGGCAGGTAGGTATGTACAAATCACATATGACAGATTCTCATTTTAGCTACATGTTGTTGAAACCTATCAAATCAGTATATTGGGAGTCACATACAGAGTTGAATTTCAGGCTCATTTGTTTCACAAATGGCTTTCTCATTCTTCTGGCCAAGCCTTCACAGACTGCTTTCTGAGGCAATTTCAACAGATTGGAGAATCACAGAATGGATCAGGTTGGAAGCGACCACAGTGAGTCATGTGGTCCAACCTCCCTGCTCAAGCAGAGTCATCCTAGAGCACATGACACAGGATTGTGTCCAGACAGCTCTTGAATATCTCCAGAGAGGAACACTCCAGCATCTCTCTAGGCAAGCTGTTCCAGTGCACAGTAAAGAAATTCTTTCCCTTATTCAGGTGGAACTTCCTGTACATCAGTTTCTGCCCATTGCCTCTTGTCCTACTGCTGAGCACCACTGAGCAGAGCCTGGCTCCATCTTCTTGACACATTCCCTTCAGATACATAGAGACATTGATGAGGTCCCCTCTCAGTCACCATTTGCCAAGGCTGAACAGGCCCTGTGGCTGATACACTATGCTCAGCAGGACAGAGACATACATCTACCTCCTGACAGGCATGGAAGCAGTCATTCTTCATTGAAAAGAAATAGGGTTTAAGAGTAAATAAAACTGCCATACTGTAAAAATATAGTGCCATTATGCAGTTATGCTTTCATTAAGCATTTATTGTTACAACTTTGGCAGATAGTGATTAGTTTTCATGGTCACACAATGTGTAAATATTACATTTGAGAAGGAAAAAGCAGTGTCGCATAGGACATGCATTTCTGACCCAGTCAAATTTAACAATACTGTATTTCAATTCTATTTCAAAGTGGTTTTTTTCAATGACTAAACATAACCTGCTTTAAGCATATGAACCAAGTTCATAAGCCATCTTAAGCAACTTTTCAATTTAAAATACCCCTAATACACTTTCTTAACCAAAATAATCTAGCAAAACAAAAAGAGACCAAGAAAGTTTACTAGAAGAATCTGTTTACATAAACAAATATGTTTGTTCACTTCTGTGTTCCTTGTATTAAATTTAAACCGTATGTGCCAAGTTTCCGGTTTTTTTGCCCCTGCTTCCGACTATCCCCTCTATACAGTTCTGTGTTCTTCAGAGTGGAAAACTGCACTGCCCTGGAAAAAAGGTAAATCTGACCACATCTATCAGTGCTTCTCTGTGAACTCTTACAGGCTACATTAGCATTCTAGTCATCAACTGATGTTTAATCTTCTGCTTTAACAGGATCTAGGGGAAATTTTCACTGCTTTCTAATTTTAGCTAAATGAAGTGGCAGAGCTGAGTAGAATAAAAGTAATAACATTGAATTTAGTAAAAATACTGAGAGCCCTTCACCCCATCAAGGGGAAAAATATACATGTTAATAGAGCATACTAGAGTAACCAAGACAGACTTTCTGTGTGCTCACTTTGCTACTACACATTACATTTGACAGTAAAGAACACATTTAGCAGAAGAAACCAAGATTACAGGTACAAAAAGGCAGTAAGACATTCACTCAATTAGCACTTGCCATGTGTGGTTTTATCCTTAGTATTATACAATATATTAGTAGTAAAAGCAGATGTACTAAGCTGATAAGGCTGGTACCAGTCAGGACTTTTTTATTCCCCAGGCAGGACAATCTATACAAATAAAAGACTGATTTATATAACTCAATTTAACATAATAGAATAAAAAAGTATATGTGAAGTATGAATTATGCATCAGATTTATATGCATTTTATATGTAAAAAGTTAATACAATCATGTCATGCATGGATGGCATCAAGAATTAAACTGGAAGTAACAATGGCATTCCAAATTGTTTAAACATTATCAGATAATCTTAATGTGGTAAATGTATTTGTTTATCAAAAGTGCATTTTGTACACAAAACCACTTAAACAAAGGTAGGACTACATCTAAACAGGAAACTTAACTAATTGTTTCTCATCATTTTCCATTTTTAAGGAAAGAGTATCTTGCCACTGCTAGTTTCTCTTTCTAGACTGGGAAAAGAAAAGCTATTCTTCTCCAGTGTAAACCCCAGTACATTTTTCAATCCATGATCAAATTTATGATTCTCTGAATTGATCAGATATTTCAATTCTTCAAAAATCCTATTAAGTCTTGAAGCTGACCTATGTTACAAATCAGCAGGTTCAGGATGAAAGTACTGAGCATCTCACTAAAATTTTAGCAGAAAACCAAGCATTTTCTAAAAAAACCCCAATTAAATACAGTTTAAGTGGAATCATCCAAAAGCAAATTATCCAAACTTGTTACAGTAAATATAAAACAGCTGCTCTTTCTTAAAACTAGATTTAATATGGATTTTGACTATTCAGATGGTAATAAGGTGAGAAACCTGCAGCTTCCAGTCCCCACAACCCTACAGGTATCGGACAACACCTTTCCCAGGTGCACCAGCAGTAACACCTCAATCCCCCTCAGGACAGGCCTAGCTCTGAAAGCAGGGCAACACAGAAGTGTTGATAAACCTCCAGGATAATCCTGTTTGCACAGTGTGTTTTATACATAGTAGTGATATATATGCATTTTAACTTCACTTTTCAACAAAAAAACCCCAAGAAGCAGTTCTCCAAACTTCCTGTGTAGAAAAGATTGGCTGTGGTACACACTATATAAATAAGTTCATTTTAAAATAGTTCAATTCATTTCTTACTTCAGAACAAAACCAAAAGAAACTGGGACCTGGCATGCTTTCTGTTCTGCTGGAAGCTTGAAGGAATTACTCAGGGGAACACGTTAGGTATAGACAATGCTAAAAAATTCAGTGTCAGGTAATTTCCATATACATTTTCATATTTCCATATTGTAGGTACATACAGAACGTCGTTTGGAACAACTTGTCCAAAGCCTTTTTTTCTCATTTAATCTGCACAAAGAAATGTCCCTGTGATCTCCAAAAGGTAAGGTTCTTGCAACAAACAAAGGTCACTAAGACTCAAATCCTCTGCCAGACTAAGAACAACTCAGGATATACCTAAGGCCCAAATTCAAGTCAGACTAGGCACTTAAGGAATCCCTCCAAAGTTAAATAAGGGTGTATTCATGCTGTGCCTCAGCGAAATTTGCTAAACAATCTTCTAAAATAACTTACATGAAATACATTGCATGTATGAATAGTAAACAAAATTGTTCGTACAAACAAATAAGGAGTTAATAATCAAATGCACTACAAGACTCTGTCAAGTATAAAGAATAAAAAAAGTATTAAGGATCAAACTTCTTCTCTCTCAAAGGGCAGCTATGCAGCTGTTCATCTTCACAGATATGGTCTGCAACTTCTAAAAAAGGCATTTTTGCCACAGTGTAACTTAACACCCTTTTCAATAGGCTTGCCACATTGTGAACTTGCTGAGCAAACCCTCACTGATCCGGAGCAAAGATGAAACCTGTGCTCCTCTATGTGTGCTTCCCTTGCCCCAGCAGCCACCCCAGTCCCACCTCCAACAGCGATCTTTTGACTGTATCCAAATTTTTCATGAGCACAAGAAAACAACCAGGAGTACTTCCTAAAAGAGACATGTCTAACAATTTATCTCCAGTCACAATATCCACAACAATATCCACTTTGGAACTTTCTCTCTCAAAAGTGCACTAAAGTACCAGCTTTGACATTGGACTCCCTCTGGTCTATCTAAACAGGAAATTCCTTGGTATAGTGGTCCCACTAGAAACTCATTATGACACATTAGTGAAGAAACTACAAGTAATCGAAAGTTCCTAAGAAAACACATCCCAAATACACTGAAAAATGGACAGGGAGACAATGGACAACAAGCAAATTAATCTAAATTTATTTAGATCCATCCACAACAGTATATACATACTACATATTACTATATATAGTATATATTATATGTATTACTATATATACAGAATACATGGCATTGTAAAAAGCCAAATTTTCAGGTCTCTTTTTTTTTTTTTTTTTTGTCCTCTGAATGGGTATCACATGGACCAGAAGCCATTATTCTACAAAGTAATTTAATTAGGAACTTACAGTAGCACAGAAATAAGGAAAAAGTATAGCAGCAATTAAATTTTTTTTTAACAAATAATAGTCTTGAAAATTAAGACAAAATCTGATTTAAAAATGGGTATACATAGTATAAGCTTTAAGTAGCAGAGTAGAAATTTGGAAAGAAAAGTTATGAACATCAATGAAAAAACAATTGGCAGGGGCAGGAATACTACAGCATTTCTTAATTATGTTAAGAATGGAATGTAATGAGACAGATACAAAAAATATAGAAAATTTGTCAACAAATATCTCTATGTTTTGAAAGAAGCAGAAAGGTTTGTCTTGCATAATGAGGCTCATATATCTTCTAGTCTACTAGTAATAAAGAAAAACACTAAAACCCTACAGATCACTATTTTAACTCAGTAGATCTTGGTAATACAAATCACAAGGGTGCTTAGGCAGCTCTCTAGCCACTATTGAAGAACTTAATGCAGCTTCAAGTTTGCCAACGCTTTTTCAAACAGATGTTGAAAAACCTGGGAAACAGAAAACGGCTGTTGACACTGTATCACCACTGCAAAGCAGTATCACAAATACCTCAAAGTGTTAGCTTGTTAGCTATGCTGGATAAAATAAAAAAGAAACAAAGAAACAAACAATAATCCATGTGACAGACACCAAGATAACTGAGGTTCATTAGCTTATGAGCAGGAAGGCAATACCATGTCAACAGTTACACTGTTCCAAAGGGTTGATTACCTTTACCAACAGCACTATTGCTTTTTTTTCACCATGGAGCCAGATCTGGTCAACACTGAACCCACCTGAAACTCACTCCTATAACCTAGGGCACAAGCAGTTTCGAACCAGCATGGGTCCAACGACAGTTTTTAAGCCTGTAATCTTGCCAGATGAAAGATGACCCCATACAGAACAACTGTTCATAAATGCTCATGAAAGCTTAATTAGCACTTTAGGTGCAGAATCTGAACTGGCTTCCTCATCAGAGGACGCTTTTAAGTATGTCTCCCCAAACCTGAGTTAAACAGATTTCTCTTTTTTCGACCACAGTAGACCCTCATCACATCAGGTATCTAAGACTAACTTCACTGTTTTGGCACACAATGCATCAAAACCCATGACAAACTGAGTATTTTTGAGAAGCAGTTTTCTAGGTTGCATCTGCAAACCAGCATTTCTCTTCTTCCCCTCATAGCATTAAAGAGAAGAGCAAACCAGACTCCATATTTACTCTGATACAGAGGAAAAGAACAATATATGCTGACTTTTGGTCATGATATAAAAAGCATCGGTATACTGAGAATGTTATACTTTTCATCAGCATATTATGAAAGTAGCTTCTTTTTCTTCAAACTGCTGTGTGTGTTGCAGTATCAATATAATCTCAAGCCTCATTCTGGCATATTGGTTTGTATCCTCTGATTCATGCTAGACCACCTTCATCGCTGCCACCAAACACTTGAGACAGCAGATCTGCAGCATCTCACATGGCAGGACTTTAGGATTCTCCAGCCACAGCTCTGGTCACTGCTTATTCTGTGTGGTACAACCTGCACTGCCTCAAGAGGTCATGCCTACTATCCCAATTCTCTATAAGTTCTAGGGAAGAGCTTACAAAAAGAGTAAGGATACAGCTGTATTTTGCCCAGCCTCTACAGAGCGTTTGGTCCTCATAAGCCAAGTTATCTCTGTAAAGGCAAACCTGTAGTCTAGTGAATTCTAAATTTTCCACTTCTTGCTAACCTAGCAATTTTATCCAAGCAGGCAAGCAATCAAGAGGAAAATACTGTGCCTAGATGAGCAACTGTAACTCATAATAGCATACATGCCAAAATTAGCGTGGCAAATCCATGGTGTTTATCTGCTTTTTTCCTACAGCACAAGGAATTCGTGCATTCTTACACAGGCTGCAGAAGTTCATCTCTAGCTTCTCAGTCCTGTATGCCAGATTTTGGAAGCTCAGACATGAGTTCCAAGGAAAAAAGGCACTAAAGAAACTTGTCAGAAAATCAAAATATCTCTTAAAAAAGGTTCAGCTTTTATGCTCTTTACTTCACCAGCAGTGTCATTTTGCAGGAAGCCTTCACCTGAGTCAAAGAAAGACACTGATGTATTTCTTCCACTGTCTTTAGCAGCACATAATACCACTTTTAAGAGCTTAGGAGAATACACCTTTGGCAAAAGTTCTTGTAGTTGCGTGCTGATAAAAACACATACTTTAGGAAAGCATTTTAAATGAGTTCATAGGATTCTCTTTTCCTCTTCATTTTAGGCAGTTTTAAAAAAAATCAATATTCCAGTTGATAATAATTAGACTCTCATCTGAATATTCTGCATCAGGCTCTGTGACATTCAGGTGATGACAAAGTTTCAAAGTACTCATAAATACCTTCCCTATCAGATAATTTGCCTATGTTTCAAGATGAGTTTTAAGCAATATTCTGTTGCCTGCAGGAGGTAGCGTTATAAAACCAGCAATCCCTAACTCCTTTGAGCTAACATACCCAGTGCATGATTCTACAGGAGCTCACTGTTGACAAACAGGGAGGTCCCAGTCTCCCTCCTCATTCTCAACTGCACACTCCCAAAAGCATTTGTCAGACTCTCCATTAGCCAATCCAGCTAACCAGCAAGGCAGAAACAACCCTTTCTCACTCCCCACCCATTGAATTAAATTAAAAAAAAAAAGGAGGAGGGAAAGAAAATAGCATGGTGGGAGGAAGAAGCAAGAGCACACCCTTTCAAGACAGCAAAGTACAGTACTGCCTCAGTTGCACCTGGAGCTGTAGCCACTTCTGACCTTCTTTCAAAAAAGAATTCTGGAGAAAGGGATAAAAGCCTAAATTTCTAGTTATGCAGTAACTCATTTGTGTTGACTCCTAGCTTCTGAAAGGCTGCTGACATCTTTGAATTGCACCAGGACAAAAAATACACAGGCCTTCTCTTCACCAGGACTGTGTTAACATGAACTCAGAAGTCTGTTGTTTACCTGACCTTAGCAGTATGCACGCCATCACAGAATTAATCACAAATGTTTTAAAAGTCTGCTTCTTGTACATCAGACTGCTAGTTAAAGATGATTATTATTTCAGAGCACAAAAATGAAAGCACACTGGCTTCAAGGTCAGTCACAGGAATGTGCAGTGCCTTTACTGACAGCATTTCCCCCATAAACACCTAAGAACAAGTGATCAATACAAAAAATGAAACTGATTTGGTTATAGGAAGAAAGTACACACTGCCTGAGCATGGGGAATGCTGCAGTTTTGGTGGGTAACCATTCAGTGGCCCTGGCAGAGGGAGAGAAGCAGTAAGGGCAGGGGTAGGATTTGATAGGGAAGACTTCCAAGTTTCCTCATTTCAGACAAACGGACAAAGACTCATCTGACTTTCTCTCCCACTCAGCAGTCCATCACTCAGGCAGTAAACCGAAAGCTCCTGCAATGCAAACTGTTTTGAAAACTGGTTCTAGATTCATTTTCATGAAAGCTCTATCTGTCAGGCTAGGGATTGTGCTTCAAATATCTGAGTGCATGGTGAGAAACTGCCTCCATGTTGAACAGAAGAGAGAAACATACTCCGTGATGTGCCAGAAGACTGCTTTTGCTGCTTTGAGCTTGCTTTTTCCTCCTCTACAGTGCACACCTCTACAAAAAGATTCCTGGAGGGGAAAGCTGTTCTGCCAGCTTAATTTACACTATTAAATTAGGCAAAACGTGTTAAAGCTTTATGCTTCTCTAAGGACTCTGTTTTGATATTAAATGTTAATTCATGCATAGATCAATATGTAAGCAATAGTAAGGATGAACAGTCAAATATCCCAGGCCTAGGAAATGTTTTAATTAATGCTGCCTAAGCCAAAGCAATTGGCCCCACAAACCTATGACCCGTGTACAGTCCTACATGATCTCTACTTCCCTGTGGCTAAAGGAACTCAATTCATCCAATCTGTGAGATGACCAGTGTTTTCATAATGTGCAGCTAGTCAAAATTATGGATTTTGCTTCCCTGTTCAGTGTTCGGCCTGTACTACTGAAATCATGCTCCAAATAGAACTCACTTTCTCATGTGCTCTTCCACTATCAGCACTTACCAACCATTTATGTACATAAACAGGATTCATAAAACCTCTACCATAAAAGTTATCATTTTACAGATGGTAAACAAACAAGAAGATCATCATAAGCCATATTCCCTAATTTAACCATACCATTTGCAATAGAGTGGAGCTGAGGTTTTTGGATACGCACCATTTCATGTTTAAAGGAAAGTTTTCTTTCATTACACTGTCACAAGTACGTAACATTCCTACAGATTTCCCTGCAGTCTCACCCCAGACACCATTGCCACCTTTTCCCCCTTACTGATAGAAGTTCCATGAGCAACAGCATCTTTTATCAGATGTCCTGAACTATCCCAAGAGCAAATCCTCTATGAGGCCCTCTAATCTAGGTATGATGACATAATAAGAGTATTAAAAGGTTAATGCATGTTAAGTCCAACTACAGATTTTACATTAATTACCTGATATCTAATACACCAACATCTGAGTTCCATTATTTCAGTATTCCCAGTATCAGCCTTTCTTTCCCACTTCCTTTTCCACATATTAATTTTCCCAACTTTCAGTTTCATCCTGACAGCCAGCCCACATCTGACAGCTTGCTTTTGCCTCCACTCTTCTGACTCACTCCTACACCCCTACTCTATTTTTGCATTTTACAGCTTCTTCCTCTGTGCTAGTGGAGGCAAAGAGGTCACAGCACAGGTAATACTAGCGTACCTCTAAATGAATTTTACAAGTCCACAGCAGCCTGACATCTGTATTGCTTTTGTGCTCTGAATTATCATATTCAAAATCAACTTCGATATATCACTGTGCAGTACTGTAGTTTTTCTTTAGGTGTTGGTAAATTCTGTTGGATTATCAGCTTTTCTCTGAAGCACTCTTCTGGTAAATCTGAAAATGTTTGAAAAAAGGATTTCACCCTCCAAAACACTAGAATACTAAAACACAAATCCTCCCAAGGAAACTTTCTGCTTGCTTCTCCCAACCTGATTCAGTATTTAAAAAAAAAAATAAAAAAATCCATCCTCCTTTACAGCTTCATAGGTGCAAATAGTAAGAGAACAGACTTTGTAAAAGATACATTTTGATCAAAGGGATGGATTATCTTCCAGAAAAAGATCTCAACAGGCCAGAACTCTTCAGCCTAGAACAAAATGACACTGATAACTATGCAATATAAGACTACAAAATCATTAATAATAGAGAAAATAAATAGGAATCAACTGTTCACAATTTCTGCTACTACAAAGAATTGAAGTCATTACATGAAGCCAGCAGAAGTGGCAACCAAAAGACATAAAGAAACAAAAGCTGCTTTTCTGAAAACTGATTGGAATGCCCCATATCAGCAGAAGCAGAGATGACTTATTACTGATCTCAGTAGGCTGGCCTTTCCTTTTCACACAAACCAGGCACTGGTGCTATATGACTAACCCAAAGAACCCAAAAGGTCTTAAGACAGGCAAATATAGAAAAAAAACCTTCTTCGCTACAAGTAAAATTAACATTGCAGCATTTTTACTGATACTACTCTCATCACTGCAGGTAAGTGACAAAGTGCTCTCTTTCCTCTTTCCTGCAGTAGAAAATGTGTTGTGTTTTTTATTAGGACTCCAAGTAAGGGCACTGACATTCTTGCATTCTCAATTTATCATACTTCTTGTATGTATCTGAATAAAGAGATATGACTAAGTTTAACAGTCTAGCCCCTCATTCAGGAGGGTTTTTTAATATACATATATTACCACAAGGAGCATTACAGTAAAGCTTATGCGCATCCTAACATGTGAGAGTAAATACAGTGTAGCTTACCTCAACTACAAACATAGTAATTTTCAATGGCTGGTGCTACTATACTCAGATGATCTTTCCAGAGGAACCTGAAGCAGATCCCTCTTAAATAATCTCTTAACATGCAAGCCTCAAAAGGCACCTATTTAAACTCTTAGCATCTGACAGGGATAAGCATTGATGAACAGGTGCAGAGCAACCAACACCTCTACCCAGCCTTATGCAAAGCATATGACACTATCCCACTGATATCCTTCTCTCTAACTTGGAGAGACATAGATTTGATGGATGGACCACTTAGTGGATAAAGAACTGTCTGGATGGCCGCACAGAGAGTTGTGGTCAGTGGCTCACTGTCCACATGAAGACCAGTGGTGAGTGGTGTCCCTCACTGGTTGGTATCAGGGCCAGTCCTGTTCAACATCCTTGTCAGTGACATGGACCATGTGGGATCGAGTGCATCCTCAGCAAATCCGCAGACAACACCAAGTTGTGCAGTGCACTGACATGCTGGAGGGAAGGGATGCCATCCAGGGAGACCATGACAGGCCTGAAGGGTGGGCGCTGATGCAAACCTCATGAAGTTAAGCAGAGTGAAGTGCAAGGTCCTGCACTTGGGTCATGGCAAACCCAGGCACAGCTACAGGTTGGGCAGAAATGTAGGTTGAGAGCAGCACTGCAGAGAAAGACTTGGGGGGTGACGTTTGATGAAAAACTCAACATGAGCTCCCAGTGTGTGCTCACAGCCCAGAAAGCCAACCAAGTCCTGGGCTGCATCCAAAGGAGCATGGCCAGCAAATCAATGGACATGATTCACCCCCTATACTCAGCTCCTGTGACACCTCACCTGGAGTACGGTGGACAGTTCTGGTGCCCCCAACATAAGAAGGACACGGAACTCTTGGAGCAGGTCCAGCGAAAGGCCACGACGTTGATAAGGGGACTGGAGCACCTCCCCTATGAAGACAGGCTCAGAGAGTTGAGCTTGTTCAGCCTGGAGAAGAGAAGGTTGTGTGGAGACCTCACAGAAATCTTCCAGTATCTGAATGGGGCTTCCAGGGAAGCTGGAACAATAGCAATAGCACAAGGAGTAATGGGTACAAACTGAAAGAGGGGAAATTTAGGCTAGATATAAGGAAGAAATTCTTTGCTGTGAGGGTGGTGAGACACTGGAACAGGTTGCCCAGGGAGGCTGTGTAGGCCCCAATCCTGTGGTGTTCAAGGCCGGGCTGGATAAAGCTTTGAGCAACCTGGTCTAGTGGGACATGTCCCTGTTCATGGCAGGGGGGGGTTGGGACTAGATGATCTTTAAGGTCCATTCCAGTCCTTAAGATGCTATGATTCAAACAGTTAACAAATAGGTCAAAGACACAGAGAAAGCATGCTGGATTCTGTTGGCTAAACTTTGTCTGTAACAGCTACAAGAATTATCACCAGTTTACAACAAGCTTAGGTAAAGGCACAACTTATACGATGGCAAAACTACATTATACAACAAAGCTCTATTACCAATGTACTACTACTCTTCACTAAATTAACATTAAATCTTTAGTATAAAGTCACTGCTACAAAAGAAATTTCTTCTGCTAGCTATACAGACTCTTGCACACTTTTAGTTTTAATAATTAGCTACTGTGCTACTGAAGGAGGCCAAGAAAAAGGGTATTATAGACAAAGCTAAAGCCAGCTGGGCTGTGGGGGTTTTTTTCCTGTTGTTGGATGGCTGCCTTCATTTCACTGGAACTACAAAGCAAGTTGACCATATAAGGCACTGGGATTCCCAAGGAAAATGCTTACACAAATCAGACCCATGGAGCCTATTTAGTTTCTATATTATAGTTAAAATGAACATTTGCAGTACATTTTTAAGACACTTTAGAATTAAATCTTACAGATACAGCACTACTTTTGCCTTAACTGAGTTCATGTTAGTAGTCTTCCAGAAGAATATATGGCTTAACATTCAACTGAATGCATTTATTTACATAATATTAAGACCAGATCAATTTCAAAACTGCATGCAGCATTCATAAACACAATGTCCTTGATTTTGGTGCATACGAAAAGTACCAGAAAAGCCTAATTCAAGGGTCTGACAGCAAATGAATCTCCCTGCCAGTCCCTGGCTGCAGCCTGCATATATCAGAGGCAGCAACTTGCTGCATGGAAAGATTATTTGCAGCCCAGATTCCAACAAGAATAACTCTAACTAGCAAGTGCTTATAAGGAGATGGTAATACACAGTCTACACAGAGAAAGGACAGGGAGAACTGGAGAAAGCACCATTCTTGAACAGACAGGGGTGCAAAATAAAAAGGACTTCAGGGCTTCCATTTGAGAAAGGCAGGGGAGCTTTCAAGATAATGTAAGGAACTTCAGTCTCAAAGAAAGGGCAAGAAAGAAATATACACAAACTTTAGGATTAGACAAACAAATGCAGGAATATAAAAAGCCCCAGTGAGACGTATGTGCCAGCATGAAAATAGAAAAATATGCACACAAAGAGGAGAGATAACAACCACATTTGTGTAAAAGATGAAAGTTCAATCTGATCTTAAATTTGCCCCCAGCACTGAACACCTTTGAAACCTATGTGCCCCACTGTGAATGAAGAACCACCTCTATTCAAGTTTGGAATTCAATTGGCTAGCATTCTCCCAAATTAAAAAGATCCCTTAAGAAGCTGTAGATTTATGATTTTGTCCACAGAGGAGAGCTAAGACTCCAGTTCTCAAGATCTTACTGTTGAGTTGTCCTAAGCAGTAATTTAATGGACTGCTCAATTAGTTCTTATATTTTAGAAGTTACTGCACTCCAACTGCAAGATCATCTACCACGACTTGTCAAGTCAAGAACAAATTCACAGGAGTGAACGAGCATGGGAATGTACAGGAGCTGTCAACGAGCAAGCACTGTGCTTAAGTAGGCATTTAGTCTATAATAACTACGGCACTGTAGTTCAGAGTATCTACATCCCTATCTATCTAAAGTAAATGCGTGGTTAGTTCAGAAAAATGTATCATTATACCCAGCTACTTCAGATAACTTTGTATTAGCTACAACTGTATTTTTGGTCTGCAGGGTATCAACTTGCTAAAAGCATATTTTTTGTGGGCCTGCGCTTAAAAAGCCAGATATATGGATTCTACTTAGAAGAAATCTCTAAGGCCAGAGATTGCTTCTGTGGGATGCCTCAGCTGGGATGTTGAGCTTTCGTTTGGAAGGATTCAATATTGAAATGCTTCTAGAATCAAAGTTAGTCTCTATCAAGCCCATACCAAATATAAAGCACTAAGTTAACACTGAAACAATATAGCATTAACATACTCCCGGCCTTACGAATGGCACAGAAAATACCTATCTATTACTGCTCTGCTGCGAACTTACTCATTAGACTAAATCATGTCAGCCAAAGGATGCAACACAACTGTAGCATGCTGCAGATGTAAGAATACCATGAGCACGTCAAAGCCCTCTGTAATGTGCTAGCTGGCAAAAAGGACAAGAAAATTAGATGGCGGGTGAGTTTTTCCCCTAACTATCCAAGTTAGTCTGAGCTATAGATTACTTTCTTCCCATGGAAATCACTAATGTCTGAGACAGAACAGGTGGCCAAAACAGGCACATACTTTGTGCTTAAGCATCCTAAGTTGCAATGCACAAGGAGTGGAGTTCTACACAAACATCAGTTGATGCTGCACAGTCACTCTGGACCTTCTTATCCAGTCACTAGCTAAAAATTTTAGAATTGAGTCATATCTTACCCCTTCTCATTCCACTTCTGCTGCTTAGGAACTGTGAGAGGAGAAGGTAATTGAATATCAACGAAACTCAGCCCACCAGTCTTTAGGATCATTTAGGAAAAGAATGGAAATTCAGGTCAGGGCAAATTAAAAGCTTTAATTAGAGGCAATTTAGAAGTTTTAAGCCTTGTAAGGTCACAAAGAAAAACAAGCACCCTTCTTTCAAAACCTATAAACAGCTGACCTTGATCACATGCTGGGGCAGTGCTCATCCTCATTCTAATCACCAAACTGCATCTCCACTGCAGAGTACAGTTGTGAAAGCAGGTATGTAGCAGAGTGCAACCCTCGCTTTCTGAGCTCAAAGTGAAGAAGAGTTCAGATCCAGACTAGTTGAATCCAATTCCAGCTTAAGTCACTTTCTGGCCAAGAAGCTTCCAGTAACTTTGCAGCTGAGCTGTTCTTTGTATCTTCATACAACACCATTTGGTATATATATTTATCAACAAAATGTACACATTTGCATTAAAATCAGTGTAGATTATGAGTTTCAGAAAAAAGGGCTTTAAATGGTTATGAGAATCAGTTCCCATAGCCCTAATGAAAAACAGGACACCGGCACATTAATGAATGGATGAGGTAATTAACCAAGTCAAAGAAAGAGCTGAGCTGTGTCAAACTCAAAGTTGCCCCACATGAAGACGGCAAGCAAAAACAGTGGTGAGACAAAATATACTAACACCACCTTGCTACTCTGGAAGTTTGCATTTAACCACACTATTCCAAAAGCAGAATATATAATTATCCAACAGACCAGAAATAGTACTTTGATAAGTACTGCTGTAAAACAGGTTTAGGTATTAAGAACAGATAGTTCCTTTTGCTAAGCAATTTATTTAGCTAAAACAGATGTAAACTGTGGGCTTGGATAAGAGTTGTTTACTGTTCTAGAGACAGGGAAAAACTGGAAAGACTCATTAAAGTTACAGCTATAGTTTTGGAGAACCTAGAATCTATGATTTTAAATGTGCACACTGAAAAAGTATGCTCCGTGTATACCAAGACAGGGCTGTAGAGTTTAGCCAAAGATGGGCAAGTCTTATGGATAATTCTACTGAAGTTGTGGTATTTACAGGACTGTAAGTGTTGCCAGGTATAGAAGCAACATCCAGTTCTTAAATCTGCTCAATACTGTCTACAGTAGAACCCTATGAAGACTTGTAAATAAATTAACCATTGTTTCTTAGACAAACATTGATAACTGAGGTTTTCAGATGAAGACATCAGAGATGGATTAATAATGTTCTTAAAAGAATAATTAGCAATAGTTGGTTAAGAAGTTATCAAGCGTAACTTGAACCAATTCTATCAAAAACAGGATAACAAGAAAGGGTGAATTTGAATTATATTTATTTTTCCATGTTCAGGCAGACTCCAACAATGAGACTAGAAAACATTGATGGACTCAAATGTTGCCAATGCCTTCAAGGTAAGCCAAAGCCCTTGCTCCAGAACTTCCTTATTCTTATTTGGAAAGCTAATGCTATCTAGGAAAGTCTATGCATGCTTGTGCTTTAAGCTATCTGCATAATACAGACATCATTCATGCAGGAGCTAACATCAAAGAGTGGATATGGGAAGGTAAAAGGAGCGTGAAACTGAAAATTATCACCTTGAAAAGAAGTGATTAAGAACCTTAAGCGTAAGCTGTGTTTAATTTTCACTTCCTTTTGAGAAACCAGATGACAAAGCCAGTTTTCTGCAATTAGGAGCTCATATGGATGTTGTAAAAATCAGGAGTTAGTTCCTGCCATGTTATTTATAAACATATTTAGGGAACACTGAGGTAACAAAAGAGGTGTCTATAAAATAAACATTTGCCCATTTGCAAGACGTATTACAACAAAAGTTCCAGGTATTGTTTTGGTAGGTACCTGATACATGTCCACCAAGACTGTAACAGCGTGGAATATGACTAGGTAATTTAAGACAAATATTCTACTTATTAGTTTTAGTTTGGGCAAAGGCACAGCTTGAATTAAACAAGAATCCAAGGAAAGAAGTAATTTATTGTTAATTTGATTAATATCATTCTTTCTATGAGACATCTATTAACTAGTCTCACTCACAACTATGAAGTAATGACTCCATAATTACAACAATCTTCCCTATTAGTGCTTAATATTTAAAATTACCCTGTACTTAAGGTCTTGAACTGAAGATATGAAGTCTAAATGAAGGTTAAATTTGGAACCGCAATACCGGATTTGTCTTGCTTATAAAGAAATGGCTTACTTCTTTCATTTGAGAATTGATCTACATCTCAGAACTTTGGCATGCAGACTACTACCAGAGAAGCTGAACAGTTGATGGCCCTTTTGTCACCAGCAACCTCCTTGTTACTGCAAAAAAGTACACAGCTATTGGCTCAAGACAAGCAAACCAGCAGCCTTCTTATCCTTTAGGTGTCATTTTGAAGTGTGCAGTATAAATTCCCTCAGTTAAATTGTACCTTAATCTCAGATAACTGTACTGTGTTGCCTTATGGTTCTTGAAATAAGGTAGTAGACGACCAATCCTAGTATACTCAAGTATGAAAACTGCTTGGCAAAACTGAGAAATTTTAGTGTTCATGTGTCATTTTTACTACGACTGAAGTGCTCATGTAACTGGAAAACGAGAAGAACAGAATCATCTTCAATCTAGTTTATGAAGTGCTTAAACTTAGCTGCTGTTTTAAGGATTACTGTTTGCCTTTTGGCTAAGTTCTGTTCTCAGCTTGTACTGAGACATTTTTTCCATTACTGCAAGTTACCTTTGTTTTTATTGGATGCTTCCAGTCTAAGTATGTTCAGAACATCACAACCACAGAATCACGGTTAAAGCAAGACAAAATTTGCTGAAATTAACAATTACAATGAGCTTGAAGTAAGAGTTACAGCCCATCTACTTAAAAAAATCTTTACAGCACTTAAATACCAATATACGAAATTGAACCCGTTCCTTCTTTGACATCAAGTAACACATAGCAATAGTTTTATCATATTTTGAATGGATTTTAGGGACTCAAGATTATTTTTTTTTTTTTTTTTTTTTACTACTAGGGATCTTAACTTATACATCACAACTGCTAGAAAGTAACCATGTAGTTTTAACTTATTACTTTAGTATCTTGGCTTTATATAAATGAAAACATTAAACTATAGACTGTTCAAAAATACCCTGCCATGTTAGAAATTAAGTCTTTGAAAAGCTAGATTGTGTATATTTTTATATTTTTCAATGTGTGATTACACTATTACAGAAAGAAACAAACAACAACAAAAAACCACAAAAACAAACAGTTCAAAGGATCAGTTAATTTCACATATGTAGCATTCCAATTTTCAGAAAAAGGAACATGTTTAAATGTTGAACTAAAGTTACCCTAAAGAAACTTTGCATAATTATGTCTACCCAACTACTCTAAAGAAGTTCATCAGCTAAGGAAAAAAACAAACAAAACACCACAAAGGAAAGACCAAACAGCCCAGAAACTGCATACAATATTTTTCCCTGCAGTATTACTACAGTGCCCCTCAATTCACCAGGTACAGATACAATGAAGTACAACCTCTGTCTGACAAAATGGTATGAACAGTAAAAAATTTATTTTTCTTCAACAAGAATCAAACATTAACACGAAAGCAAGAATATTTTATGTATGTGGTTCTGTTCTTCCTCCCCAAACTTCACACACATCTTCCACTATGATGAACTGTAGAGCAGGACTGATGTCTCCAGGAGTCTATACACAGCCTAGCACAAGTGAAGCCACTGTTTCACCAGGAATTTCTGCTGTGTCTGTATGTCAGGCAGATCACGAGAGAAAAGCTATTGAATACAGTAGTTATCACAGAAGTTCCTGTATTACTGTAACACCTAGGAGCTCTAAACACAAACCAGGACCTCCAGAAATATCTATATCCACATTTGTGAAGGAATTACAGTTTTCTGGAAAAGATTTCTGCTTCAATAGGCAAAAAGCTGCCTAAGTGTAGCAAAAACCAGCAGAGCCCAAAAAGGGGAAAAAAAACCCCAAAAAACCCTAAACAGGCAGACAGGCATTAGTTAGCATATCAGTAAGAGTCCCAATCTCCCCAAACAATACCCTTGAAGAACTATACTGGGCATCTACATTTCTTCATCCAACTCTAAGAATCATTATTCAAAAAAAACAATCTAAACCATACTTTCATTAAAAAAAAAGGCAAAAAAACCCAAGCCTTCTGTTCAAACTTGTATCTCATCAAGCCAGTGTCCTTGCTTCTTCTCTTACTCACCTGTTCACATGCCCTTTTTTAAAAAACAAAAGGGTCAAAAGACAATCTAAGGCAAGATTGCTGCAGACTCTAGAAGAGTACTGCAAGACAACCCATGTATTAAATAAACGCTTGCTTATACAGCACTGAAGTTGCTTATACAGCACTGAAGTTAACAACTGCATTTTACATTTCTGCTTTGGAGAACAAAGAGTACTTTGCTATATCAAAACTTGTTACTTTCTTTTCATAACAAACCTTTTCTGTTTGGTATGCTGCTGCCATTCTTTCCCTCTGCTAGTTTCTCTGTTTCCATATCACACTTTTCAGGAACTAAGACCACACAACTTCTGTCCAGACTTACTTTGCAGTAGGTGGAAAGATTACAACACATGCCTACTTACCTGCCAAAAAAAGTAAGCTCTTACATCCAGGAATAGATTGAGCAAAGCCATCCCTACTCAGCAGTCTAAAGCCTGCGTACTTGCATTTAGACTGGAGAGAACTCCTTGCTCAAACTGATTGAAACAGGAAAGACCACACCACAAGCCATCAAGGCTGATATAATATTAAACAGCATTCTAAAACTGTTAGCTAAGTGTGCATAGTTAAAAGATGTGCAGAGCAAAAATAATGTTACTCCTTCTGGTAGTCTTGGGAAGGAAAAAAAAAAAAAAAAGAGGCCAACCAGAATACAACAGAAGCCTGTTTGGTACACAATTATAATAAGTATCCTGTCTCTAGATATTTACTTGCCTTCCATGGCCAAGGACTTGAAGTCAGAATTCCTTAGACAGTATAAATCAAAAGCCACATAACTCAGATTTAAAAATGTCTTTAAAGTAGAAGAAAACCATCTCATTTTTATTTCACCTAAAAGTACTCAGACAAAGGGACAAAGGTTAAACAAATATCTTCCAGATACTTCAGTGGCAGAAGTAGTAGAGTCTTCTATCAGGCCCTCAACAGTCAGCAGCTAAAGGTACTTTATATACTTTAAATACAGCGCACCTCATAACAGAAAGTAGTACCACATTCAGTGTCTACTCCTTGAGAGCTCAGAAAGGTTGTGAAACCCATGCAACAGCAGTTTCTCATCTTCAAGGACCAGCCTAAGTATTTATTTTTTCTTTTTAGTAAATATCATCAAACCACAGCTCTCCTTTGTCTTTCACATTCTTAATGGTCCTCCAAAGAAGCACTTTCCACCAAAAAGAATTTATAGTGTGACCTGACTATTGGGAAAAGATCCTTACTATTTTGCCTATTTATGTCACGTATTAGTTTTTTTGCAGTCTTAGGGCACAACACAAGAGCCTTCTTTCTTCAAAGACAAGGTTTCAAGATGGCCACCAGGACTGCAGTTTAAGGAAGCTGAATAATTTTTCTTCCAGTTTATGTAGGAGACTTGGGAACATGGTAGCAGAATTATTTGGTAGTTTGCCCGCATGTATTTCCAGCTCTGCTTTTGCCTACAAGTCAGATTTTCATCAAAAACTAAACCTAAAGTAGTACTAGTTGCAAACCTCCATAAAAATCTGATATATGCAGTAAGCTTTCACACAAGACTAAAGACTTCTACAACAGTTAGATTATGGTTTTATAAATTTAAGTAAGTTGTTCCCTGGAAACACCACAGAACAGCAGCATAGCACTACCACAATTTCACCCAGGTTTTGTCTTTAATTTCCAAAGCTAAACATGGATGGAACATTAAACCTTCCATCTACGCAGTACATTTATACTGAGCCACAGAAGAGCACAGATTCATGGAAGTATCATCTGTAAGCATGTAGTTTGTCACTTCTACTTTTAATAGGTTGTTTAGCTCAGCTGCTCTACACCAACCTCTAGAACCACAGGTAATCAGTATCAGTGCTGCATGAAAATGCGCACACATATTTGGCAACCTATTCTTGACATTCAGTCTGTAAAAGCTGATTAAATGCAAATAAACAATAACTCTCTGAAACAGCTGCCACAGCAGTAAAGGTTGGGGAATAGCAAGAGTTTGTTGTTTTATGGGAAGAAATGAGGGAAAGTGAGGATTTTGAAAAAAAAAACTTAGTTACAAAAAACCATAATTGGATATTAAGCAGTCTTCATACAAATATTTGCTGACTTTACAGAAGAGATCTTTGAATCACACATTGAAAGCAAGTGGCAAATACAGGAATAAACTGTCATTTGGTTGCTGAACAGAAGAACAAAGTTATGAATTTGCTTCAGTATTTGTCTCCTGGAATTCACAGCTGCTTGGCTCCAATTTCCATCTGCAAAATGAATAATTTCCATTTTAGGAGACCAACTTGCAGGAGGTCAGAGCAATCTGGCTATACTTCATTACACATCATAGCTAGCTGCAACCTGAAAGAGCTGCTTGTGCCAGTACATGCACAAAATAAAACCTAAGTTTATCAAAGCAAGTAAGTGTACTAGAACTTCATCAGCTGGGGCAAAAGTTGCACTGAACTTTACTGCCGAGATTCAGCTACTACTGGAGAATTTTATACCTACGTCTAGCAGTTTTAGCTCAAGTGTTAGATGAAATTACAAATTAAATAATCCTGTATCACAGTAATGAAGAGTCAGGATTTTGGCTTCACACATTCAAAGACTTCTCTATCTCCAAATTCAGTGGCGTGTACAACTCAACATATGTTTGCTGATTAGCAAGTGCAGAAAATCCATTTTTCTCCTTCCCCACAGTCCTTTAAAAGAAGCCAGGAAAAAAGCATTACTGATCTATGGCGCTAAGTGGAAGCACAAGTTGTTACAACTACTGGCATAAAACAAGAAAGAATACAACAATACAGAAAATTCAGAATCGTTTCATTGTATGTGGCACACATTGAAATCACAGGTCAAAACCAATTCAAACACATGAGAGAGTACAAAATTAAAGCCTGCCAATTTGAACATTCTTCTAAAAAAATAATAAAATACTGCTGACATTCACTTGAATTCCCAAGCTCAAAAAGAATGCTGTAGAAGCTTATTGCAAAGATTCAGAGACTTAATTAAAGCCAAAATTTAAACTCTTTGTTTTATGGCTGAAGAGTACTATCAACCACCTAAGCACCTGTATTATTCATACAGTAACTCTAGTAAAACCAGTATGAAGACATGGTGATGTTACAGGTTTATTACATCACTACTATACACCTGAAGGTTCTAGAGCACACCTGCATATTCAACCCTGAACACAAGGGATACTACAAGAGTCAAACTATATGGCATGAGAACATCTCCTCCTAATAGCTGAAAAAAAAAAAGACACCCAAGACATTAAGAATTATTAACCACAAAATGTAACTTACTTTTAAAGTAGGAGAGGAGAAAAATATATACATTTACACCATAACCAGGAAAACATCCTGTTTTAAAAATACACTACCACTTTTTGGAGTAGAATCAAAAAGTTCTTTAAGCGAAATGGATCAAAAAGTTGGACATCTCCAAATACTTCTAAAACTAAGTAAACAACCAAAACCACTATGAGTTTGCTCTAATCTATAACCTCCCAATACTTGCTGGTAAGTGATACCTATTTCTGTTGCAAAACGTAATGTTTCTTGACCACAGCTGCTTGTAACTACAGCACCTTTTGCATGAGGTTTTCAGTGAGCTTTACTTCATACTGAAGCTCCTACAGCTTTTACCATAACCAGTCCAGTGTGTCCATCTGCACTCATTCAGTGAGATGCAGCACTTCCTTTTGATTCTTGTTTTTCTGGACATTACATGTGACAGACACAAAGGGATACACACCTGATGACAAGTCAAAAGCCTCAGGTTAAACAAACTTCAGAACACAAGTTCAAAACTAAGACAGCAAAGTAGCCAGAACCACTGGCTCAAAACTGCAGAAACACACGCCCTGCTGGCTAAAGAGAGGATTTTCCTAGCATGTCAGACCAACCCATTTAGTCAGTAACCTGCAATTCTATCCTATTTTTCAATTTAGACACTGTGCCAGGTGTAATTTTCAAACTAGTTGCTGCTCTTATCCCCTCCAGCTCCACAAAGAAAATGGGGCAGACACATTACTTTTCCCTAGTTACTCCAGCAGACCACCATCACTCTGCTACACATCATGTATTATTAGCACAGTCTTGTGAGCAAGAACTTCCTCCCATTCTGCATTCTCTGCTAAAATGACAACAGTATTGCTATTGTATGAATAGTGTTTCAGACAAGGAGGGAATCATATTTTTCCCTAAGATATTGACAACTTTTTGCAATATTTACTGGAGTGGTTACTAACTTTTTTTCCAAGCACCCTGTTATCATGGAGTCAGATTCCACCAACTGCTAAAACTCAAGTCATTGGAATATCTGGAACTGAATCTTTCATTCAGAAAGCAAGGAGATTGCCAAAAATCTCTACACCAAGCTGTGCCTAAGCTGCACATACTATCTGCATCTTAACCTAAGATTTGAGAAGTTGCATATAAGAATCTTTCTTAAAGCCAGAGCATTACTAAAACGGGATTTCACCCAGGCACAACTACTGGTTGGGCAGAGAGGTGACTGAGAGCAGCACTGCAGAGAAAGACTTGGTGGTGACATTTGATGAAAAACTCAACATGAGTTCCCAGTGTGCGCTCACAGCTCAGAAAGCCAACCAAGTCCTGGGCTGCATCCAAACGAGCATGGCCAGCAAATCAATGGACGTGATTCACCCCCTATACTCAGCTCCTGTGACACCTCACCTGGAGTACGGTGGACAGTTCTGGTGCCCCCAACATAAGAAGGACATGCAACTCTTGGAGCAGGTCCAGCGAAAGGCCACGAGGTTGATAAGGGGAGTGGAGCACCTCCCCTATGAAGACAGGCTCAGAGAGTTGGGCCTGTTCAGCCTGGTGTCCCAGAATCATTTCACAACCTACACACAGGCTGACAAAAGCCAGAGTACAGAGAAATCTTTTGTTCCAGTAATTGGCTTTACAGGAACAACTCACTGTGTTCTGCTATTCCTTACATTAAGCAGCGTTAAAACATTCCAGAGAGAGAAACTTATCATGCACTCATGGGTTTGTGGGGATGGAGAGTCATCTTAGGGTATCCCAGTGAGGAGAAAGAAGAGCAGAGATGTAAAGATCATGTGTCTCAGTGGTTGCTGATAGTAATAAAGGAAACAAACCTGCAACAGACCTTTCTTGGAGGAAGAAATCCAAGTAAAGCACATGCTGGGTTTCCATAAGCACAAGCACCTTAAGCTCTCTACAGATGACTTGAATTCAGAGAGTGTTTTTATAACTAAAAGTCCAAATAACTAACCAGTGCTGCTTATTTATTAAAACCTACTAGGCAGATGAATTTGATTGTCAAAATTCAGTTTCTATGACACAAGTAAAGCAAGGAGATAGGAGGACAGAAAAACGGAAAGGGGGGCAATTCACCTGAATTTAAAAAAAAAAAATTCTGCCTCTGTCACTGTTCTATCTTAGGATCAGGAGACTATTTTCCACCCAGTCATTCCCTGTGCCCACCTTTAACTAGGTCATAGAACTCCTTAAAAGAGAAATCTATGCAACTGTGCAATGCAATATGGGTCTCATGAATCACAGGCAGCTACCAAAGATAAGTACAGAAGTGTATTGATAAAAAGAGTTAGTGATGTCACTCCAGCTTAAGTGACACTCCTCAGTTTTACAGCCTATCATGAGCTCAACTGCCAAACATCTGAAGCCAGATTTTAAACCATCTTTGTTTTAGAAATTGAAGGTTCTGACCTAAAGTTTAATACCCAAGTAATATCTGAAATTTAAGCTGCAATAAAGCAGTCCAAATCAGTTGATTTAGCTGTTATTCGCTTAAATTGTGCGTAAGAACCTAAGTAGTAATAGAATGCAAAGCATGTTATCAAATACACTACCAGCAGTGAAACATGACAAAGCAAAATGAACAGGAAAAAACCCAAGAAGAACCGCAGGAAAATTCTCCCATAAGTCATTTATCTTGGTAACAGGAAATAGACAGTCACAGAGAAGAAATGAGAAGTGCTCAAAATCCTAGAAAAAAATTAAAACAAAGCCTTCCAAATGCAGCCGTAAGAGCTTCTGTCTTGAAAAGACTAAGTAATTGCTACTATATGTGCAGGTAAGCAAACACCTGCTGAGATACGAAGTCCCTGAAGGATCTCCAAAAAGGGGGAACATCAGCTCTTCAAGCAAACAAGTCAGTCATATCTCTGTGTAGCTGATGATAAATGATGTCACTGAGGAAACTATAGCTCTGATGACAAAGCTTCTTAATAGAAAGTTACTTTTAAGTACTCTTTGGTCTTTCACTTTGAAGCCCCATAGTTTGCATGCCTTCAACTTTTACTAATGTTTTTATTTATATGCAGCTTAAAACAAACAAACTGACCCCTCAAAATAAAAAGAAACCCCAAAACCCTACAAACAAACTTAAGAGCAAAACATCTTTAATAAGACTACTATCATGCAAGCTTTTCCATGCCAGAGCTTTTATGGTTTTACGTTTTAATTCAGCACATGCACCTGACACAGCAGGTCACTTACTCTAAAAAAGGATGCCAAACAATTGATAGCATGAAAAGCTTTTAAAATCCACTACCTTATTAATCACACATTTTGTTTTAGTAGGCTTTTCTGGCTGTTGTAAAGTTTTTATAAGTCAAACTGAAGCTGACACCCAACCGTTGATCTTCCCTCAGGAACTGCTTCACATACACCCAGAAAAACTCCCTGTTTCTGTGTTCCTTTGGCTAGAGAACCTACTAATGATTACTCTCCAGAAAGCTATGGTAACTCATTTGCAGGTACAGCAATTCTCACATGGGTAGGCTTTTTGTGAAAAAAATTTCTAATAGTATGTATTTGAGCAGTCAAGTCTTAACAGTCACCTGAGCTTGCAAATGGTATTTGCTATAATTACAACCAACACTTTTTTCCTATATTACAGAGTCCAGCAACCTCTTCAACTGCTGAGAAAACAATCAAGAAAGATCTTCCCCACCCACACATCTTACATAGGTAACTGATAAAACACTTTACAAAAATACATAACGTATCTTCTGGCATTCACACCAAGTTGTTCTGTATTTTCCTTAAAAATGGTAGTTTTAAAGTAATGACTGCCATATTTACACACAGCTATAGGTAAAATTTGGTTTATACAGTAACTTCATAAGCTTTCTTGGGAGTCTATTTAATAGATGAGGATAAAGCCCACCTCCAATATTTTACAAGTATATTAGAAGTGTTAAGCACAAGAGCCACTAGATCTGCTAAGTTAGTACTTTACAGAGATGGAGGAAAGCTGCTTCTCTTCCTAAGCCTACAAATACCCATTAGGTATTAGCATTCAGTACCACTCTTACACATATACAAGCATAGCTATAGAGACACACAAGTGCCAAGCATTTCACCAGGATGCCTGTGAGCAAGTAGAAAATGAGTGACCAGAAAGCCATGCCCAGAGAGATTCATAAACAAAAACCTACTGACAGCCTCAGTCTTTGCACAACTCACCCTCTCTGCTCTGCTATACTCAGAAGCCAAGAAACTGACACTGCACAAAAATTCTTCTTTCAGAGGTAAAGCACTACAGTTTTAATTTTCTACTGAGCAGGAAGGAGACAAACTACAGGCTTCTCATGAAAAAAAAATAAAATCTTTATTGTAAGGGCCTAAAATAATTCAACTTGCTACAGTAGCTGAACAAAATAAGTGGTAGCAAATTATGAAATCTGGCAAGCTTTCTAAAGACAATTTTATATGGTTTCACAGAAAGGAGGTTATTACTTAATAACAAGAGTCCAAATTTGGGCCACAGACAATGCTGTCACCCCAATTTTCACTTTTCCCTTTGATTAAAGCCTAAGGTAAATAATTTTTTGTGCAAATTTGCAGCAAGTTCAGCATCTAAAGCACCAAAAAAATATTTCCAAATAACAGATTAACAAAACAAGTTTAAAAGATTTGACTTTTCATAACTAGATAAAAAATAACAATGCTGGAATGACAACATTTTATAAAGTACAAGGAAGGTAATCAAAATTCAAACTGAGGAGATAAAACAGTTTTGCATTGTTTCATTGCTGGTATGGGAAGGCACACTTCTGGAAATTCTAATTGATTTAATTAAGATTATTCACTTAACTATACCAACTTATTCAAGTATAATTGCATATATTTGTGAACATACTGCAAGCAACAACACTTTTGTTCAAACTTGGGGCTACCCCAGGAAACTGAAATTCACATGAAAAGTGGCATTTATGTATTTCAGATCCCACAACACAGGCCAAGATTTGCACATAATTCCAAGATGTACATGAAACTTCAAACATTCAAGTATGTGTATAAAAAACTGGCTACTCTTCTAGCTTCACTATCAGCATGGTAAACCAGAAAACTGCAAAACTAAATAAATAATCACCCCAGAATTAACATTTGTATTGTAATCACCACTGCTGGCTAACTGATCACATTAAAGCAAGATATCACTGTTTGAACTCAAGACCCTGAATCAGAATCGTAATGGCAGGGGGGGGTGTGGGTGTGGGTGTGTGTGTGTAAATCTCAAAGGATATTTCAAAGTGCTTTAAAAATAAAAGATAAAAAAAACCAACAGTGAGAGCTGGCCCTGATAGAATGTTCTAAGGCTAGAACCATTTCTAACAACCAAAGTTTACAGATAATTTAGTATCAAAATAGCTGGTTATGTGCTAGTTATAGACCAAATGCAAGTTTTCAGAAAATAAAGTAGTATAGGAACTGTTTACTTGCAGTCTTGAAGGCAAACCTACTTCTGTGTATAGGCCCAAAATGAGGTTACATTTACTGGTCAAGATTCTCAGGGGTTTCACCCTCTTCTTAAAGCCAACTCTACTCTTCACTCTGTTTAACAGACCTTTAGAAACCTTTAGTCTAACAAATAGATTGTTGAACAGTCTTGTTCAAAGAGTTCATCGTGTTGCCCTAATTTTGGGGTTTTTTTGTAACAGAACCATCAAAAGATTTGGTTTTTCCAGGATAAGCAGAGAGGCTGATTCAGTGAGCTCAAAAACCAACTGAAATAGAAAAGCTGTGCAGCAGGTCTTGCCAAAACAATATATTAAAAATCAAAATAAAAAAATCCAACAATGCTTCCCCCCTACCCTCAAGTACACTGATCATCTTTCGCCTTCTTTTTCTATCTTACAGTTTTGAAATTACTAGAAAGGAAACAGCTGAGGAATGCTGCCACTCTTATGCCATGCTTTCCATTGACTGTTATTTCAGGAATGCATATAGGAAAGTAAAGGAGCTTGGAATGTCTCCACCCATCCAGCAGCATCAGAAGCTGTTCATCTTATGGATGGGCCACCGCCTTGTAGCTGAACTCCTGCTTGCATCTTACCGTTGCCCAGATCCATGAAGAAAAATATTCTGTTGATCACTGATATAACACTTGTTAAGCAAGTGTCCTCATATGCTGCATGTCTCACATGGTATAGTCTACATTTATACTACAATACAGCAGTAAAGACGTAATTTACAATTTCTTGGTTGCAAGAATCCCAGAAAGGTGCACTCATGCTGCAGTTGTCCACCACATTCCTTTCAGAGCATATTAGTTTGTCTAACTCATCTGAATATACCCTTGAACAAAATGTCAGTATTTGCTAGAACATGTGCATGTTCCTCAACTTCACATGGTTTGAGTCCAGCCTCAGGAGACACAATTACAGAGAGAGGCTATCAGTTTGCTGGGCTCTCAATTTTTGAGAGGATTGCAGTGTCTTACTAGCCTAATTAATAACCCTGAGAAAGGGAGCAAGTGAGAGCATGAGGAAAGGGATAAACAAGTAAAGAACTGGACAAGAGCCTGTCAAATCATCTATTCCAACTAAAATTCAGCATATGTTCTTAAGCCTGGAACACAGATCCCTCAGAAGACTTAAGCGATATCTCTATTACTGGCTGCTTCTGCCTCCTAGCCTCAGATTTAGTTAACAAACTGAAATTTAGTAATTTGGTGAAAAATAGCATTCTTGCTACTACAGTGTCAAGATCAAGAAGGCCTTGACTCAACTGTGTTCCCATCAGTTTTACTCATCAGTTTTGCTTTTTGATGACTTATCATGAAAAAGTATTCTAACAATACCAAAAATACACCAGAATACATCACACAAAGCTTTACTGTAAAAGCAGCATTAATGCTACAGTGCAATTCATATCTGTAGAGCAGCAGAAACTCTCCCTGAACATTAGCTTTAGTAAATACCAACTGAATTCATCCTTATATTGGAATGCAGAACTCTTCCCCCATGACTAGCAAGTTTTAGAAATCTGTCAGTTATGCTAACATGAAAACTGGCTTTAAATACTTGAAATAATTTTTATATGCTAGAACTCACTTGGGTTATTCTATCTGTGCACAAGATATATCCACAGCAATGAAAAGAAAACATCCCAGGTTCAAACTTGACAGATCACTCAGAAATAATAAACCAAAAAAGGTGAAGAAGAGACAGCTACTTGTTTCTTTTATAATGCACCAAGGAGAGCACAATTCTTTTGAATGCAGTGTTTAAATTTTTCACTATTATACTTACAGCATTTTATGAAAAAAACCCCCACACCTTTTTGCCCTCTTCTTGCCGCCATTTCAAAGAGAAAAAAAAAGGCAAAAAAAAAATTAGATGACAAGATCAGAAGGAATTTAACAAGTATTTATTCTACAATCTGAACCTAGCTACTGTAACTACAGAGACAAAGATCTATAGCCCACACAAGAATCAAATCCTATTTCAAAAAGGATTTTAAACAAATATGCCTCTGCAGTCTAACCACTGAGTGAAGTCAACATTACCATTATTTCAGGACTCATTTTCTCTGTGCCTTGTTGCACAGATAGAAAACTTAAAAAAAAAAAAGTCAGAATAAAACAATACAAGCTTAGCAAATTATTCCAAAATTCTCAGTTGTAGAACATCTACAATGAGAGCGTTAGAAGGTTTGGTGATTGGAAGGTTGCTTCCCCTCCAAAACAGTGAGACTACTAGGAGAGCTTTGAGCTATCTCCATACCTTCCTTACTCTTGGTTGTTGGGTGCTGCTGCTATGATGCAAACACCCTGGAGTTTAAGACTGTAGCAACCTGTTCTTTGCTCTTAATATAACTTGACATGCTTCACATCTTGTGGCCCCAGCTCAAAAAAATGACCCATGTTATCATTCATCAAAAAGGATCCCAACAGTGTGACTTAATGCTCTCTTTTCAAGTTCTAAGGCAAAGGGATCTGGTGCTGGAAGATTTTATGTCCCTTTGGTATCACTCAGTGTTTGAAAGGGTTTAGTAAGAATAGTTGATGCCAACTGTAATGATACTCATTACCACATCAAGTACTAAGAACATGCCATAAGAAGTCCTGACAGAACTTTTCACACACACAATTGCAGAAACTCCTGCAAAGGAAGATACTTTTTATCTAAGAAATATATCCCATTTAACCCAAAGGAAATATTAAGACAGCAATAGCTGTCCTTTCTCAGAAACATTAAGTGTACAATGAAACACAGAGTACTTTAATTACTACTGAGGGATCAATACAGCAGAGTCCTAAAATAGTGGCATCAAATCAAAACTTCTGCTTAACACTGCATACTGCTCTGCCTGCAAACTAATATAAAACTATAATGTTGGTAAAACAGTCTCATCTTCAATTTAGTACTTAAACAGTTGCAGAAAAACTCTATTTGATACAGAGAAATAGCCTTTGAGGAACTTTGCTTAATTAAACCATACTCGTCCCAGACCAAAAAGGAGCACATGAATCCTCCATCAAGGAGTAGGGGCCCTCACCAGTAACACCCCCTACAGGTACTCGATGAACCTCACGCACAGTCAAGTCAATTTCCCTTATCTTACCTCCAAAGCAATACCTTTCCAAGGAAGAAGCAAGACCAAGACAGCAGGACATGCTCTTTTCACACTATGTGGTGGAATTAGGCTGCAGCAGCCACCTTCTCACCAGAGAGAATGAGGTCAAAAACCAGGTTACCACCTCCTAGGTCTGAGCAGCCTCAAAGAGAAAAGGAAGTCCAAAAGCAGGCTAGATAAATTGTCATACCTAACCACAGCCTATCTCAGCCACTTTCTTTATCAAGAGCAGGCAGGTACTCCACAATGCACATCTCATATTCCCAGGGGAGGAGCACGCACAGGAAATCCAAGCTTCCAGGAAACCGACCACATCATGATCCCTCCCTACCCCATGCAGCCTTCCCATGGTGCCGTCCAGAAAGGGTGGGCTCCTCTTTCCTGTACAAAGTTCCACGTAACTTCTAGACAAACTACTAGTGACTTTCAGTCACTCAAGCAAAAAATTCCAGCCAGAGTTAGTGAACCAAGTCCCCTCTCATGGAAGCCAGGGAAAGAAGAAGAGAGTCCAAACTCTGAGGAAGGACAAGTGTTAAGCTTTCAGGATAACAGAACTGAATCCCGCTTTGAATAAGTATGCCTGTCCTAGAAGGGACCAGGTTTTATTGCAAACATATATAGAGCCTTCTTAACATTGTATCAGAATGTGCTACTTTTACCCACCCACTCTGCAGAAGCTAATAATATGCGAGGTCACAGCTCACCTTTGGGCTTCTTTTTTCTCTCAAATTCCCCTTACATTCAATTGTTAGGGCAGATTAGAAGAGCTGCACTTTCTTTAAGTTAGATCTTGCCCTGCATGACAACTGGCTGGGAATGCAACATTCAAAACTAATCAACTCCAATTTACACTAAAGTAATGCATTGTAAACACTGTAAACATTGACATCCGATTGTACATTTAAGGTCTAATTTAAAAGTAAGTTTTCTGGTCTTAGAGACACAAACACAGCATGTATATAATGCATATAATACATACTATCCTGCTGCAATTACAATGCACATATGTCTGAGACAAAAATGGTATACAGAGTTTTGTCCTTTGTGCTGAGAACTTGGGCTAGAACAAGTTCTTAAAGCAAGTGACATTTGACACCATCACATACAGAAATAATAATCATCACATAATGAAAAATTTTTCGTCTTCTGCAAAATCTCGAAGGAATTTAATTGACTTGTCCTCAGACATGATGCATTCATTTATGCACATGCAAAGAAACCAAAATCATTCACTGGTAGTGTCAAGAGATGAAGCAAGTACCTACATATATACTCTTCCTCCTTCCATCTCTGAGCTACCAAGTGAACTGTAATTTTTTCTTTCCCATATGCAAAAAGAGAAACAATTCCCTATAAAGCTTTCTGATGGTGATGGCATTCTACCCCACTGACAGAGGAAAAGCTTAGTTAATGGCTTTAAGTAACAAAGTTTGATGCTCCACTAAAGACAAGAGCTGAAGTTAACCAGAATTTAAGGATTAATGGTACTTTCCCCCTCAGCATTTCTAACTACCTGGAAGAGAAAACACAGGTTTAAGTCTCTTCCTATAACTGCCATATGTATCAGGGAAATCAGAAGCTAAATAGTATATTAAATATTTAATTCTATTGTTATTTCAGACATATGCATTCGCTCTCAATAACTGCAAAGAAAACCAAAACAAACAACACGATGGAAGACAAAAAGGACAACCCAAAAAGGTACAATCATTTTATATTTGCTGAGATAAATTTATTCCTGTGAAGCACTAATGTCTACATGGGATCTGATACACAACACAGAAAAACAACGAACCAAAAAACCACAAAGCAACAGCAAACCACAGCGTTCTTGAACTCAGCAACATGGACTTTGACACAATTGACATCAGTCCGTCAAAACTGAGAGGAAAAATGACAAGTTTTTGAAGCTTCCTTTGAGAACAGACACAGCTTTGTTTACGCCACAGCCAAATCTGATTAAATGAATCCATGTAATAGACTGTATCATGTGTGATTTGCACCTTTTATATGGCATATTAGAAGAAAATAAGATTTATTGATAATAACAAAGTGAAACCATTCCTAGTTGGTAATAGGCAGGAACTTGTTAAATGCCTTTTTTTTTTAATAGCAACAGGCAACATTCATTTACTGGACTGCCTCAAGAGGTTTTTAACTTCACAACTGACCTTCTTATTTGCTTTCAGTATCATAAAATCAGAAAAGGCCCTTTAGTATCACTAAAGGAGGGGAGAGGGGAGGAGGTGAATGAGTAAGAATTTTAGCAGTGATGTAAACCTTTGCTTCTGTTTCCTTAAACTTTTCCCTTCCAAACTGCAAGCTGACTACAGGTAAAAAGAAGGGGACAATAAGCTCAGAACTATCCTGATGAAAACATTGTTGCATATAGTATCAAAGACATTTTGAAAATGCCATCTGGACTTCGTAAAGAGAGATAACGCCATCTCTTATTCTAACAATAGAATTGAATCAAACGTCATCCTTTCCTACCAATCACTGAAGTACAGTAACTTGCAGACCCAAGGATCTAACCAGTTAAGGTATGACTTCTAATACAGAGCTCCCTGGAAGCATGAAGCAATCACAACTTGATTAGAGGAGGATAAATACCTAAAACTCACACCGAAGTGACAGGCCAGCCTGCAGTCAGGTAACCGTGCTGCAGTAACATGCTGACAGGCTTAACCACAACACACATTCATTCTTCCAGTTCAGTTCACAATTGAAAGTAAACCAACACCCTTTACAGGAGAGCAAGTGACAACTTATACACAGGAAATGGAGCAAAGAATCGTAGCATGTTGTATCTTATGTTCAGAAAGTGATTCTATCCATTGCTGCAGGGCAATTTATGTATTTCTAGAGCCTCACATCCTTGAAAAATCTATATGGGATAGAGAAAAAAACCCCACCATCTCGTTTCTGTTTAATGTAAGAAAAGTGCTGTATAAAAACAATATCCTAACTACCTCACCTATTCATTTTAGGAAGATGTCTACTTGAACAACCTACATCTCATAATCATTACGACTTCTTTTTTAAACTACTGAAGAACTTCTAAAATTAAGAACATGAAGCTAGCCTGTCAAAGATAATTTTTTCCTTTCCAGATACTCAGTGAATCTAATATTTTGTGGAAGCTTTTGGCCTCCTAGAGAAAAAAACTATTCAGGCAAACCCGCATTATCTCCGGATTGCCACAGCCTTTCCTTATTTGGCTAACGTTTTGAGATTCCAATCAGACTGCTATGAAGTTCAACATGCACAAAGCATCCATTTTGAGGAAACTTCACAGCCAGTTTCCCTTCCATTCCCCTCCTGCCCCAAGTGAAAGTTATCTCTCTCGGCACCCATCCCCTTCCACATACCCACGCCACAACAAAGCCATATGGATTGGGCTTTTTACTACTTTCCAACGCACGGAAGAAAAAAGCAAGAGCCCTGCTCCCCTTGAAGTTCAGCTCTCACTGCGGCGGGAGCCGTCGGTAACGAAAACAAGCAGCCCCTAATTGATACGCGTTTCTATATAAGGAACAAAACACTGGTTCCCCATAGAAACCGGAGAGAAATAGATGATCCGTCTCTCCACACGCCCGCTCGCACGCACGAGCGGGGTTTAATCGGCTCAGTTGCTGCGGGAACACGGGGAGCCGGGACCTGGCACCGGGATCGCGGGCTAGGGGCGGGCAGCGGGGAAAGCGCCCCCCGAGGCCAGCCGGCCCGCCCCACCTGCGGCCACCCCCGGGCCGGGGCACCTGCACCCGCCGCCCCCCGGCCCCGGGCAGCACCCGCTTCCCCGGCCCTTCCAGGGAGGCGCTGCCCAAGGGGAAAGCGAAAGAAGGTCAGCGGCACCTCCTCCCCGCGGGCGGAGAGGCCCAGCCGCCCCTGCCGAGGCGCGGCCCGCGGGGAGGGGGCTCGGCCCGCGGCCCCTCGGGCCGGTCCCAGCGCGGCCCCGCCGCCGCCTCCCCGCCCCGACCCCCCCCAGCGGAGGGAGCACCGCCGCCTCCGGCCCCGTCCTCCTCCCCGTCCGCCGGGGGGCACCCGGCCGGCCTCGGCCCCGCTTTCCCCGCCTGGCCCGGGCCCGGCCAGGGCCCCCTCGATCGGCCCCGCACCGACCTGGTGCAGCGCGGTGAGCCCGTCCACATTGGCGTAGTTGATGTCGGCGCCCCGCTCCAGCAGCCGCAGCACCTCCTCGGTGTCCCCGCTGGAGCAGGCGGCCAGGAAGACGGCGCCGTCGTCGAACTTCACCTTGGTCTTCTTGCGCTTGACCACGGGCGGCTCCAGGTCGGTCTCGGAGCCGATCCAGCGCTTCAGCTGCTCGTTCCGCTTCTGCTTGGCGTCCGCCATCTTCATGCCCCGCCGCGCCGGCCCCTCCGCCGCGGCCGCGCCGAGTACACTTTATACGGCCACGATCCCACAGCGCACCGCGCCCGCGCTCACCGCCCAGCCCGGCCCGGCCCGGCCCAGCGCGGCGCGGCACGGCACGGCACGGCACGGCACGGCACGGCCCAGCGCCGGGGGAGGGCCCGGGGGCGGCGCCGCGCCCGCCTCCCAGCGCAGCCTCGCGATACTGCCTGCCGAGCGCGGGGAGAGCAGGGGAACGGGAGCGGGGGAGTGCGGGAGTGAGGGGGGGAGCGGGGGAGCGGGGGTGGGAGTAAGGGAAGGGTTGGGATTGGGAGTGAGATCGGGAATAGGGGTGGGAGTGGGGGTGGGAGTGGGAGTAAGAGAAGAGATTGGGAGTGAGATTGGGAATGGGAGTTGGATTGGGATTGGGATTGGGGGTGGGAGTCGGAGAGGGAGTGGGAATGGGAGAGGGAGTGGGCATGGGAATGGAGGTGGGATTGGCAGTGGGAGATAGAGAAGGGTTGGGATTGGGAGTGAGATTGGGAATGGGGGTGGGAATGGGGGTGAGATTGGGATTGCGAAT
>JAWWTY010000037.1:38792186-39071916 GCA_035222235.1 Margarornis squamiger
AGTGCCACAGAAAGGGACCTGGGGGTGCTGGTGGATGGCAAGTTGAATGTGAGTCAGCAGTGCCCTGGCAGCCAGGAGGGCCAACCATGTCCAGGGGGGCATCAGGCAAAGCATCGCCTGCTGGTCGAGGTAGGGGATTGTCCCACTCTGCTCTGCACTGGGGTGGCCTCAGCTTGGATATTGTGTGCAGTTTTGGGAGCCACATTGTAAGAAAGACATTAAGTTATTAGAGAGTGTCCAAAGGAGGGCCAAGAGGATGGTGAAGGGCCTTGAGAGGAAGCTGTATGAGAAGGGGCTGAGTCACTTGATATGTTCAGCCTGGAGGGGACTGAGGGAAGACCTCATTGCAGTTACAATTTCCTCATGAGGAGAAGGAGGTGGGGCAGGCACTGATCTCTTCTCTGTGGTGACCAGTGACAGAACCCCGGGGAATGTCCTGAAGTTGTAATAGGAAAGGTTTAGGTTAGATATTATTATGTTTTTCACCCAGAGGATGGTTGGGCACTGGAGCAGGCTCCCTTGGGAAGTGGTTCCAGCACCAAGCCTTACAGAGTTCAAGATGCATTTGTCTGATACTCTCAGGCACATGGTGTGACTCTTGAGGATGGTCCTGTGCAGGGCTAAGGGTGGGACCCGATGAACCTTATGGGTCCCTTCCAACTCAGCATAGTCTGTGATTCTGTAAAAAATTTAGAATAGGAAATACAAAGCAAGACCATTAGAAGAGACACCTCAAACTGCACCACTGCTTTCAATCAACTGGCTGGGGAAAACAGTCCTTATGTTTTTCATAAGGAGTCAGAAGGAGCAGTTCAGTATACACCAACACTGCTGTCCATGGCACTGTTTTACTTGGAGGATTCATGGTCACAGCTTAGCTCAATCCTGCTCAGCTTGGGAACTGTGAAGGTGGACTAAGGCACTGTGGTATTGATTCAGGATAAACTTATGAAAACAGAACACCCTTGTGTGCTTTTTACCTCAGTGGAAGGGCAATATGACTGAAAATATTTATCTCCACCTTGACTAAAGCCAGCAACTGATAGCACAAATTCTTACTCTGCTACATTAATAAGGTCAATGGATTGTAGTAGTCAGTTAACAACAGACATTAAGTCAAAGGATAGTTTAGAAAGAAAAAGATTTCTAAATATAATTGCTATTATTTACTAAAGGTAAGAATTTCATCAAGACAGCATTGTTTTCAATGGTTTTGTTACACAGGAGATAGAGAATGGCTATGGATTAGATTTGTAATTAATATTTCCTACATCTATTTCATGTGCTTGCATTTGGATCAAATTTTTTACACATCACTAGAATTTTAGAGAGATTCCATGGCAGCATTTAAATAAAGAAGTGATGAATCCCACTGGCAGTTCTATTCACTGCATAAAAAGAATGAATAGCACATACAATAATATTTATCAAATACAGAAGTTTAAATTAAGCTAATAAATACTGTTCTTTATTTTTAACAAGCGTATATGCCTTGTACTACTTGTAAAGCAAGAAATATGTGCTATATTGGAACCTTATTTACATTTCTAGAGTGTTTATAGATCCAAACCTATAATTAGTACAGCATCTATAGTTCAAAACTTTATTTAGAAGTGCATATTTGGGAGATCTATGGAACATAGTCAAATTTTCAGATCCACAGTGCAACTGAAATTTTTTATTTGGCTTCCTGTGTCTTTTCACCTCAAATCAAGTGTGATGATTTTCTTTTGATTAAAGCCTTCTGGACCATGCAAGGGTTTCCATATTGCAAGGATGTTGCTCTCTTCAATGAGACTTTTTGTGGACTAATACAGTTCATGTGGTATGTAATTATGCCTCTCCATTTATTAAAATGAAACAATCAAATGGACAATAAGAATTTAATAAAAACCCTCCAAAACACTTTCCTTCTAGCAAGAAATTATGGAGTTTGATATGCAGTTTTCTGGTCCCAGGGGAGGCACCAACTAAGCTATATAAAAAGAAATTGCATTGTTATAGCACAGCTGGTTTGTTGTGGCAAGTGAGCAGAAGTTAGTCAACGACCAGAATAATAAAGCTTTAATATAATTATCTGATCTACAACTGCATTAGACATAAGGAGTGCTGCAAAGGTGGTTTACTGCCGATTCAATCCAGCTATTCATAGCAAAGTCTGAGTTTAGTGATCTGGAGCTCTGGCACATTTATTGCTTCCCACACATTTGTAATTATTTAGGTTTATGTGACTGGTGTTAGGAGCTATTGTATATATTTTAGTATTTAATACCATCTCCCGTACTGAAAATACTTTATAGCAACTGTATTGCTGTTAACCAAATAGGACTCTGGTGGCATAGTTTCTAGCCAAAACTCTCTGGAGTGTGTTAAATGAGTTCCTTTAAGTGATACTATTGTTTTACTTTGGAGTCCCTTTAGACTCCTTATTAAAGGGAAACTTGAAAGTTAAGATCGAGATATTTCACTCCCCAGAAGAGGCTGATACTAATGGCTAATCAGCAGTCATAGCCTGATCTCTCACCCACATTTGAGCGGACAAATGTGTTATGTCTGGTCTAAGTAAATTCTTATGGTTTTTCCAAAGTAGATTTTTCCTGACTAAGACCTAAGACCTTAGACCTTTCCTGACATAAGAGCTTAAACCATTTTACAAATATTAATGCTTTTCAATAAGTAGTTTCTGATCTAGGGCAGGCCATTGTGGGTGTTTTTGTCATTTTGAGTGAAATCATCTACTTGGGGTGGTGGTCTGCTGAAGAGGTGATGTCTGTTAGCTTCTCTCTGATGCCCTAGGCTGGTAGTGCTGGGGGGACAAAGTAAAGCTACTCAGGTTGATGGCATGATAACTTGTGCCAGGCACAGCTGCTGAGAACTGATGTCACTTTTAAAGAGAGGCCCTGCTTCTAAATGCTGGGAAAAGGCAATTCTGTAAGAAGTAGGCAGAGTACAGCAGGGCATGCTTGTGTTTTTGGTTCTCCTAGCCACGTGATAAGGGTTTCTAGCCTGGAAAAGCCCTCAAAAGTGACATCCTAATTCAGGACCCTCTCCTTAGATTGGAGGAAATCTAAAAATAGGGCTTCAGCATGGCTAGTGGAACTGCTAAAAGGTAGATCAATCTACACTGTTCCTGTCATTGCACTCATGTCTCCTGAAAAGGGAAGTAGATTTTCAGTGTCTGCTAAGCCAAATCTTGAACAAAATAAAGAAGATATCATTGAAGATGCAAATTCTTGAGCCAGCATCACAGGCTTGTTTGGTGACAATACACTGAGGTCAGGGAACTGAGGTCTCAAAGTTTGTTCTGATTCATAGTGGGAAACTTTCAGCTGGTCTAATCATTCAGGGATAAAATCTAGCTCTTAGTCTTCTGTTCGTTAATGAAATAAATGGCTTGAAGACACGGGACCTCCAGAATACAAGGATACACAAATACCACATTGTACATCAGTAGTTCCTGCAGTTGCTGTTTGTACAGGACATTTTGGAAAAAAACCAGCGCTCAGAGAATATTCAGGTCAGTTACTATTCCCTAAGTTAGGGTCTCTTGCAAATTCTCAGGAGATACAACTCTTTTTGTCTCCCTTAAGTGAGCAGATTCATAGCTTACAGTGGAAGTTTCATCCTGACTGGCAGAAGGAGGTGCAAATCAGAAATAGTCCTTAATCTCTTTGGTTGCCTACCAGTATAGCTTTTCTGATCACCTGGCTGAAAGTGAGAAAAGGATCTCACATACAAAATTCAAAACTAGTCCATACATTCTAGGACAAGATTAGCATAGAAATAGACAGGAGCAAATTTTCCCTAAAAAGTATTTGGTACTACTCTAAAGAATAGATCTTAAAGTAGCTCCTTATCATTCTCCATTAACTTTCTCAAAGTTGAAACATTGAATAAACATTAAAAAATTAACCCAAATTATACATATAATTTTCTTCAAAGAGGGTGATGCTGTTCAAAATCAAGAAGCCTCATACTCCTATTCACACATTCCCCCACCCCCTCCCCAAACCAAACCAACAAACAAAAAAACCCCACCATATCTCTTTTGGAGCATGGGTCCCCAAGGATTGTCAGATAACATATATTCACACAACCGTCTGGGCTCATTTCCTTACTTATTTGGGTAGTTTGGCTTATGGCCAAGCAGCAAAAGCACTAAATAAAATGTTACTCATGTAGTCAATCATATACAACATTAAAATCAAACAGATGTATACAAAATAGAGAACTTAAAAATACATAATTATCTTTACCAAACTCAACAAATAACTGGAGATACAATCCAGGCTACAATTATCTCAGTTAAATTATATATTACAGCAGCTTCAGATCCTTTAAATTAATTGCAAAGGTGATGATATAAGTGATGCTACTGTCATTGAAGATTGCTCTTGCAATAATACAATTCTTACTATTGCTCCTCTTTGATTTTATAAATGTGAAGTAGTCAGGAGTAAACAGTTTTGCTAATATGGAGCCTATGGAAAAAATTTGGTTACTTCTCTTATGTCATCATATTAACAAGTAAAGGTTATTATGCAAAGTACGTTGCTTAATGCCTAGACACTTCTGTCATGAGAATAATATTCTGTTTAAATGAGAGACATACCACCTATTCTATTTCTTCTCTAACACATGCCATAATCTAAAAGGGTTTGGTTTGTCAATGTGATCACTAGACAAAAATATTTGATGAGGAAATAAAAAACATACCTGTGAATACCGGTAAGCGTCTAAAGGGAAATGCATTTTAGAATTCCATATGTTTTGGACTATGGACACGCTTCCTTAGTTTTGTGATAGTGGCTGTTTTGTGACTGCACAACAATTCCTCTGTAGGTAAACAGAATTGCCTTGATTTGTATGGCATCAAGGTAGTTTGCCTGGACTGTAAAAACTGCACAAATCTAACTACATTTAAGATGGTCGCCTACTTAGAAATGTATGAACGTGTTCAGAAGGCATAAACCATGCTAAGGCTGGTTATGCTTGTATCAGTACGTTACCATACTAATCTAAAACAAGTTTAGATTTGGTTGTACCATCATATCCACTGCAGTACAAGAGAAATTAAGAAAATTACCTTCTTACTCCAAAGAGGTGATCCCTAACTGTGTGTGTGTATTCCTTGTAGAGAGAAAATCACTAATGGTTTGTTTAAACAAATGCATTTTGCTTTGAATCGAAATGGATCAGGAATATATGGTTTCAACTCTTTTTATGCTGACATGGCCTAAATAATGAAACACAACAAACTGTGTTAAACAATCACAATCTTTTCAGGAATTCAGCAGTGTTTTGTCATTTGGAAATATGTCTTAAGATGTGAAGCTGCCACCCAGGCAGGTCTGAGCGAGCTCACATCTAAGTTTTGTTTTCACCCTCTAAAGTCAGGGTGAGGTCACAGAGTTCTCACTAGGCTATAAAGTTTCCAAAATATGAGGTTGCCCATGCATGCCATCAGCATCAACAGGGCCATTTAACTTACCGTCATGAACCAAGAATATTCCATGAGGTGGTAAACTGAACATCCCTGCAAGTTGCTGACAGTTCAGAGGAAATCCAGATGCATTTGCATGGAGTAAACTTCTGTAAACATGTTCTGCACTACAGCAAAGAAATAAAAGTCAAGGTAAGCTTGGCAAGCAACAAAAAACGATGAGTCATATTTCTCCAGTTTGATTCCAAAGATGCTATCTTTCACCTTCCCTGGCACTGTAGTCACGAGACTGACTATGTTGCTTCTCCTTTATGGGAAAGAGTATTCAAACACAGTGGGTGAATGATTTAGCCAAGTCTTACAGTAATTTTTCACACATACTTTGTTTTTATTACCAAAATCTGGAAGGAATGTTTCCATATGCAGCAAACAACATGCAATTGCCTATCTAAAATGTTTGTAAGTTACTCTCCTGCCATGCTTTTAGCTGATATTTTCACATTAAAATATATAGGATGAAGTAATTTTATGACAGACTTCTTTTTAAGCAATTAATGGAAAATGTTATGTCCATTTTGCAAAAGAAGAAAAGGAGGCAGCATTACTGAGACCATATTTCCAAGTAATCATTAGCTTTGAGTTGTTTAACTTCTGAGTAACCAAACTGACACATGCTGGAAAATAATTTTTAAGACTGCTATGCACTTCTTGCTTTGATTAAAGTCAACATGATTTGTATGCACCTAGCAGGTCTGAAATTCAGGCCAACTACTCAGAAACCAAGGAATTAGGAATGAAAGGCTACTCTTGAAAAGATTTGCAGAAGATTACATCTGCTGTCTGGGACACAGCCCAGGACTAAACTCAGTCCCTTAGCTCTCAGGCCAGGGAATCAACAGAGTAATTATCATTCCTGCTAATGCTACTGAGTAGTATTAGTATTTTCCTTAAAAAAAGCACAGAAAGTACTTCTGTCTAGGTTATCCTTATTGTCTATGTTTTTTTAATCTGACTGCACCTCATTAGTATGTTTTTTGCTGGAATGATTAATTATTCTCTCTTTAGTGAGCAGAAGTCAGACTGTGATATGAAGATTGTGATATTAAATGGAAAACTCAGCACTTTGTAAAAGGTTTTCAGCTGAGTTCATCAGCAGTTTATGCTAATTAGATCTCTCAGGTGAAATTTTCTGTATGATGGTTTCCTTTCCTCTCATGACCTGCTGCCCATTTCTGTTTTCAATTCAGTTTTTTAAAAACTGAAATAATAGGAAAGTTTAATGTTGACAAAAGCAATTCAGTTTGAATCTTTATATGCCTAATATCCCAGGATAGTGACTTTTTCATACTACCCAGGTAAAGGTTTTAGATAAATAGATTCCAGGTTGTTGCTCATTAAAAATTACACTTATTCTTGGCCCTATTCTCCTGCCGTTACTCTTGCAAATACTAATCCTTGAAAGTACAGCAGAAATGTTCTAATGACATGGTGTTTTTCTGCATGATTAATGTTGCAGAATACACAAGTTTCTTTTGTTGTGTGTGTATTGGGTCTGGCTGAGCTGGAGTTCATTTTCCCCTAGCAGCCCTCACAGTGCTGTGCTTTGCATTGGTAGCTGGAAAGGTGTTGATAACACACCAGTGGTCTGGCTACCGCTGAGCAGAGCTGGCACAGCATCAGCACTGTCTCTCAATATTCCATCCCTCATCTATAGGCTCGGGGTGGGCAAGATCCTGGGAGGGGACACAACCAGGCCAGCTGACCCAAACTGATCAAAGGGATATTCCATACCATATGATGTCAGCTCAGATATAAAAGCTAAGGGAAGGAGGCGGAAGGGGGAGCATTCATTGTCTGTGTTTGCCTTCTGTGTAACCACTACACATGCTGAAGCCCTGCTTCCCGGGAAGTGGCCAGACATTGCTTGCTAATGGAAAGCAGAGAATAAACCTTGTTATTATCTTCGCTTGTGTGGGTTCAAACTTTCACTTTTGCTTTAGTAAGCTGCCTTATCTCAACCTATGGGTCGTTTTCCATCTTATTTTCTCTCCCTTGTGCAGCTGGGGAGTGATAGAATGACCTGGTGTAAACCTAGTATTCAGCCAAGGTCAACACATCACAGTGTTGTAAATTTCTTCCTTATCCAGATAATATAATCCAAATTGCATCTCAGTTATAAAAGTCATTGTGATCTGTTGAATTCATCTCAGGCTGGAGATTTCTATGCATGCCAACTTAACATCATGTGAGTATAAATAAAGCCGATAATTTCCAAGGAGGTGGAAGCTATGGTTTAATCCATTCTTGGTTATTGCTTACATACATCAATATGCATGCTGGTGCACTGAGAAGATGTTTAATTCCAAGCAAATGAACAACATCAAACCTATTTTGAAAAAGTCAAGTCACCACATTTTTATTCAGTTCTGCCTATTGTTAATACTAAGTGGAAGAAAAAAGTATCCTGAAAAGCCATTTGGAAACCTTATAGTAAACAATCTTCAAGCTAGTGATAGAAACATTTCCAAGAAATCCATCTTGGTGCTATTGCTTTAGAAATCTCCCAAAACTGTATTTCTATATTTGGGAGTGATTTCTGGTTCCTCTAGGTTATAAAGAAATCAAAAAGATTTCTTACAGCACTGGTCCTGGGAGCTTCAGTTTTACTATTCCCGGGCTTCCTAAGTAAACAGTGATATGCAAGTGAGAAACACTAAAACCCAGAGGTGTAATTTTGGTTCAGAGAAATGCTGATCTTTTCTGAATGGATTCTTTCATCTTTGCTTTCTCCATACTTAGCCATGTGATTCCCTCAGCTATGGCTCTGCACACCTGTTGAAGTGACTGGGGTGACAAGACCCTATGAAACTATCAGCCCAGGTATGGTAACAGCCAAATAAGATCTTCCCTTACATCTTCTGTCTTCCATCACCTTCTCTCCCACTCCACCTCGCAAATATCTTCTCCTTTGCATTGCCATATGTGGGTTCCTTCTCTTTCATAGAACCTTTATCTTTGTTTTTTAAACATTGGAAGAAACAGGTAAGTGAATTAGACTTGTCAAATCCAAGCACATTCATATTCATATTCATCCCCTGTAACAATGAGACATGTTTACTGTGCCCTCCCACCGCACCTTTTCTCCAGTTACTGAGTCTCAGATCAGACTTTTTGTGTGGAATTCATCTCTCCTGACTTCAGACATGAACCCCTGAACCTGCCTCCCATGCTTCTGCCTTATGGCGGACAGAAATAGGTGCTTGAAGACATGATTTACCTCGTGCTTTTTATATTCCTACCTTTGGGTGAAACTACTTGAATCTCATAAGCTTATCTTTCTCTCCACTAACTAGAAGGGGAGCTCAGATAACCAGCTAAACAGCTCATAGTTCAATCTGAGATACATACATTTGGCCAGAAAGATCCTTCCTTAGTTGTCCTGCCTCATGTAGACCGGTGGCAGGCAATGGGAGTTTGAAACAGGAAGATGGTGAAAATCACAATTCAGAAAAAAGTCAAGTTACTTAGAGTTGGCAGTACTAACCACCTATGTACTGTTGCATGATTTTCATGCAATTGATGTTCTTAGTTGACAATTTTTACGTTATACATAAAACAGAGCTTAAAAAAATCCAAATCAACAAAAACTGCAACCCCCAAAATGATCTGGTAGAAAAAACTTTTATACTATGGGTTTTGATGATGCTTTAGATGTTACAGATGCCAGTCTTCATCCAGTTTCTGAACACTAAAAATGGGATTTATGCCCTTACAAGCATGAAGGTGAGGAACCATAAGAAAAATAAGCACAATGATTCACATGAAAAGTATGTGCCAAATAAAGCCTTAAATCATTTTATGCAGCCTGTCATTCAAACATATTTGACTGTCATCCAAATTGTTGGAATTGTCCTTCACACAGAAAAAAAAATCTGTTTATTTTTAGGGTAATTGGAAGTGCAACAGATTATCTTCAAATTAATGAATAGGTCAAGTTGTTTTTATAAGCTTAATAATATTTTCCATTGTCCCTCCCTCCTTAACACCTATCTTTGTTGCCTAATCATTCACATACTTTATCTTTTTGTGTTTGGGTGAGTCATGAAGTGCACATTATGATGATAAATATATCATCTCTGCTTCCTCTTAATGTGAACTCAGCAGTGTGATTCACACCATAAACCTATTTTACTCATTCTATCCTTTGTTCATAACCTTGACTCTGTTAATATCAACAGTACTGCTGGAATCACGTTTCTACTTAAAACCAACATAAAGGTTTTATCTGCTTTACATTCTATAAATTCTGTCTGGCACATTTTTTTTGTATTACAACAGTTATTCATGTGAAATCACGTATGTTATTTTAATGCAAGCTGGAGAGACTCACCTTAAATACGAAGGTGATATTTTCCCTATATGATGCCATTTCACTGATTTGAGTCAATTAAATATCGTAAAGGATATTTAAGAAGCTCTCTTTCTTTTACAGCTTAGGTCACAATTTCAAGCTCAGCTAGGGCTGTTTTCCAGTCTTATGTTAGAAAACATAAGTTTGTAGCCCAAACAGAATCACATTTTGGGTTTTCTTGCCTGACCCCAAAGACTATACCTATATTCACACTATCCCTGAAACCCAGAGTATGTACTTTGCTTCTCCAATTTCATGTGAGTAACAAATGACTTTGTAATAGTTCTGAGACTGGAGTGGCCAATGATCCTGACTGAGACCAATTACGTGTGTGTCATTAAAGCAACATGTAGCTGAGCCATAATATTCTAAAGATAGTAACACATCATTATGTGTGCTTGTGACTGAATACTAAGGGAACATAAGATCTTCTTTAAGAGGAAGTTAATGGAAAGTTAAACTAAAAGCAACACAGTATAAGCTGTTTTCTATACAATCCTTTCAGGAGGCTCCATCTTGACATTAAATCCCTGATTTACCACATTTGTGTGCTCAGAGGAAGACAATGATTAGAAGTTGCAGGCTAATTATGAGGTGGACACAAAACAGTGACATCATTTGGAAATGAACACAAAAGCACACACACATGCTGTGGGAGTCTCTGAGGGCAGAAAGATAACCTTTTTCAGCCTTACAAAATACAAGCAAATGCAAAGACTGTTTCTTGTAGCTGCAGGGATTTTTGTGGGTTTTTTTGGTTTGGTTTGGTTTGGCTTGTTTGTTTTGCTTTGTTTTGTTTTGTTTTGTTTTTTTTTACTGAAAACAAGTAACATCAAATAAAATGTTTTGCCCAGTGATAGCCAATAACCAGTAGCCTGCCTTTCCATTCAGGGCTGAATACACATCAGATTTATTTTGAAACGGTCTTTGCAGGGAAGTGATGTGGGAGTATGTGTCACAAAATAGCGAAGAGATGGGGCAGCAAGTGAGGAGTGGTGGTGTAGGAGACTGGGAAGTTTCCTAAACTGGCTTCCCCTGGTAGATCTTTATCTGTTGCTCCAATAGGACAAGATCTACTCAGTGCAAATCTTCTAAGGCAGCCAGATAGAATAGCCCTAGACCAGGAAATTGCAAGGAAATGGCAAATTGAGGAATGTATTTTTCACTCACGCAAACGGCAATCTTACTATTAACTTCCGTGGGTCAAGACATGTACACTAATTAAGGCACCTACTGGGCCTTGCACTTTAAATGTCTTATTTGACCACAGATCTCTGAACATTTTTGGTTGCCATGTCATTTGTGACGTTTAAACAGCTGTAAAACTTAATTTTCCTTTTTCATTAAAGGTTGGAGTAAGTTCTTACATAATTAAAATTTCTATGGCTAATTTTAACATTAGGATTAAACAAGGAAGTGATGCACTACTTGAAAAGCTCCATTCCTTGGAAACCTGATTTATAGCATAATGTTGAAGAAAGAGACCAGGGTTATCTAAACACTGACCATCCTGTTTCCTATGGTTATCAGCTGAGAAACAGTGTTTATTACAGAATGGTTAGTTGTTCTGGTACAGCTCTCTTATCTGGAGCTTCTTTTTTTTCCTTCAGGATGACCACTGCCTGCTTGGTCTAGCTTCAGAGAAGCACAGTGCACAACAGTGGCTATTTCTATACCTGTGAACTAAACCACCCCTGTGATGCCTTGCCAGGCTGTGCCACACCCATCCTTTGCCTTCCATCCTTCCTTCTATCTCTCCTCTGGTGGAGACATGGCATTCTCCCACCCCTGGCCCTGGCTCCTCCAGTGCGCAGCCACTGCTCTGCAGCAGGTCTGACTGGATCTGCTGTCTGCCAGAGACTCTTCTTCCCCAGTCTCGCCCCAGAGGCAAGACTGAAAAAAGCTTCTCCCAAGCAAAACATGAGTTATTCATAGGAACAGAGCACCTGGGGGGAAAAATGTTAATGTGAGACGAGCCAATGTCTCAGTTGAAAAGCAGGCAGGCCTAACATTTCCTTGGACCCCTCTTTCTGATGGAGATGCCTCTGAAGGACTGAACTTTTCTTATCTTCAGAGCACATACCTTCTCCATAACCAGGCAATGCCTCTGTTTTGTGTGTCCATGAACTCCTCTTGCCAAGTCCAGCAGGTGAAGAAACTGATGGACACTGGAAACATTCCTCTGACTGCCCTGCTTCATGTACTGCGTGCTGCACATCAGCACAAAAGGACTCCCTGTTTCTAAAATTGAACTGTCTCTTTATTACCAACCTCATTTACCGGGACACTGAGCTGGCGAATCAGATGCACATGACTTGCCTGGCTGTGCTGCCTCCAAGCTCTGCCTCCCTGCAACACACGCTCTTCCCTCAAAGTTCACTGCAGGTAATTTCATCTCTAAGTCCTTATTAGGGGCTAGCTATCTATTTTTTTTGCTGCTTATGGAACTGTGAATCTGGGAAAACCCTTAAAATTATCTGTCTCCTTGCTCATTTGACAGACCATGCTATCAGAAAGGCATGTTAGTATTCCAAAAGATAATGAAACATCTCCCAGGATCTCTACAGTCAATTTTAAAACTGTTAAGAAATATCTTGGTTTGTGTTTCATTTAATTATTAGTTGGCAACAGAACAATTATTCTATAATTTGCACTCAAAGAGTAATCTGTAAAGAATTCACAAATGCAGACAATTCTTTTTAAGTAGCATTTGTTTATATCTATAATCAACAAAATAAAAACTCCTACTTAATTTTGTGTGTTTTAAAATTCTGTACACTAAGTATGAAGGGCACTGTCTAAAGATATAATATAGGGAATTCTTTTTCTTAAAAGCAGGGACTATTATCTTGGTTCAGGAAGTAAATTAAATGCTTCATAATATAGGCTATCTTTCTGAAGATAGAAGAAATTGGGCGGGACAAATATTTGCTGCATCTTGTATTACTTGTAGGGAGTAGTTGCTTTCCTTGTGTCATTGCAAAGGATATAAACATGTTATTACTTGCTTGTTGGCATACAAGCTAGAAATAAACGAATTATCTATTTAATGTATGCCCTTCCCTCTGATTCTCAGGTTTCTGTCCAGTGAGTTAAAGTTACTCTCAGCTTTCAGGCTATGAGTTAAATCTCCACCCCACAAATGTCAATAGGAGGTTTGCCATTACATTAATTGGTATCAGGATTTTACTCCATGAGTACTTTTCTTGAGAAGATCTGAAATGCTTTGTTAAAAAAATCAAATGAGAGAAATCTCTTCTTACAAATATGTAAGCCATTTATTTCTATCCTTATGTAAAATTACTTGGTCCATACCCAGAGGCAGTTAAATTAAGCCTAGTTACAGCTTTTACTTGCTGCTAAAAATTCAGCCATTCAAGTCTAGAATAGATTTTGTTTTTACAAAGAGAGAAACAAACTCCAGATATTTAGCTTGTGACACAGATATGACTTATTTTAGACCATGCATCAATATAGAGTAGATGGCTTAAGCTGCCAAAGTCAAAGGCTGGTTGTCTTAAAAGCCCTTCTAAGTACACTAGAGGGTTATGCATCAAATTACACATAGTTGTGCATAAGGTTCTGTGGATGGGACAACGTGCAGATGTTTTTCCTCCAAAAACATCAATACATCAGGCAAGGATTATTGTCATAAAAAGCAACGTGTTCCTTCAATGACAGCTGATCAGTAGCACTATTCAGCGAAAGAAATTCAGTTGTCTCTTGCCAGCATGAAGATTAGTAACTTAATACACCCAACAACACTATCTTGAATTTGGAGATTACGTAAAAAATACTATAGCCTATGTGTACTACACAATAATACACAGTATTTCACAGATGCTATGCCCCTTACCATTAAGAGCAGAAATTGGAGCAGAAAGAAAATAATACAAGCTCACTATGTAAAAATACAATCTTGCTATTTCTGCATAAACTTTGCAGCTCAAAAGCAAGCTCAGACCATCAGAGTGTGGAAGGGAGTGCTCAGTGCAGCATCCAGGCTGTGCAAAACCAGCTTTAAGCCAACTTTATTTTCTCCTGGTTGTGGAACCCTGTTGGGGGCTGGTGTATAGCACAGAGTTTAAAGGCTAGCAGAGATGCCAGCAGCCTCAAAAGGGCTATTTTAGTAGCCAGGATTATTGGGGCATAAAGGAATCATAAAGCCCTTGCTCTCTGACTGCGTGTATCAATAACACACAGCAAGGGAGTGACAGAAGATGCTTATAGCATATGAGGTTTTCACTGTTCTTGGGGAACCTCTTTGTGACAAACTCCCCTGGCATACTGGACTCATGCAAATCTGCCCCAGTTTACCGGTGCACTGGTGTAACAGTTTTGGGGAGATAACTGAAGTGCTGCAGATTATTTTTTAAAGACATGATGCTGACAAATTAAATTCAAACTCTTACCAGGGTTCTTCCAAGTGGCAGCTCTCCAGGGCTGGACAGTTATAGCATTAGCTTCTATAAATCTTTTCAGAAGCTCCTTGGGCTTCAAATACTTGCAACATTTCATCATTGCCCTTAAACAGGGAAAATTTCCGAATCCCTTTTTGAAAGCCAGCATAATTATACCCTCAGAAAATAAAAATAATTTAAAAAAAAAAAGGCATGGAAAACCAGAACACTGTAGTTCACATCACATGATAGAATTAGTTAAGTCTCATAGTAAATACTGGCAAAAATGTTAATACAATGGTTTTCTTAGATGCACTCCTGGAAATTTGTGTTGATACAAAATGGTGCAAAAAGAGCTTTTAAGAGATTTGTTTAGGATTCCTCTTTGTAGATAGGGAATAGTGTAATTTCAGTTACAAAGCCTCTGCCAAGCTGTGTACGTGTTTCATTGTAAAGTGTGCATTTCTTTACTTGTACGTGCCCCAAATGAAACCAACTGGACCAGATGTTTGTGTTGCTTTATATCTAGTGCTTATTCCTCTATCATATTTGCTACTTCTATTCCTGGGATTCTGGGATATTTTGGAGGAAAGAAATGAGAATACAAGTGTCTAAGAAGTCTCTACAGCAATAAAACTGATCACATTATCACAGACAGAAGCTCACAAGACAGTATGAGCAGTATGCTCATACAGCTGGATACCTCCACAAGGAATGATTGAAACAAAATATCATTTGTTTAAAAATTAAAGCTCTCCAGTGAACTCACACTTTACAGTAAAGACTCCAACAAAGGCACTGTTTTTTATTTTTTTTTTAAATGCTTCGATTAAAGTTAATGTGATAAAATTTAGAATCCATCCTCACATGCTGTATGTTTAACAAAACAAAACAAAAGAGGTCAGATAGAACCTGGAAGAATGTTACATGGATTCAGAGGAGGACGAGAAACAAACTGGTGAAGATTCAAAAAGAAAACTAAAGGATATAACAGACTAGCAAATGGAGTAAGCGTGACGCACTGTGTCTGGACCCTGCTATGTTTCAGACTCAGAATACCTTCACAAGGCACTACCCTGCCTATCACTCTCAATTTATTTTTTACACTGATGAACACTGAAGGTGATTTTGGTGTTCACACATATCTTAAATGAATGGATTTATCTGAGACAGAGTCCTGTCTGTTTGTTGCATGGGTCAAAGCAAACATATTTAGTGCTATTTATATATCATAGTAATTGAATATTCATATAAATGTGCTACTGGATTTGTATTGAGTTTTCAGAAAATCACAAAAAATGGAGATCCAAACGACTATTGGATGTGAGAGACTTTCCTGAAACACAAATAGTTGCAAGTTCATAATTTCCTCTGAGGAACATCTTTTGATTTCTGTATTTCCCAGGAAGAAGAATTTGAATGTTAAGTTTCAGTAGTCAGCTCCTGAGGTGGAAAGAACTTTGGAACAAGGGCTCAACTGAAGCATAAGAGAAAAAATTATTTTTTTTTTTTTTTTACTTGCATATCTTATAAAGGCTTCGTTGTGCAGAAAAGCTAGGTTTCTGGAAAACTGTGAATCTTAAAAGAGAACAGAGGGAAATATGTTTCTGGAGACGGATTAATGTGGAAAATTGAGAGACTAGGGCCCCTCACTGAGCATGCCACTGGATGGTTCACAGAGTGAGACTGGTGGTATGGCTGGATCACGAGGCTCTCCTGGCCTTGACAACATACAGGTTAGTTGTAAGAGGCTCAGACCTGCAGGCTAGCAGCGTGCAGGCACCAGGGGTTCATGTAGAGCAGAGCTGGGTGCACACGGGGGTACCACAGTTGCTGCTCATAAGGCTGTGGCTGCCACTGGAGCAGGGAGTGATCACCCTTAGCCTGGACCATCCAGTGTGTCATATGGCTGTTCTGTACCTTCACGTGCCGTGCATGTGAGGAGGCGTGAAGGAAGACATTACCTCGTACCAAAGAAAGCTGCTGGGTGCTCTGCAGTCACTGCTTTGTCCTTTCTGCACCAGACAGGCCCCACAAACAGGACCAGGCTGCACCCCAGCATCAGGATGGGCAGCACCCCAAAACCAGCCTCGAACACAGGGGTGGGCTCAGCCACACATACACCAAGGGGGAGTGGCAAACCCTGAGGTTCACGTCAGGCTCCCGGACCAGACATGGACTTTCTAATGTATTATTAATGTATTATAAATCTTGTTAAAAAGAAAAAAAAGAAAGGCTTTAAATCCTAGGTATTTACATCCAAATTTCATTAAAAAACTTAAGTAAGTTGTTCAATATGTACGCTTAATATCTCATTTTTTTAAGGTGATTTGATTTTGTAAATCCAGAAGTAATGGGATACGACAATTGACATCCCAAACCAAAAACTGAGGAATGACTCAGTCATGATTTCAAAAGAAGTCTGTTTCTAAAAGTACTGAACACATTTACATGTACATCTAGGAGATTTATCATAAGAAAAAGAAAAGGTATTATAAGAGTTTTTTGTAATAATAAGCTTTTGTAAAAATGCCATGCTTGAAGGCTACATAAGTTATCATATATGTTCTAGTACTTCCATAAGCCTCAGTGGCCATAGGAAGAGCTTTGAGGAGATAATTATTTTTCTAGCATTAGTACTTCACCATCTGTTTCCTCCTGCAGACATTCTCAACGGGAGCCAAGGCGGGTATGTAGCAAGCAGTGAAAAATGGCAGAACTGTAAAGTAGGAACACGGTATATGAAAACATCTGCTTATGAGATGGACAGTCATCGAGGGAAGCAATTTTGGGGTTTTAGTGCAATGAAACAAAATAATTGCACCACACTGAACCTTTGTTGCAGTATCAATAACAAATGCTAAAATATGAGGTACCTGCAAATCTTTTTAAGTTGTATACAGTTCTTGACACAAAATTAGATTGGAAGCAATTGTGATGAAATATAATACAGCACTGCAGATTCAGGAATTGTTTTCAAGATCAGTAAATGAAAAAGGAAATAAGTCATGCCATTTTCACTCTTCTTCAGTTTCTATGGCTACTGAAAACCAGCTTAGAAACTGAGTGATGCATAAGTCTAACTTGGCAAATGAAATAAAAGTGTAAATATCAGTGTAATTCAGAGCGTTATTCTTGCTTCCTGTACTTGAGTTTCCTTGAGCATGGGATGAGATAGAAGACAATTGCTTGTTAATAGCTTTTCAGAAAACAGACTGCAAGAAGAGATGTACAGCACCGGGAAAAGATAACAGGCAGGAAAATACTGGTTTGTGTTCAAGCTGAACCTTCCACAGCACAATATTATGTTTATGATCAGCTGTTCAAGATCTATCCAGTTACCCAAATGTAGGTATCTTGTGTAACTTCATATGAACCAAAAGTCCCACATCTCTCTACTTGCTGCTTGACAAGGGTATAGGTCTCCCACAGATTTTGTGTTGTCAATTCTGATGAGCGGTTAGATACCCCAGAATTTCTCAAATAGCATTAGCCAACTGAATTGCACTCTTCATGATGGAAATAGCCTTCAGGCTACTAGAACAGCAGCTAAGTAAATTCTGGTTTTATGCTCAGGTGGCAGATAGTGAACTAAAGGAATTATGCTGTGACATGAAGATTGCATTGAGGAATTCATGGGCAATGAATAAAACAGATCATCTGGGAAGGGAACACAACAAAAGTAGTTTGGGAAAGGATGCATTGAACAAAAAAAACCCAAAAAACCAAAACCATATCTTTTGTGTTCTGATAAATACGAGTCAGCAGTGCCCGGGCAGCCAGGAGGGCCAACTGTGTCCTGGGGGGCATCAGGAAAAGCATCATCAGCCAGCCAAGGGAGAGGATTGTCCCGGTCTGCCTTGCATTGGGGCGGCCTCAGCTTGAATATTGTGTGCAGTTTTGGGCACTGCAATATAAGAATTAATATAAGATATTAAGCTATTAGAGGAGGGCAATGAAGATGGTGAAGGTCCTTCAGGGGAAGTCTTATGCAGAGCAGCTGAGGTCACTTGATGTGTTCAGCCTGGAGAAGAGGAGGTTGAGGGGAGACCTTGTGGCAGTCTACAACTTCCTCATGAGGGGAAGAGGAGGGGCAGGCACTGATTTCTTTTCTGTGGTGACCAGTGACAGGACACTCCAAGGAATGTCCTGAAGTTGTATCAAGGCAGGTTTAGGCTGGATATTAGGAAAAGGTTCTTCACCCAGAGGGTGGTTGGGCACTGGAACAGGCTCCCCAGGGAAGTGGTCACAGCACCAAGCCTGACAGAGTTCAAGAAGCATTTGGATGATACGCTCAGGCACAAGGTGTGACTCTTGGGGATGGTCCTGTGCAGGGCTAAGGGTTGGACTTGATGAACCTTGGGGGTTTCTTCCAGGTCAGCATGTTCTGTGATTCTTTGAAGATCAAGACAAGTCATGTAACTGGCTTGCCTCTTGATGTATCAGGTCATACTGGCACAACTTACATGCACTGCAATAATTATCTGGCACATAATACTGGAAATGGTTCAGTATTTAAGTAACGTAGAGGCAAAGTTCCTTTTTCCTCATGGGCCTTACACATTGCCTCTCAGAGTACTATTCTTTTCAACTCAGGCTTTGTTTTGTAACGTGCTATGCAAGCCACGATGAGACTGTTAAACATGTGCAATTTTTAGTTCATAGGATCGCATACAATTTCTTCACCTACAAAAAAAAGCCCCAGATATAATTAATTGCCTGTTAAAATTAGGGCAATTTGATCTCATCTGGTTTGGCCCTGCCCTTTGCTGCTCTTATCCCTGTAAGGCCACCACCCACTGTTTGTTACACAGAGATGTCCCCCCTGCTCAGCTCCATCCTTGGCTTCCCACGTGCATTGCCTGGAAGGGCCTCACCTCCACTGGCCTGTGCCTTCACAAGCCCTGGAATGGCAACCACACCACCATCACAGCTGCACATGGGGGTTTATTTCAGTTCCATTCTGTTTTCTCCTGGACAGACCTGAGGTAGCCACATTTTCTCACGTATTCTCTCTCCCTCTCTTAGACTTGTCTATTCATCATGTTGAAGACAGATTCAAAGGTAAATAGACTGTCACATCATTTTAATTTGGGATTCAAAATTACCTAAATGAGAAGGTCTGTCTGTATTAAATAACTTTTAAAAACACTTGAAAAGTTAGTAAAATGCTAACTGTTTTGAGTTCTTTTGAGGGCAGGAGGATCTAGAATAGACACACTTTGAGCAGTGACAATCTGGATCTGGAAAGACTGCCAGTCAAAAACCATATGAAAGGAGCGTGGTACGGAAGCAACAGAAGTCCTTTCAGAACAGCTAAAGAAATATAAATATCCCCAATCCTTCCAGCTTGTGCTTTTTACTCAGCCACAGACTCAGAAGACTTGGGAAGCAGCTGAACTGGTGCTAGTGGCTCCTGTCCTGCCTCGGGGGTAAGAGGAAACTGAGATTGCAGTGGTTCTTTTGCAGTCGCCATTGCAGTCACATTTGCTAAACAAGAACAGCATTTGATGAGGGATTGGCACTTTTCCATTAAAAGACCCAAACAAACACAGTTCCCTCTCTACTGTCACAGCAACCAGCACCTCTGGAATCAACCTTTCCACCAATGAATAGTCTTGTTTGGGTATCTTTCATTAGCAATACAAAGCTAAAAGTGGAAAGAGAGTTTAACTAGGACACAGCCACCAAATCTGGCAGTGTTCCCTTTGAATATTTTTCTAAGGATTTTGTCCATATGAGTGCTTAGTGCAAATGCCAAATGACATTCAGAAGAAAAAGATTAAGATGATAAAACTGTGCACCAGGGTTTTTTCTACTATTTTGGCTGCCTGTGGTACACAGGCAAAATTACATTTTTTTTTTCTTGATTACAAGGAAAGGAAGTAAAAGTAAGTACTAGCCTTCCTTTTTAATTAAACTGATTAAAAAGGATCATCTGTGTGTTTCTCCTTTCATTTCATATTTCCCTAGCCAAATGGGTTCTCAACCAGAGCTGTGCTGCAAGATAGAATATCTCTAATGAGGTAGCAATTTTTTTTGCAGGTATCTACTTACTTTATCTGGATGGCTCATTGTTAATAGTCTCCTCTGCCCAAGCAGCTGTGCCTGTGGTATTAGAACAACATGTTCCTTCCAGTACAGTGTGTGGAGTTATTTCATGTCTAACTAGAGATAAAATGTAAGGTACTCAAAAGGAACTTCCAAATCACCCTGTAAAAGGAAACTGCAGAGAGACAAGCTGTTGGTAAGAAGAGAGATGAAAGGGTTATGTTGAGGACTTATTGACCATATTTCTCTTTCACTGGGCAGGATTATGCAATCTGCCAGGTGCAGAATACTTGCAGTTTCTAAGAGCTGAACAAGCATTGCAGATATGTGCAGAGCAAATACCTTCATTTAATTGACATGCTGGGAAAACAAAGTCATTTTGCATGGAGGTCAGGATGTGGAGGGAACAGGTGGCAGATGCAGATATTTTGGAATGGAGCATGCAAGGGAACAGATTTAATCTGCATTATTACAGGGGTCAGTGGATATTTCCCTTCTTTATTTACACGTATTTACTGAAAAGGGAGACCACATGGTAATATATTTTTAAGCTTAAGTATTCCTGCAGAGCAAGGCTGTGGGGAGCTAGAGACCAGCTCCGCTGCAGTGTCACTGGAGCAGGGACTGGTGGTCCCAGGGGGCTGAAATGGGGTCCTGGCCTGTGAGCAGGGTGAGGGATGCCCTGAGGAGAGGTCAGGGACCCCTAAAATAAAGAAATGTTTTGCAATGGATGCCAAACTTTCAGTTGGCTACATTTAAATGAGATGATCCCCCACAGCAGATCTAGGCTTACTCTCTCCAATGCTTCAGGATGAAATTTATCGGGAGATGTTCTCACTAGCTGATTTGGGAATCTTAAACTTATTCAAGTGCTTGCATTTTCTTTACCCTAACCCTTTGTCACTTGGGTGATTTGTGCCAGGCATCTGGTAGCAGATGTCCTCTGCAGAGACTTCTCCAGTAAAAAGGCATGAAACACTTTGGCCTTCTTAGCATCATCTGTTTAGATCTTTCCTCCCCTCAATGCAGCTTTCTCAGCCTTCCTCTTACTATTAGTGCAATTACAGAAGGATTTCCTGTTACTCCTTACAGGCATGGCCTTTCTGCTGTTCCCTCCCTAACAGCGTGTTGCTCTCTTACTGTTGCAGCCGTGCTGGGGCTTTTAGCATTCTTCTGCACCCGGGTGGGTAACAAAGCCTTCCACAGCAGTGCTGTGCACTCTCCTCCCCTGGTCTCCCAACTTACTTGTTTCCCTCTGGCTTTACCTATCAGCCTCTGAGGCTGGTTAAGTCTGCTTATTTTGAGTATCTATTGCCTCATGTTGTTCCTCTTTACGGAAAATAGGGAACTCCACAACTTCAGAAAGAGCCCAGGCTGTCCCCATCATGATCTCTGAACTTGTATAGTAAACCCTAGTGTATTATTTTTCCAAGTACTTAAAGCACTTCATTACCACTCCTATCCTTTGGATGCAGAAATGTAAAAGCACTCAAATGAAAATAAACTCCACGTCTCACTTTTGTGTGCTGAAACAGTTGCTCACTGATATGTTAGCATAGAAGAGGTCAGAAAATTTCTTTTATTTTTAAAAAATATAAGTCACCCCAGTAGAATATAATCACGATTCAAAGATAAATATAAATAAAACTCTCAGGTCATGCAGTGTAATTGAGCAATCTGTTGAAAACATGAAAACTGTAGACAGCTTTAAAAAAAGTTGTTTGTACTTTCATTTTGATTCTTTTCAAAACTGCACAGTAATTTAAATCTAAGGAATCTCACCCACATTCCAATGAAACCTACGTAGAATTTCGTGTACTCTTTGGTGGATTTAGCTACAACTGCAAGTATAGAGCATAATAAGATGGTCAATATTTTAAATTAAATCTCAGCAATCAAAATTGGGAGGAATAGTTTTAATTGTTTATATCCATATTATTATTATGCTTAAGATTACCATGTCCTATTTGGTTGGCTTTATAAGAAGCAGAGAGTGTTCATAAAAAGTCCCATTATTAATGATCATGTGTAGGGAGCTTATAAAATGTAGACTGAATAAAATATCCCTCTAAAACAAATCATAGTGTTTTTGCATTAGCTTTATTTAGTTTCACTGTCTTTTTGAGTGATTCATACTGTTTTAAATGCATAGCAAACAAATAAAAAAATACGATAAATGACAAAATACCGAACTATTGGTGCAAACAGACCTGTACAAGCATAGTTCAGTGCTAGGGAAAGATGAAAAACAATGGAGTAAGTAAAGAACTATTATGTCTTATTTACTTTCCTCTCTTCATTGGCAAGGTGGAAAACCACAGAAGACATTTAGAAGAGAAGATAAAGCAGTATTTTTATTTCCTGCTCTTCATTTTCTTGGTTGAAGAAGAATTACAGTCAAAACATAGACTGACTTCTCCAAAACTGAGCAAAATTTGGGTGAATATTTCTAAGTGCAAAAGCATACTTTTCATAATCATTAATATGATGATTAATTTTTATGAAAAGAAGATACTTGAAATTAAAATACTGAATAGCAGCAAAAATTATTTCCAATAGGCCATGAACTGTTTGCATCTGTGGACGTGCAATGGCAGCATTAAATATTTTCAGATTTTTCCTTGTTTATTTTCAGGAACACTTTGCAAATGAAACTTGCACCATTCTCAGCAAAGATGAGGCAAAGTAAGGTCCTGGGATGCTGTACAAAACCATTTCATCCATCACTGGAAAGAGACATAGCATTTTTAAAAGGGAAAGTAACAGGCTGACAGGGATTTTGCTCAGAAACCACAGAGTGACGAAGCATGTCAGAGAGGTGTGCTTATTTCCACAGGTCTTGATCTGAAGCAGAGGGAAGCTGGTGGCTGAGCAGCCCGGCACCTATTCCTGTGGGACGCCACAGTGTGTTGGCATTCCAGCTCTTGCTCCCAGACAAAAGGAGCTTTCATTTAAACTGAGAGGTATGGAGTAATGAGTCCCTGCACAACATAACAAACCGAACACAAGTGTCTCAAGAAAGGCTCTATTAAAGCATGGGAGATTTGCCATGGTTCCAAGATTTATCTTTTTATCTGGAATAAGACAGATTCCATCAACAATTACAGAGCAGAGCGGCAAGAAACGTATGTTTTTCTTTAGCAGCTGTTATTGTGCAGGATAAACAAAGAGCTAAGGTAGGAAAAAAAGCCCTTTTCATTGTAAACATGTACCCATCTAATCTGTATCAGACATGTGCAGGAAAAACAAAGGAATCAGGATCTTCCAGGTATAATCAATACTGAGGAAGCAAAATCATGCCTTTTCCCTAACATGCCCTAATATGCCCTAATACGGCTATGACCAGCCTTTCTTAACTCTTACAAATGCCTCTGCTAGTGCTACAGTAACTTCCCCCTGCTTGTTGGCATATTTGAACAAGGATTTTCAAAGAGTCATTCTTTGACCTTCACAGGCGCTGCTCATTTAGAGTCCCATTTTATAGACAGTAAGCACAGTAGGGATCAATGATCACCACCAAGCAGAAAAAACCCAGAATGCAGATTAGTATGCCTTGTTATAGATCTGGGATTTTCACTACATTAAATTAAGCATTTAATATTTTGCCTCAATGATGTTATAAAAGACAATAATTAAGTTTAAGGTTATAATTTTTATTAATACATATCATAGCCTACCTGTTATGTTTTCCAATGTCTCATAGCCTTTGTGGAATCAACACATTATTGAGCAGAGGAGCACAAGACTCAGAGCAGGTTAACTTTCAATGCAAACGGATTTTTACTGTCAAAAATATTACTAATTATCCACTGTTTCCTAAACTGAAGATCACTATTCCATCCTCTGAATATATACTGATTTCAGAGCAGGCACTGTAAGATTTGGGACCTGGTCATCAACGTGCAATACAAAGCCATGTCCGGAAGACAGGCATCCACTGTAGGACACAGGGAGATGCATGTGCCTCTAAAGAGAATCTAAAAAATACCTAGCAGATATTCAGCTAGAAATGTCCACAACGGTCAAAATCCAAATAAAATTAAAAAAACCCCAAAAAACTGTGCCACCACAATCCAAATGTGTACACTGTGATCAGTTTTGGTAAGCCAGTTCCTCTGTGGGAACACTGTATGTATCAAATTTTTCACCTTGGGAAAGATGTATGCAAAAAAAAAAAAGATCTCCTGAGGACCTACAAAACAACCTTGGTTAGGATCATCAAGAGGAATAGAATTATTTCTTTTTATAAGGGGCATGAATGAAATGAAGTTTGTAAAGAACAAACTGAAAACAAATAGATTTATTATTTTTTTTACTTAATACAGAAATAATTGAACTGCAGGCTTTGGACTAAAAAGTACAAATGAGCTAAGAAAAATAGGTGAGATAAATTCACAGAGTGTATGTCCAATGTTGCCAATAAAACAGGACAATCCATGTGCAATTTATATTGGAGGAAGAGCTAGCTGCTAATTTTTTTCTTTCCTTTTGTTGGAAACAACTATACGAGTCAAAAATAAGAAGTTAAAGATATGGATTTAAACCACTACAGAAAATGCACATTCGTATTTTCATTGCAGGTGAGAGCACTCACACCACACAGCTGATGAGCTGTCCATTTTGAGTGATGAACCATGTTGATCTTCGATTGTCATTCCATATCCTTCTCCATTGCAGTACAAGAAAATAAATTATAATTTTCAAAGCCAGTCCACATTAATAGTAAAAAACATAATCAAAACTAAATTGATGAAACAAATAGGTTTTGATTAAATAATGTCATGCAGAAACACCAAACAAATTGAAACACTTTTTCCTAGAGTTGCATTCCCCTCCAGTCCTGGTAGAGATTGAATTTGAGTATGCAATATATCATATTTAAATCCATTTCTGTTAATCATTTTATTAAAAATACACTGACAGTGGTAAATATTAGGCTAAAGGGTAGGACACTGACAGTTGCTGTCATGGGTTTGCTAAGTAGGAAAGCAGGAAATTGCCAGACCTCCCTTTTTCACATTTCTCCCATGCAGAGGAGACAGAGAAGAGGTATCTTTTTCCCATGGAAAAAAAAAAGAAAAAACAACAAAACCACTTAAATTCTAAACTACCTCCTACACTCTCCTGAGAGTTAAAGCTCCAGTTGCATGCTGACCAGCTCTTGGCTCCTCACAGTTACCCACTGTCAACTCAGAAATCTGTTGCACATTAAGAAAGTACAAGTTGAGGACAGCCCAAAGTAAAGTGAATTAAAATTATGACAAATGCTGCAAAGAATATAATTCCCTTTTTATTCAGTGCTTTGGCAGAGTTTCCATTCTGAGATGCCAGAAAAAAGGGAAAAAATGAAGAAGTCAGAGAGAACTCATGTCAAAATACAGTGCACCTTGACCTGAGCCTTTATGATCTTCTCTTCAAAACCTAACTCTGCAAACAGTATGCAAGTGTAATGTGTGGTTTAAGAAAAAAAAAAGCCGAATAAAAATAAGAACATATCACATCAGTCAATCTCTATTTCAGGAAGTGATGCAAGCAAAGTCCGCAGCGAAGTGTGCCTCCCAGAAATACTCTGCCACCCACAGCATTGTGTAACCTTCCTTTAGTGTGAAACATGGCTGGGCTTAGCTACTGCTAGCAGCAGCTAACTGCACCCCATGCAACCTTGCCGAAAGTTAAAGAAACAACAAACAGATGATGTTATTTCCCTCCCTCTGCAAAAGTGTCTGATTAAACTCCTGTTACAAAGCTCTATGGCAGCAGGAATGAGTCCTGCAGTTTCTGATAGGAAAACTGCCTGCTCCACATCCCACCAAAGTAAACGGAAAGGCTGGTTTGCTTGAGAGCTCTGTGTGTTTTGGATCTCACCTCTTTCCCACCGCTGGAGGTCCTGACTTTCAACTTTATTGTTTGAGGGTTTTTTTCAATTTCTCTCATTTTCTCTCCCATCAGCCAATTTTCTTTTTTGTTCCTTTCTGGTCACAGTTTTCAAAACTGAATAAACAAGGAAAATACATGGTCAGGTAACCAAACTCAGCACCTGACAGTTACATTTAGGCAATGCTGATGCAACAATTACAGCTGATAAATGACCATACTACATAATTTTTAATTTGGCTGCCACCATAGTAAGTTTTGCATATAGAGTATCCCCCTGCAAACCTGATACTTTCTATGCATACCTACAGGGACTATTTCCTGGCACAGTAATGGTTGCCTTAAAACTATTGACTAAGCAAAGTAGGACTAGAAGAGAGCACATTTTTAACATTACTTATACTGCTTTCAGGATATTCGGTTGGGGTTTTTTGCCCTATTCCTGTGAGGCCACAGCTTCCCACTGCCGCTGCAGCAACAGTTCATCTGCTATTGCCTTCTTGCTTTCTGAGCAGGGCTGGTGGCAGGAAGCCACAATTGCTCCCTGTGTTTATCTCTCTCCATCTCAAAGCCCTGACAGAGTGAGTCTATTTGGATAGCAAGAAGCTGTGGTAACTAAGCAGCCACAAAATATAAAAGGGACAGTTCCCAGCTACTTGCACTGCTAAGAGTAAGGGCAAAGCAAGTCTTTTATAACAGAACAAGTATATGTTTTAATGTGAATGGAGTGAGAAAAAGGAATAGCAGGTTTTGTGTGGGTGCTTTACTTACATAAACTAAATCTTCCTGCTTGAGAATAAAAAATCTTCTTCCTAGAGATGTTTTTTGCTGATAAACATATTAGCAATAATTTCATATTTGAGTTACAATCTCTATGTATTTCATCTCGAGCCTTTTTGTGGTAAGTTCAGAACCATGCACAGCCCATGTCCCTTCTTTCTCTAGCAAGTAGCTACCATTTCCTTAGGGAATCAAACAGCAAGATTCACTTAACCCCTTCCTGGAACATTTAACACCTCGCCTCTAGAAGAGATGCTTCAAGGAAATAGTAGCAGAAAACTTTTGAAGGGGTAGGTCTAAAAAGGCAAGCTTCAAACTCAGAGCTCAGCTTTCCCACAGGAGGTAGTGCTCAGACTTAAGACTTTGGTTCAAGGTCAGCCAGTGAGTCAGAAGCAGACTCAGAGCACAGACTGGGATCAGCAATGCTCCCGATCCTGCATCCTGTGCTCGGACTACTTCTGTTATTTTCATATAGAAAATAGTGACTGCAACAGTCTCCAAGAAAGACTAACAAAATAGTGATGAGACTGCTAGCAGTTGAGTTACTCCTCTATTTCCAGATGGGCTACTAGAAGCAAAGACAAAATTTTACATCAGCAGTGCTCCTGAAGAGTAAGATTTGATCCTATAAACATCACCACAGATTTCGGGAGGTCTTCTGCTCACACACAGTCTAAGGGTTTGATGAGAGCTGTCTGCAATTTTTACATCTCAAACACCACTATCTTTAGTGGACTTGCATTATAAACAGTGAGAAGTACATTTTAAAGAAGGGGCTATGCCTGCATTTCTGCAAAGGCAAACTCTGCCTAACCTCTGCACACGCCTGTCCCCTGGACACCCTGCGGCCAGCGCAGCCCCGCTGCACCAGAGGCGATGTGCAGCCCCTCCGCATGGGGCGAAGGCTGGTCTGAGGAGGTGTTTGTGCTTCCTTAGTTTTTCCAACTGATGGGCAAGATTTCCCAGTGCATTCCGGCTGGCTTTTACTGCTTCGGGGATGCAGAGCAGTCATAAAGTTTAATTGCCCAATTAAGCAGGCTTTACAGTTGCTCTGTGTTGCTGGAGTGCCACAAAGCAGATTGAGCAAACTAGTGAAGCTGGACCAGTATTGTGTCAAAACCAGGACACACGTAATTTTTTTGTCCGTGTGTCAGAAAAACTTCAAATACGTGGGCTAGAGTATCCTAAATAGAGAAGTGGGTATAGCTTTGTACAGGAAGGAACGTGTTTCAGTGTGGTGGAACGAGTTACCGGTGGGACCCGTAATCGCTCCTGTGTGACAAGGAGCAGAGGGAGCCCCCCGTGTGCAAGTAATGCCGGGCAGCCAGGACTCTGCCGGGGCTGTAAGGTGGAGGGGAAACAGAGCAGCTGGGGCTTCCTTCCACTCTCCCGGGGCAGCAGAAGCAACCTTCCGAGAACGAATCACAGGAAAAGGCGGGGGGCAAGATAAAAAAAGGCATATAAGCGTCCACGACGATTTGCAAATGGAGGAATCAAACTCTAACGGGGAGTGGAGTTCAGCAAAGGCGGCAGTAGGTGAGGGCTCAGACCAGCTCTGCCTCTCATCTCCTGCTCATCCGTTACCAGGTCTCTTTGGAAGCCACACAGCTCTTCTCCCCACCCAGCACTGGCGGGTTCCTGTTTCTTCTCCAGCCTCTGGCTTGTGGGGTGACAGTGGATACAGTGCCTAAGGAGGGAAGGACAGCGAACCTTCAGGGTCGTGGGGGCCTCTAGAGACGACTGCACTACAAATAAATTCTACGGTTATCGTAATGCCAGCAGACATCTCATTAAAAGGGGTTTCATGTTCAAGAAAGTTGCCTGATAATTTCCAGGTTAATATTTTGTTTTAAATTTAACAAAGCAGTTTGCTGACAATACAAACCACCAACTGGAGTGGTGCTGCTCAAACTGCCAGCTGCAGCTCCAGGAGGAGCTGGGGAAGAGTTCAATAGGGCTGAAGCTCACAAAGAGTTAATCAATTCACAATATTTTTATAGTAAACTGTCAACAGTTCAAGGCAGCAAGTATTTCTCTTGGTAAGTAGGTGGTGTGCAGGGCTTGCAAGATTTTCACACAAGCACAGAAATAAAAAAGCAACAATCACGTCTGAAATCATCAACTGGCCCTTACAGTGTAGCTCCAGTTAAATCCTCCGCCCAGCCTTTCCTCCAGAGAGTTTTAAGGCAGGAATAACAGACAAAAAGTGCATTTCGAGATTACATTCTCGTTCTCAGAACATCCCATTAGGTGGTTGTTTCTTTAGGATGTTTGGGAAAGAATAATTGCAGACATTCTTTAGAGTGGAGTTATACCGTTTGGACCAGAGCTACCTATTGAACAGTTGTCACATCATTAATTAGGGACACAGGACACATGCCAACAAAATTTGAAATCCAAACACACAGACATTAACAGGAACATAGAGAATTTAGATAAAATATGCATTTCAAGCTGTAAGCAGACAAGTTTGCACTGACACGGCTTTACATAAAGCAACTTTTCAGTTGCTGCGGTTTCCAAATGGCCTCATTGTGAGCAATCAATAAAGGCACTGAATTAAATCATTACATTAAAACTGCAGCTCCTCTTGCTGAAGGCAAGGACTCTGTGCATGTTCAGTCACAACTACTGGTTAGTTTGTTTAAGTCTTTGTATTCAGAGGATTTGATCACTGCACAGAGGAAATTCATGCATGCACAGCCTGAGATACACAGAAGTGGTCTTTTTTTCTTTTTGCACAAAAAATGGCTTGACTTTTTGTGCTGTTGAAAGGCAAATATCTGTCAAGCACTTGAGATACAACTACCTGCAGAAAATTATGTTCGAAATTATAAATTATATGAATTATGAATCTATGTCATTCTGTAAACTCAGGCTCCTAAGTTACTTGAAGGCAGAGGTTTTGTATTCCTTGGGGAGTTAGGCATCTAAATGCCATATGTATTTTAAACATTTTTGAAACTTGGGGTTTATTTCCCATCTAACTACTTATTTCTGTGTGGTATAAAATCACTAGAGTTTGCATTTCTATGCTTGTATTACTCTCCAAACTCCTTCATTTGGTAGGACTTTACAAGCTTGCATCAACAATATCTCCCACTGTGTAAGACGAGAGACAAAATCATAAAATCACAGAATCATCCATGTTGGAAAAGACCTTTAAAATCATTAAGTCCAACTGTAAACCTAGTCCTGCCAAGTCCACCACTAAACCATGTCCCTAAGCACCACATCTACACATATTTTAAATATGTCCAGGGATGGTGACTCCAACAGCTCCCTGGGCAGCCATTTCCAATGCCATCAGAAAAGAAATAAAAGGGTCAAAAAACTCCTATGAAATTTTGACAGTCAAAAACACTCAAAAATTATTTATAGACAATTAGCTGCTATGACCGCTGTGTTCTTGAGGCTACTTGTTTCTCTACTGCCTGAGCAGTAGAGCTAGTATAAGGGTTTTATCCTAAAATGTTGACTTTGCATTGAAATAATCTGGAATACAGCTACTGTTTGCCATTCTGTCGGAGAACTGACTCCCACCAGACAGGGCAACAGTTTCTTGGAGTGGCTGAAGCACAACTGAATGAGCGCAGATGACACTTCATAAAACAGCATTTCAAGGGCTCTTGAGATTTTAAAAGATTTTGATGAAACAGCTTCTATGAGAGAAGGGAAAGCTGATATGCACATACCTTATAGTTAAGACAAAAGTAATTTCTGGATTTGCAGTAAAACTAAAACCAAAGGACTAGAAGATCAGTGTGGTTAACTTCAGAGATAATGAAACAGAAAGTTAGTTTCTAGTTGAAACCCATCAGTAATAGCCTGTAGTCTCTCTTATTTTCCTCTACCATTGGTCAACTCCTGCATTACATTTTGTCTTCTTTGGACTCTAAAATTCGTCTGAGCAAGAAACTGTATATTCCTATGCAGTTTTACGATGTAACAAAAAGCAACTCATAATCCTCACTAAAGCCTTTGGATGCTACTGGAGTGAAAAGAAGAAACCACGTGTTACAGAGTATTCCAATGATGTAATTATGATAGTATTTCTATCGAAAAACAATGGACTACTGGATGAGACTCAATTTATATGAATGTTCCAGTCCATCATCATATGAAATGTATACAATTCTTTTACTTTGTGTGTGAAACCATCTCTAGAAGAACAAAGTACCTTGCAAAATGTGAACTTTGTCCACATAAATAAAAGCATCTGGTTTGCTGTCTAACCATCTGGTTTGTCTAAAGTTTATAGTCTCCCGAGTGTTATTCACAGGCCCACATATGATCAAGTCTCCACAGACATTTTTATTTGGTAAAAGCTTTCCCACAGCACTTTATTTTTTCTATCTGTTTTTGATCTTGTAAAAAAATGTCATTTTAATACGTGTGTTGTAATACTGCCTGTGTTTGTGTTTCTGTGAACTGTGCAGATCTCCTAGTGTGTAGATATTATGGGCTAGATTCTCCTGGGAACAGTGGTGGAAAGAACTACAGAAGAGTCATTTGGAGATACCAGACTCTTTGACTTCTTCTCTGCTGTCCCTGAACAAAGGGCTAAGTGAGGTGGATAGACTACTTTAAAATGCATCAGCTATTAACATGTAACAAGGCAACCAGAACTGACTTCTGTTTCAGTTCAAGAGCAACAGCTGGTAACAGCCACTTTGTCAATCCTACACCAGACAGGTATTCTTCTGGGTTTGATAATTTCATGATTCTTGGCAGCATCCAGTATCCAGATAACCTAGCTATATTCAGGCCTGTGTGAATAAAATGTCTTATTATTTTCCCTTAATTCTACACACTGGGTAGTCACTACATTTCTGCTCGCTCTCTCTGCTTCATAAACACAAGATTTTCCATCCAGAGCCCTTACAAAGCCTTGCCAAAAGGGTTCATTCTCCTTTAGAGTTCAACTGCTCCAATTTTTAGAGAAAATGTCTCAGTTCTTTGGTAGGTCAGTGAGTACACAACAGTTCATGAGCTCTGATACTTCTTCCTAATCTGCTCTCTTACCACAGGCAATGGAAAATGTTTCACTTGAAACAACAGATTCAAAATCAGAAGCAGAAACTACCTCAGTAGAGATCAATATAACTTCACATAAAGCCACCTCTCTCTGCTCTAAACCACGACTGATGTTTTAGCAAAGTAAGTGTGTGCATATTTCTTTTTCTGCAGTCAATAACAATAATTGCACCTTTTCATCTACCTAGAAGTGAGCACCTTGCTGTATGTGTTACACCAAAAGTGTGATTTAAAGAGAAAGGTAGATCTACAAATCATGGAGTACAGTACTGTATTTGTAATCTGAACATAACTAAGCCAACTGGGGCAAAAAGTCTGTACTTTAGGTGCAAAAGAGGTGTCCATTCCTATGGTCACTCTTCCCAATATTTCTTTAACATAAAAAAGTAGAAAGGATCCCAACAGCCCTGACGAAGCTAAGACATACAACTTCTCTCACTGCATAAGAGTTGAGAGAGGGCAGCTGGATCCCACTGGACCCTGCTGTGCTCAGTTTCTAAAAATGGGAACTAAACTGAGAAGCAGCCTCCAGGGGCAGCAAAATACAGCAGGAAACTTGGAGATGCCGTTCTGTTCTAAAAAAAAAAAAGCTTCATGTACGTGATTCTATTTACTTCTTAGCTTATTTGTGTAGCTTAGGGGTACTGGGTTGTTGCCCAGTCAGCTTCTTACAGCTTTGATTCCTGTGGACATGAAAAAGTGTGAGTGTGTGAGCTCACGCACACATACTTAAGAGCAGCTTCTGTGAACATACAGGAGAAGAGTTTTAAGTAATCCTACTTTGCTGTCAACAGATTTCACTAAAGCCTTGTATGCTGCAAGAGCATACATGAAGTCATATTCCAAGTCTAAGCCCTAAATCATTAGATACTAGCCTTTAATAAAGGGACAGATTCTAAAACGAGCTATAACTTTCCAGCTGAGCTATGTTAACTGATAATACAAATTTCCAGCCACTGTAAATAGGATACATGTTGCAAATTTAAGTTATAACTTTTTTCAGATTTCAGCAACAAGACAGGTAACAGCGTTAAAACAATGAGCCTTAATGTCTGTCTATATGTTCAGATACAAGATGGGCTTTGTATTTCTTTTGTTTATTGTACTGAAAGAGCTAGCCTATTCATTCAAAATGAATGTCAAGACAATCATCAATTGTGATTTTTCCCAAGTAGCAATGCTAAGCAGAGGTCCTGAGTAAACAATTGTATTGCTAGTTATTTCCATGCATTGAATTTCAGTGTGAACAAGCCTATCACTGTGTCAATTTCTACGTTACAAATTGGCTTGTGTTTTCAATCTCAATGTGACACTAACATTTATAACCTGCAAATGGGAGTCAGTATTCACAACAATCAGGATAATCCATATCCTTATGTTACAGAGCTTATGCTACAGAGCTTCCTTAGAGAAGGATAATTAAATGAAAATTTTTCTTTAGATTTTAAGTATTTTCTGAGGAAAACAAATATTTAGTGCTATGAAAATCTTGTGTGATTCTTATTTGTTTTCAGAACATATTTCCAAGAGCTGGGAAGATTTGTTTTCTGGCATGCATCAAACATTTTTCCATTGGCCACAGCATTCTTGCACTAATTGAGTTTAGAAAACTCTTCAGCTGCTGCCTGCATGAATACAATCTGTGAAAAGCAAGCCTTAGAAATAATGGGATCCATTAGCTAATTACACTTTATCATCAAACATGCATCAGTTGCAAAATGTAATATGAGAACTATATTCTGGTATCCCAGACCTTTCAGATTGTAAGAGCTGCCATTAAAAAAGCACATCAGGATATTACTTCCTGAAATACTTCATACATGTCAGTGAAGGAATCAACTAATTTGCAAAAGATACAAAACTGTACAAGACTTACATTGGCTTCTAAAGTGTTTAGAGATGATTTTGCTGTCAGAAGTAAAACCTTCAGAGAATACGCTTTGTTTATTGTGCATGAAATATGAACAAATCAGTTCCCTGCTTAAATTATCCATGCTGCTAAAAAAAAATTATTAAAAATTCTACAATGCACAATTCAATTGCAAATTAGGAGATTTTGGTAGAAGGTGTGGATTTTTTAAAATGAATATGGACTATGTAGAAAAATGTTTTCCCCTAAATACTCCTGTACTTTAACAATAATTTTATTTTCCATGACAATATATGTAGAAGTAACTGACTGTATTTTGCCATACCTCTCACCTTTCTATTAATGTTTCACATAATGCATGAGGAAGATAATCTCACTAATTCTCCCATTATTTTTCCACTGAGAGCATTTTCTCTTCTTTTAAAATAGGAGGAAATTTAGAGTCACATTACAGCTGGCCTTGTTAACATGTTGACCTTGACTCTTTGTTGCTTTATACTCTCAGCAGCTACATACTTCTGTGCTAAGTGGAAGCTAAAATGCGGTCCTCTTTGAATGTTTACCTTTTGAAATTACATGAGAATTTGATTTGAAATATTATGAGATCCAAGTGGGGAACGAACATCATGATTTCACATGCAAGTCTGGTCACTTGCTGTTTTAAATTCCAAACTACACAAAATCCCAGAAAAAACCACACCCCACACAAACACATAAATCACAAAAATCTTCAATAGGTTTGACTCCTGCATAGGGATAACAAATAAAAACTGTTAGCATTCAAATAACAAATACATAAAAATTTAAAATTCATGGGTTGCACTACATCAACCTAACAGTATTGGTGGGCAGTGGACTGACACACAGGTTTTGTACTGCAGTTTTCCATATGCTCCACACTGGCAAATTTCCAAATGAACTGTTAGCTGCTCAGCTCAGCCCTGCTCACTGGCTCTGATTAGCTCACCTTTGTCCAGCTCCTGCTGTTCCCTTCCTGCCCTCCTCCATATGGAGCCATGTTAACTACACAAGGTTTGTGCTCCTGTCACAAAGTGAAGAAACAATTGGAGACATTGCCGGCAACATTCCCTTACAGTGCCATACCCTGCTGCCATGCCCTCTCTGTTTCCAGAAACGAGAGCAGCAATGTGTGTGGCTGGCTTTGGGAGATGAGCAGGTCACAGCAGCATCTTACATTACAGTCTTCAATAAGGTCAAAGCAGCTCCAGGGGAGGAGGCCAGGCAGTGAGCCTCTCAATCCCTTAAAGCCTCACTAAATGCCCATGTAAAAGATTTAGTAGTTGTAAGATACTTGTTGGTACAAAGACACACAACAGATCATCTATTAGTAGAATGCAGAATCACAGTGAAATCAAGGGCTTACACTTGAATAAAATCCAAATACTTTTCCTTCTGTTAGGAAATAATAAAAATGCCCAATCTAGATACGTACAAACCTGCCAGCTTTTTAATGAGATGCTCTTTCTGCTAAGAGTGGTTTACCAGCAAAGGCCTTAATTTCTCTGAGCCTGATTATTCACTGCTTTGTATGCTATATAACTCTTCACACTGGCACAAAATAAGGTTAAAAAAAGGCCAGCAAACAAATGCCTTACATTCCACAGGTGTAATTATTTCACAAATAAAAAGGAAATGAAGAGTTTGTAGGTGGTGCTTGGAGATTCTTACCACGTATTCCTTTTTGAAGTCTGAGCTACATTACCATTTTAAAGTACTCTGTGCTTGGTAAAACTAAGTAGGGATATTGTTAGTGCTTGGATTTTTTGTAAAAGTATAGTGTCTTCCCTGATGGTTTTTTTTTCCCCCCATTCCGGTGCCTTTCTTTTTGCTTCTTTTGTATATGGTGATATTTATGATCTAATTCATTCTTACAGTGTTACAGCCTAATTTCTGTGGTACGTGGTTTCTAAATGCCTTTTAGCTTCTATTCCCGTTTTTGTGCTAGAAAGCAAAGGGAACAAGCAACACAAAGCCTTTAACCTTACCTTCCATGCAACACTATCACTATATGTTAGTTATCTTCTTATTTTGTTAACAGAAGACAGAAAGATACATGTATTTAGGCATATTCCTGATTTTACACACAGGCCCCTGCCCTTGTCCCCTAGGACAACTGCTTTTAGTTCCAGGATGAGAATGCAGCAGATGAACACTCAAATGAGGATGAATTTTAGGGGGCCTAAGAAAGCATGCTCACAGAATGTAAGCTTTATACATTTTGAAAAAAACCCCTCCTATTTAATGATATACTTCATATTAAAACACAAGTCTTTAGTAGCAGAGCTCAGGTAATGCTCGCATAGAGAATATATTAAGATTTGCTTTCTTTTCCTTTAAAAGTGCCCTGAACACCCAACAAAACCCAGTTACTAAAGGCTCACCTTTGGTTGATCCTAAGTCTTAGCTGAACCTTTTTGCCTAACTGGGTTAATTAGGTATTATGTTTTCTCTTTCTCACCTAAATAAAGGTTTTATAATGTCTTAATATTTCAGCTCCTCCAGCTGCTTTCATTGCGTAAGTTAAAGATCTCTCTTATACAGGACCACTTATTTTCACCAAATATGTACAAGCTAAACTGGTTTTGAAATTTCCATTCATCTGTGAAAACTAACTGAAACTCGCCAACAAGGGGGCGACCATTCTTCTTCCTCCAGTGATGGGGAGAGGCTGGATGACAGACACCTGTGACTGCATAAACACTGTTCCTTAGGAAACAGCCCTAAAAAATAAATCACTTTTTGGATCACATGTTAAAGCTTTGTACAATTGAGGGTTTGAGATGTGCTAAATCTTACATGTTCTGCACAGTACTATTCACTTGAATAGAACTAATCACTCAAATTGCATAAAGCTAATTGCTTGTTTAAATCCTCACATGACTGATGACTAATGTTCTGTATTTAAAATCCTGTCCAAAGACAAAGGAACTGATTGTTTCATTTGAGTAGTCAATTCATCGTAGTAATTTAAATCTCTATCATTTAAAACATCTAAGAAGCATGACCTTGCTTCGACAGGTTCTGCTTTTGTCCTTCTAGAAAATTTCGTATACTAAATACTAAAGCATTAGAAGTAAAATATTTTCAGTCAGAAAGTGACTTAAATTCCATGTTTTATGACAGACATTACAGACGAAGAAACGGAGGTAGAAGCTAAATTTGATGGGGCTCCCCGAACGCGCTGAATCTAAGGAGAACTCCTCGAGCTGATCTCAAGTGTAACAGCCGCTGAGTACGTACGTGGGTGTTACATTCGTATTCACTGCCTGAATGTGTGTCAGCGTGCGGTGCTGGAAGGGAACACAGCGTTTAACACTTCACCTTCTCCACCAGTTCACCGGACTGGAAAACTGTAAAGCTACGCCGTTTGTACCCTTGCATCTCCAGGCGGTTCAAGGAGTGGCTGTAAGCCTTTCGGGCGCGGCACGGTGTGTTCCCCTCGCGGCCGGAGCCCCTGCGGGCCGCTTTGGGGCCGGCTCCCCGAAGGGCGCGTACGCCGCGGTGACAGCGGCAGAGAACCCTCTCCAGGCCCTGCCTCCCCCCACTCTTCTCCCGAGAAGCCCCTCCGAGCGCTGCAATCGCTGCTGGAGCTCGTGCAGGCACTGCCTCCCGACCCCATCCCCACTGCCATTCCCGGTCCCGGCGCGGGGGGCGGGGCCCGGCCGGAGGGGGCGGGGCGGGGCTGCCGCAAAGCGCGCCGGGCGGGCGGGTGCTGTGTCGCGCTGCTGGCAGCCGCGGCGCTGCGCTTTGCGGCGCGGTGCCCCTGCTCTGCGGCCGGGCAGCCCCGTGCGGCCTTTCGGCGCAGGCGCGGCCTTTCGGCGCAGGAGCGTGTCCGCGCTGGGCCGGCCCTGACCGCGCTCCGCTCTCCGTGTCCGTGTGTGTATCTGTGTGTGTGCGGGAGCAGCCATGCCGGCCAAGGGCCCCCTCCAGAGCGTCCAGGTGTTCGGCCGGAAGGTGAGCGGCGGCCGTGCCGGACCGCAGCGTGGGCTCCGCGCTCCCGGGCTGGGCCGCGCCCGTGCGCCCTTCGCGCTCGGGGGTCTCTGTTTCGCTCTTTCTCTCAGTCTCTCTGTTTTTCCCCGCCGGGCCCGGGCCGGTGCAGGCCGGCGGGGCCGGGCCCGGCCGCAGCCCGCGTGTGGCCCTCCGCGGGCCGGGCCGTATGCCCGGGGCGCCCCCGCACCGCGGGAGGTTTGCGCTCCGGCCAGCGGCGCGGGGGCTCTCCGGAGCCTTCGGGAGTGGCCGCCGCAGGCCCGGGGACCCGGCTTACATCCTGGTGTGCGAGGGCCACGTTGTTAGGTGGCGGCGGGAGGGTGAGGTTTGCCCGCTGGAATCCCGCGGCTCGAATAGTTCAGGGTAACATGGTCTTGAGGAAAAAGGCCCAAAACTACTGTGTACAGAACGGAGAGTGTTTTTCGCTGGTACACAACTGAGTCTTGTAACTATAAGCACTTTTTTTTTAATACTCTGCTTCAGTGCTGTGTCAGTATCTGGAAATGTAAGGAGTGATACTGTTTTGTTTAGTGCAAGATGGTAAGTTCGGGCATAAGACTGAAGCTATTAGATTGTTAAATACACTTAAATAACTACTTGTGTAAATGTGAAATGCTGTACTTATCCACATTTGCGTTTTCAGAAAACGGCAACGGCTGTTGCCCACTGCAAGAGAGGGAATGGCCTCATTAAAGTGAATGGAAGACCTCTGGAAATGATCGAGCCCAGAACTCTGCAGTATAAGGTAAGCACACGCTCAGCCTCTGCCCAACTCCACTTGAATGTTCAAATACTTTTATACGCCTAATTGCTTGATAAGGGAGGTGCTTGTGTTACTGACAGTACTGAATTTTTGGTTGTTACCTGGTTACATAAAATGTAGATGCTGTTATGAAAATTCACAAAATTGCATTTCTGTAATCGGGGGTTTTGCTTAACTCACATGAATGTAATTATGTGAAGTATTTTCTTCACTTCTTACCCATTTTTTGAATGGCTTAATGCTCTCCTAAAGAGGTTGTTTAGAACTTTAAGAAGTAGCTGCTGAACACTGCTGAGAAAATATAAAGTTTACTATATAAAGCGTAATAAATAGTGAAGAAAACTACCTACAATTTACTTCAGGTTGTCAGTTTCAATGAATCATATTTATTTTTTGTCTGTAGCTATGGCATTCTGCTTAAACCATTCCCTTGCTTTTAATTCCCATGTGCTTTGCTATTAAGATATTTGAAAATTAAGTAAGCTCAAGACTCCAGTAAATGTGACAACACTAGTAGACGTCAAAGAACTCTGCAAGCTGGGTAATCAGTCTGGGTGTGCCCTTTGAAACAACTCTCTATTTTTCAGAATATTCAATAGCATCACATTTGGTGAACCCACTTGCATGCTCCAGTCCTGATGACAACTGAATTTTCTTTGTGTTTTTTTCCAGCTGCTGGAACCTGTCCTTCTGCTGGGGAAGGAAAGGTTTGCTGGTGTTGACATCAGAGTCCGCGTGAAGGGTGGTGGCCACGTAGCGCAAATCTACGGTAGGATTTTTGGGGGGATCTCTGGTGTGGACTGCAAGGGGTCAAGCCACTGTGATGAGTTGATGCTGGCTGGATGCCAGGTGCCCACCAAGCTGCTCTGTCTTTCTCCTCCTTACCTGGATGGGGAAGGGGAGAGGATAAAATGGAAAAACCCTTGTGGTTCAAGATAAAGGCAGTTTAATAAAGGAAAGGCTGTGCGCAGAAGCAAGGAAAGCAAAAGGCTTCCATCAAAGGTGATGTTCAGCCACTTCGTGGGAAGTAGAGCTTCAATACCTGGAGCAATTGCTTCTCCTTTACTCTTTGCTTTTATTGCTGAGCAGGAATATCCCTTTGGATCAGCTGTCTTGGCTGTGTTCCCTCCAAGATCTTGCCCATTCCCAGCCTCATGGTGAGGGGGAAAATGTTGGAGGCACAGCCTTGATGCTGTGCATGCACTGCTCACCTGTAGCCAGAATATGCACCATGTGAGAGCTGTCATGGGGAAATCACCTCCATCTTAGCCAGACCCAATGTGGTCTTGTATTTAAGAGGCTGGAGTTCAGAATAATGATTTGCTGAACTTGTTCTGTTTCTTTTTCCACTGCACAAATACAGTTTTTCATAAGGGCTTGTTAGTTATGTGCAAAACTGTAGCATCTAGAGTAAGCTGAGTGAAGTAAATTCATGAAGCTTTGAGGAAATGTGAGGAAACTATCTTTACATGGGGCAGTCTAACAGGGTAGTTCAAATACAGCCAAACAAGGATTTTTGGGAGCAGGGAATGGTGCTTATTAGAAATCTGAGTTGTTCAGAAGCATCTTTCAGCTGATGAGCAAAGCTAGGCAGTTTTCCCCTTGCCGAGAAAGTTAAGAACTTGCTTTAGCTGTTGATAAAAGTTCATCTTTAGAAATTTGCTCTTTTAGAATATAGTGTAGTGAAGTGGAGCAGAGCCAAGTTTCAGGCTCAAGACTGATCAAATTTATTTTTCATTCGTATTTTCATCAAAATTCTGATGTTGATGTTTTCACAGACAGCAACATAACAACATCTTGACAATTCCTCCTACTCTTCTGGTTTGAGTCCTGGTTACTGCAGGGGCTTTTTATGACATGTGCTAGCACTCACACCATCCTGTTTCCCTTTTACCTCTTTGGTCTTGCAACACTGATCATTTTTATCTTTGTTGAAAAGTAAAAAGTACAGAAATTTCAGAGAACTATGTTTCTAAGGATTTTGAAAGTTGACTGTTTTTACATAGGAGATGGATCTGTGTTAGTACTCAGAAGATAGGTCATCAGACTGCCCTTGTACACTTTCTTGGTTAGCTGGCAGTTGTCAAGTCACAAATGAACTGTGGGTGGCCTCTTGGCACAGACTTCTTCAGATTTGCCAAAGAAAAGGTCATGTAGAATATGAGGGAGGGGAGATTAGGAGGGAACGGACAACTTGGCAACAAACAAAATAGCAGTTTCTCAGATAACTGTTTCTCAGATAACTGGCACTTTGTGTTTAAGTTTTAAACAGATTTGCAATCCTTACCGATCTTTATCTTTTTTTAACAGCTATCCGTCAAGCTATTTCCAAAGCTTTGGTGGCTTACTATCAAAAATGTAAGTAGTTTTTGATTATTCTATTAGCTTTAAATGGAAGCATATGGCTTTTGGTAGTTTTGTTGCAAGAAGTGTTAATATGGATCTGTTCCATGTGAAACTGCTTAAACTAATGATTTTTTTTTTTTAAACAGATGTTGATGAAGCTTCCAAGAAAGAGATCAAGGATATTCTAATCCAGTATGATAGGACTCTGCTCGTTGCAGATCCTCGCCGTTGTGAATCCAAGAAATTCGGAGGACCTGGTGCTCGTGCACGCTACCAGAAGTCTTACCGTTAAAATTGTTCTAAGTCATGTGACGGTCAATAAACACAAAGAATTTGATAATTTTCATGTTTCTGAATTGTGTTTTTCTGCATGGATAAATACTTTTTTTCAGGTGTGTTAACTTAAAACGAATACACAAGTTGATTGGTATTAAAGTAAAATCAGAGGAGTGATGACAGTTATATCCATTCATAGGAAGTCTGGAGAGGTAGGGTCTTGGGAATCTCTTGTTGATCAGCATGTGGTTATCAACATAAAGGCTCGCATCCTAGGTTTTGTGCAAAAAACTAGTTCATGAAAGCAGACTTCAGTTTTCGCCTTTCTGGTATGGTTAATGTTGTAAAAACCAAAGGATTTACAGGGGCAGGGGAGGGAGATTTATTGAACTCTTGCATTACCAAATAGTAAAAAGGTGGAGTATTCTAGATTAGTATGTCTAAATGTAGGAAACTTAGTAAGTCCCATGTATTCAGTTAAATATTTGTAAATGTAAACCACTGATTTTGTGCTGTAAGATTGGGTCACTGATTCATCCTTCAAGCTCATCATGTTCATACAGTACAAGCACAGGGATGTAGACCTGGTGATCAACTTTAAATAATTCTATTTAAAAAAAAAAAAAGGAAAAATCCCATTGGAAGTCAGAATCCTGCTTATCTTATAAGCTAGGTGATGCAATTTGAAGGCCTTAGAGGAAGAAAGGAAGGGGGAAAAATGAGTTGAAAATACGACACTGGAGACAAAGACTGAGAATCCAACTATGTATAAGACTACTGAAATTGTTGCAGGAGCACCTTGTTACTTGAGATTTTTCTTTTGTTGGGCTTTGTCTTAACATGGTATTTCTTTTATTTGTTTAATAGGATGTTATTTCAGTGTACTTGGTCAAGGCAAAGTTAAACCAGTTTCCTTTGCGGATTTTGTTGGGGAAGTGGAAAGAATAGTAAAATTCTGCCCTTTTGCTCTAGCTTGGGATAACGGGTGCTTGTGGTTTTTTATGGATGTTAGCATTTGTCGTGATGCCTCTGCTTTTTTTGCTAGAAAAACATTACAGGCATCCTCACTGAAGTGTAGTTATTCAAGAGTTAAGCACGTAACTTAAGCAAATTCTTTCTGAAAAGGAATTCTCCATCCATCTCCCGTTTTAGCTGTCAGTGTCTGCCACAAAATAACTGCATTCCATGACCTGAATAGAAGTAAAACGTTCACATTAAAATCCCTTTCACTCCCACTGAAGTGGAGGGTACTGTTGTATGTTCTATGACCAATTTACATACCAGGATTTTTTGGTTTTACATGAAGTGAATGAGATACTCTATTCCAGACTCTTTGCTGTGTCTGGCAAGATGCATGGTCTGCTTTTCTCAGTCCTCACTTTCTGAACTCTAAGCTCTTGGGCTGCTGAAAACTGCAATGCTCAGCCTCCTAGCCTGGCTTTCCAAGGAAAAGATGCTATGCAAACCTTACTTTGAATTTGATTGCTTGAATTCCTAGGAGTTTTGTGAAAACTGGCATCTTGATAGATGCTAATTAGCTTCAGCTGAGGAAAAGTAAGCCTTTTAGTTGTTTGGCTCCTGTGGTGGCTGAAAAGCAATGGTTCACTCTTTTCTTACGAAATGCGTACTGGCCTGCCAGTTGGCACAATGTACCCTAGGCTTGTCCAGAACTCGTTCTTGCCTAGCTGTTAGATTAGTGGGATGGAGGGGAAAAGAGATGATGCAAAGTTGCAGTGGTGTGAAAATCAGGGGGAGATGCAATACCTGATGCCAGTAACCTTCAGAGTGGGTTTCACAGTTATGAAGAAACCTGATGGATCCATTTTTCTGCCCACAGAAAAGCTTGTAACAATTGGGATTTTTGTTTTGCTGTTCTTTCATGGAAAGGCTGAAAATAAAACTTGCATCGCTACTAATATATCCAGAGATGATATCTGCATGTCATTTCTTCAACCAGAAGACTCTTGGCATAGTAAAAATGCTTTCTTAACTAAAGTCTGATCCCATAAAAATGCCCCATTAATCCTGTAGAGTGATGTCATTACCACGCACTTGCTTTCTAAATTAGAAAAGTTTGTGGAATTAGGCTGGTGTCTGCCTGGGTGGCTGAAGATTTTTATCTTAAGAAATTGCTTACTGATCACCCACTAGAGGGCTTAACTTCGCTGGGGGAAGGTAACTACTGGGAAGTTTGAAGGTGCAAGGAGAAAACCTGTGTGTAAAAATGTTTCCTTTCCTCATGTCCTGATTCTGCTGGGGTGCTAATTAAGCTCTTGTCATTGAGCATCCACTCTGGCCAGAGACACACATCAACAGAGAAATAGTAACAGTTTGATCTTCAAGCCTGTAGTGAGGTTCTTGAGCAGCTGTGGCCATGGTTCTTGGAAAAGAAGAAGTTTGTTAATGATGCTTCCAAACCAGGGCAAGCTTGTGCCCAGGGCATGGAAGGCAATTATTTTCTCACGTGTTGTTTATAATCCTGATAAGCAGTGTAACCTGTATATAAATTTAAGTCCTCTCAAATGTCATGTTGGAGAATTTGAAGAAAATTAATTCTGACTGTAATATGTTAACATTGAATTATTTAAATTTTATTTTTAAAGAAGAATCTGTAAAATTTTAAAGTGCGAACCAGTGTGCTCTGTATTGTGCTTGTTTATTTACAATAGCAATTATTTGCCAATGCATTTTTTCTGTTCAAATTTTTCGGAAGTGCCAATCTGTGAGTATTCTAATACTTGTGTAGATAATGCTATTGTTGCATCAATATAATTTGATTTAATTTTTTTCATCTCTTTCTTAATCAAGTCCTCTGAGTTAAGGTACAGTGTACTTGGCTAAATAGTTCTTTTTCCTTAGCTGACATAATTAATGTGCTTGGGACTGTGCTTCTCCTACCCTGCCTTGGGCAGAGTTGTCCAAACCTAATGAAGCCTATTGTTCTAACTCTTACAAAGTTCCTTTGCAGCTGCTGAGGCTTGGCCTAGTTTTTAAATATTAGAATTTAAGCTACTGTGAAACGCTAACATGCACCAAATATTCTCTCAACTTTGTTATAGAAAAAATGTAAAAAACCCCACAAATCTATTTTGGATAGTTCTGTTAAACCAAAAGTGTTCATTTCTATTACTGTTATGTTAATGGAAAGATTTATTTTTGAAAGTGTATATGAAGCATGGTGGGAAATACAATCTGGGGGAAGGGAGGAATCCCAGTTCAGATTTCTCATAGGAGCTTGGAACAGTTTCTAAACCAGACTTAACAGTAAGATAACACAGAGGCTGGTAATGGAAATCGAAAAATCTAATTCTTGGTTTCATCTCGAGAGCAACCTTCAGAGTAGGTTTATGGGGCACTGAAAGTGTATTTCCTGTAAGTTCCCACTTAAGAGTTAAAAGTCTGAAAGTGAGTATGTCAGTGTGTTAGTTTGGATAAGGAACTCCTTTTGCTTCTATTTGCTGTCTGGAGTAGTTTTGGACCAAATGGAGCAGATGCAAGTAAGCTGGGAGATGCAGTGTGGCTGCAGACAAGCAGCCAGTCTGTGAGACCAGCCCATAGCTAGCCAAAAGTAAAAACAAAGCAAAAACTCTCTTGAAATGTGATTACGGGAATGTCAGCTTCTCAGGTCTAACATTAGTAAAGATAGTTCTTAAGAAATACTCCACACACAGTGTAGTGTTATTTCTCAGTTTGCAGTTAAGTATCCTTGTGCCACCAGTGATCCCGGACCTGCACAAGTACTGTTGGCTACTACGTGGATACAGTTTTGTCCTTCTCTGTGGTTGGAGAGGCTGAGTGTTTTCATTTGCCTTTTCTTGTCCAGCTGGGGAGCAGAACAGAGAAAAGTCTAGAAGAAATGATGGGGAACACTTTGCCCGAGAGAGATCATCAACTTCCAAATTTTGTTTGGGTCCAAACCCACCTTTTGTAGCATGTTCGGAGGGCCTCACAAAGCACATTCCAGGAAGAGTGGAGGGTTAGGCAAAAGATAGGCTTTGCAAAATAAAATGAACAGCAGCAATTTTAAGTAGCATTATCTGTGTCTTTAAAAACATGCTTTTTAATGATTCTGTTTACATTTCAGTAAAGCAAGTAAGGGTCTTATTTTAAAAAGTAATTTTAAATTTTGGTGAAATTATATTTTTATATTTTAATCAAATTTAGAAATTAAACTTATTGGCCCTATTGACTTCTTTCTCCTTTTTGCTAATATAAAATTTTAATAACGTTTTATTAAAAAATGGAATGTAATTATCCTCTGAGAAGCCTTCTTTCATGATATAAGCAAACTATGCACAGAAAGACATCTAAAATGTTCTTAAAAGTCCAAGTGTATTATTTAATAGAAGTTCATCTCTCTCCTTTGAGAGCAGATAAGAAACATTTATATGTTAATGTCTAAAACCATCTGGTTTTAATAGTGTCATTTCAGGGTCCTGCAAAAGTATTTGCTGTACTAAGCAGCAAAGAGTAGCACTCAAAGCACACAAAGGTGTGTGACGACTGAAAGATCTCTCAAACCACCGTGACATGGCGACATTTCTATGTCATTGTCTGCTATGGTATAAAGGGCCGATTCAATTCAACAGAGGAGTAATACTCGCAGGTCTGGTGCAAGTGTAACTAATACAGACTGCCGAGGAGTTACCATGCATTACTAATGAGAGACATGCAGCCAGGAGCTTGTATGCAACACTCACAAAGCTCCTGAAGCTGTATGTACCTACCAAGCTTGATGTCTCCTTTTCTTTTCCTTTTTGCATTGCATTGTTTTAAATAATGCATCCAATTATCTAACTTTTAAAGGATTTAAACACACCGTAGAAATACATAGTTCTAAGATGCCATGTAATCAAAGCCATTAATTTGGATAGATTCCCTATTACTAATTTATACTGAAATGAACATTGTAGCAAAGCTCAGTTTAATGATACCGTGGAGTATACTCTTGATGCATTCACTGCTGTCCTCCTTGCAAGGTAAGAATTTTATTCCATTTTTTTTTTGTAGTGATAGTAACTTTTATGAAGATTTTTCTAAATATTTTAATATTGCAGCTCCTTCTTTTTCTATCATTATATTTTTTGACCTTGATGGAATTTATAAATGCAAATTAAACAAGTATATATCATCATTCTTTCTCACAGGTGTAGAAACTGAAATATAACTTTTTTTAGGATACGTTTTTTATGTCTGAATTTGTTACAAAACATTTATGAGCAAGATCTAAGTTTTTTATATTTCTTGCTATTTTTGTCAGATGAGTAAGCATCTAATTATTTTCAGTGAGGTATAATTTTGTTTGAACAGACCACACCTCTAGTTTGTTTAAACATTTTTAGACTGGTAGGGTAAATAATTGCCATTCTAGTTATCGAAATAATGTTATTTTCTATGTAATGCAACAGGAAGGTTTCTTGCAGCAATTATAAAGGTAAGGCTATACAAGAAATTGTTTTGTGGTTTTGTGAGGAGTTTTTTGTTTGTTTATTTGTTTGCTTGTTTTAAGCATGGACTCATTTAAAATTATTTACACTTGAGTAATTGAGTCTTACAAGTAACACTGAGAAAATTGTTATAACTCTACAAGTTTGATTCTGTAAAGCTCTGAGCACCTCTTGTATTTTATTAGTTTTATCTGAGCCTCTGAAGAACCATGAACACTCTTTCATGGCAGCATATACCAGAACTGAGACCATGAAAACTTGCAGGTGAAGAATGCTTCAGAGAATCAAGTCCTTAGAAAGGGAAACATGTAGTCCTACATTCCTTGGAAACAAAAAAATTGTGCAAAGATGCTCTGGAAAACTCAGGATCATTAAAAACCAAAATTCTGTAGTGTTGTTTTAAACTTGACATTGCTTGCCAAGAGCAGGGTGAGGTTGTAGGAAAAAAAACATTTAACTTAATGACTTTTTAATCTGCAGGATCTTATTGCAAGCTTTCTCCTTTGAGAAGAACTTTGAGGTAAGTTTTTATTCTTTATTTGTCAAGTTCTACAAACAGAACAAGAATCAGTAAGTGTGACGCATTGCAAGTTAGAAAGTAAATTATAGCCTGGAATTCTACATGTAAAATGTAATCTGCATGTAGGTTGGATGTAGAACACACATTCAAAATGTTTACAACTCTTTTCAAAGTATTTACATAAACAGGCATGGGTCCTCTGCTTGAAAAATGGAGGTCCTTATGAAAAATGATACTTCTATGGTCTTGAGAAAGCTTAGAGGAATAATGGAATGAAACCAGCATGAGATCATGATTTCATGACTGGAAAAATACATTAAATGAGTATCCTTCTACAGTCTTAATTGCATGATAAAATCCTAGCTGCTATTTGAAGCACAGAAAAGTAAGTGCTATACAACCTTAAAATAAACATTTTCAATACAAATCTTCGTGTAGAAGCTGAAATCCAAACAAAACCCAAACTAGGGAATGTTACTGATCCCATTGAATTAAATGGGAACTATGCCATCAATTTCAATGGAAGCATCCAGTTGGATGTAGCTTTGGATCTCTAATGCATCTAGCGAACACACATGCACGTCGAATGGTATGCCATCCTGGAGTGTTGATAGAACTAAGTGTGTTTTATAGCTTGATGTCCTTGTTTCAAAACTTAATCACAACTTTGAGTTGCCTCCAGCTGGAGAGTCATCTTTTGCTATTAAAGTACCCTCACAGTATATTTAAGCAACACCCAGAGGAACTTGCAGCCACTCACATGGAGCGTCAAGTAAATATGAAGCCACTTTACAATTTTGTATCTCATTGTGTAAGCCTGTTTTGCCTATTTACGTTTCCCTACAAGCTCCAGGTACCTCCCTGTTCGGGCAGAGATCGGAGTGCTGCCCAATTCAGTAAAATGAGACAATGACCAAAAAAAAAAAAAGGAAAAAATCACCTTTTTAAATGTTAACCCAAGAAAGACCTCTTTGATAAAGTTATGGTAATCACAGAGAAACACTTCTCTCCAGGGAGTTGCTTATTCAGGTTGCTTCAGGGCCCTTTGATAATACAAAGTCCTTTTTGTTTTCTTCCAGAAATGAGTTTAATGCAACCCGACAGAAAAGAGATCTTGTAACAGCCGAGGTAGGTTATACCTCCAAAAGTGGAAGGGGGGGGAACCCTCCTCACTTTTCTGCTCTGGGCCTTTGCCATCCTTACAAATGCGCCTTTGTAAGGGGAGAAGGGCTGTGGTAACAGGAGGATGGTGAGGAGCAGCAGCTCCTCCCCACCTCCTGCCCCTGCCCGGGCCTCCTGCCTTCATCCACCCTCAGCAGGGCACCCAGTGGGCACCCCACTCTGACGAGCTAACTGGTGCACACCACGGGCAATAACCAGGGAACCAGGAATAGTTTTGGTGCAGGGGCCTTCCAGGTGGTGATTCGAGGCAATCCATTTCAGGTTGATTTTAGATAGGTTGCGCTACTTGGATGCATCCCACAAAGTATTTCCATTTGGAAAAGGGAAGTTTTTATGTTACCATAAGAGGCATTAGCAAGACTTAACCTAACATGTTCCTTGCATGGTGCTGTTTACTTTGAGATCCTTCAGTGCAAGCTCCAGACATGGAGAATGAATGGCATCAGGAAGAAAGAAAGAAATTAGCTTACAAGCAAACACTAAAACAATTTTTTTACTTCATTGTGCAGCTGAAGGCTGGCACTTATGTCTGTGGGTAGCACAGAAGTAGCTGTTTTATTATAGAATATCAGATAGGAAATAAAGAAAAAACACATGGAAGAAGAGCTATTTAAACAAAAAAGCCCAAATTTATAAAAGAAGGGATTTAAACTGGCAATTAATAAACATAAGTGGGCAATATTTAGCTACTCAGCACTTCACTCCACTTTTCAGTCAGACTAGTGGGGGCAAAAGCCCCAGAGTACTTTCAGCCTGGAATGGGATCAGTTCTTGGAAGGGACAATGTGATATGGCAAGCTGCAGTAGCAGAGTGCTGGGTCACATCCAGGGCTTCCTCATAGTCTGATGTTCCCTGATTCCTAAACAGGAAGAAAGCCAGGCAGATCCACTTTCTCTTTTGTTTGGAATGAACCAGAATGCAATTCTGAAGGACACCAAAGAGGACATGAAGTCCATTGCAGCTAGAATAGCCACAGTGGGATGATCAGGGTGCAGCACAGAGCATGAGTCAGGGGAGAGGATGAAATGGAGGGATGTTGGAGCTTTAAGCTCCCCAACTATGGGTATTTGACTGAAGTGAAAAAGGCAGACTGCTCTCTGTCCCCTCACTTTTCCTTCCAAATGTAAATGCAAAACATTCCAGGTGGAACCCAGAAGGTTCACTGGAACTGGAGGGCGTGGAGGGGAAGACAGCAGTAACCTCACAGAGCAGCAGTATCTTTTCCCATCCTTTCAAAAGCTGTGCTTCTTCTCCCCGGGCTGCCAATCCCTCCTGCAGCAGCCACGACTGTGCCATTTGCTGGCTGAGATGCAAAAAATTACTGTTCTGTATTAAAGGTCCCAACCCAATGTTGGAGTGCAAGAGCTCAGGCTTGTATCAGCTCATTTGTAAATCACAAAATGCTGATTTTGCTATTACATTTCTCTGGCAGGTTCAAGCTGCCTCTTGGTTGCATCTTCGTGGGCCCCAGATGCAGAGTCCACCAGGAGGTCAGTGCTGTGCCCCTCACCTGCAGGAGGAGAGAGCCTTGAAAATACTGCCTTCCTACCAGTGCCCCTGTGTTCCCATGGGCTGTGGAAGCCCTCTTCCTTATGTCCCCTACAAAACCCTGCCCTGTCTCATTTTCTTATTTTATCCATGTTAAATTAAGAAAAATTCCTCTTAAAACTGTCAAAATAAGGCCTTACAACCAAATCTGACCAGCTAAGCCAATACTTTGACATTTTTCTCCCCTCCTCTCCCCTCGCCTTTTCCTTTTTCAAATTTTTTTTTTAAAGTTTAGTTCTGTTGCAATTTTTCTTTTCTGACACTTTTTTTCTGGCTTTGGCAGAGGATGTAAGTATGTCAGAGAGGCATATAACTGGTTATGCAAAGAGACAGAAGTGCTCAGGCAATAAACACAGCTGCTTCTGGAGAGTTTTAAGCATGGTACAAACATGTAAAGCAGGCCCAAGCTACAGAAGTTGTATATAGTTGTTTTATAGAAAAGTTCTTTGTAGGCAACTTTGGTTGGAATTTTGATATCCTTCTTGGAAAATGCCTGGGTAGGTGCTTTATGTTGAATTTTTCTATGTTAAAGGATATATGCAATTTTGCAACTCACAATCCTAACAACAACAAAGATGTTTTCCGCATTAGTGCTTGTTCTAGAAGCAATATTTTCTGCTTTGTTGGTATTTTTTGAGTATCTGTGTATATTTGGAAAGTAATTCTTAAATGGAAAAAATTCAAAACTAAGTATGTAAAGGAATTTTCACAATGAAGGATGATGTTCTTAACCATGGGTAGCTTCTGTGTACCTTTACAGTAAAGGTCCCATTTTCTTCCTGTTCAATGTCACTAGCAGCTTTACCAGGAAGGGCCTGTTTATTTCATTTACTTCCTGCTTTTTTGGTGCTTTTTTAATCTTCAACAGTAACATTGGAAGCTTTCGTATGTAGAGTTTTAATCTTGCTCCAAGGAGGAAAGCAACTATCTGCAGAACTTGAAGTTTTACTTTGGGACTACTTTTTGTCTCCCCTTTTGGGGAATTATGATATAGACCCACCTCAGCGAATGATTAGTAAATGACAGGGAGGTCTTAGCTTTCAAACAGGCTATAAACTCCTTTAGTGTGACTGCTTTTGGAAACAATTACTAATTATAACATAAACCAAACCATTCCCATGGAATCTAAAGTCTCTGACTCCAGTCACCTCTTAAGCAGAAAAAAGCCTTTTAACTGACTTTTTTAGCATCTGGGGAAGGTTGTTTATAACTGGTTTTGACTGCAAATTATATATTCTGGACTGTTCATAATCTGAATGTACCCTTTGCTGTTATGCTTACGAGGGAGGAGCTGAACATATGTATAAATTATGCTGAATGTGGTCAATTAGAATAATCTGCATCCTGCATATTTTGAGATCAGCAGGACTGGGATTTGATTTCTTTACATGGGAACTTGACCTTTTGTTTGCTGGGAGGAGGGTGACCTTTTGCTCCTTTGTTAGTTTACAAGTCTCAAACCAAAAGAGAGAACCTTGCTTCTCTTTTAGGGAAGGAACACAAAGGATAAAATTAAGTAAATGTTAAAAATTTAAGATTGTTTTTCGTTAATTTTCTCAGATAATATAGCTACTTGTGATTTAACCACAAACAGATTTAATGGAGATCTCTCAGCCTCTTTGCAAAATATTGTATCTACCAAAAGGCTGCTATGCTTGCTTACAGGTTCATGTCCTCAGGAGTGCCTTAATGGAGCAGTCTGCACAGAGGCAGGTGATTGTGACTGTCAGTTATTTCAGGCTCAAGGAAGCAGGTGCCAAATTGGTAAGTTTTGGGCCAAACAGTTTGGTTTCAGCTGCAAGGGAGATGTAGGTTTTTAAAACAATACTGTTAGCAGAGTATTTGTGATTCCTTTGTAGTAAGACTGTCATTCGACTAGTAGTTAGGTGTGTTAGGGATATATAGAGAGCAGGAATGCCTACATTTTAGTGCTTGGGCTGTAATAATGCATAGATACCATAACAGATAGATCACTGTCTAGTACATCCCTAGCCAGCCAGCTTTTTTTATAGTTAGCTGAACAACCAAAAGCCACTGCATTTTTTTCTAAGAGTGACTTACTGCAAATAAAACTACAAACTATTTCAATGAACTAATTTCTGTAATCTGCTGTGTGTAGGGATCAACAAGAATTGTCTTCCAGAACTGGCAGGATATCTAAATCTCTTGCCTCTGTTTATAATTAAAATGTCTCCACTGAAGCAAATAAAAAACTTAATGATGATTGCACATGGCTAAAACTGCAGATTAAAGATTAAAAAAAATAAAAGTACTGATTTTATTTAAAGTTGAAGAAATAAGTTTATCTTTTGTACTTGCATTTTCTTTGTAAGCTCTTACTTCCTTTCTGAGCTCCCGCTTTCATAGATGCCTGTGACACCTGTCAATTTTTTATGGTAGTGCTTGTAGTAAACTCACTGTGTTCTCTCCAGTACCTAACACTGGTAAGGACCGAGATGGCATTTGCAAATCATGGGGACAGTATCATTTTGAAACATTTGATGGCATCTACTACTACTTCCCAGGAAATTGCTCCTATATATTTGCAAAAGATTGCAGTACTTCAGAACCCCAGTACACTGTTTGGGTAAGTATGTGAATACACACTGGAAATAAGTATGTAAGTGAATATAACAATAAATGAGTAAGTAAAATAAGTAGAGAGTCAATAAATGTACCAAACTGGGCAATGCTTACTTAAGTATAAAACTACGCTTCTGGAAATGTCTAAGCCCATGTGCAGTAACTCAAAACTCTGGTGAAATTATAATCAACAGAGTCAGTATATTAAAAATAACATTTCTTACTCCTCCTACCCTTAAGGGGATTTCTGATCCCTCCCTTCTTGGAGCAAATCTGGGTCTCAAAGTAAACCTTGGAAACTTCAGTAAACTGTAGCTATCCAATATTAAGAAAAATGGAGTTGCTGAGTGAAGTGCAAAGTGCTATCACTTGCCTAATAGCCAGGCACTCGAGCATACTGGGCCCCAATTTGCAGCCATTGACAAGCTGTGAGGATCTGCCTCCTTGGCCAATTGGATGTACTCTCCCACTCTGTCCCCCTGGGGATTTGCATTCTAGTTTTGGTCTACCTCTACGTCATGCAGAGAAGATTATCTGCTCAAAAGCCTTCATCTTAACCTATGTATGTAAGGCACTCTTTTTAGTAATTTCTTCAAGTTGCTGAGTATCCATGGTTGATGACTTTGGGTCAGGGACAGTTCAAAGCTATACCCTCTTTGAAGAAAGATGACCAGTTTGTCAAGCAGTTGGTTACTCTGGGGAGAGGATAAAAGCTCATTATATTCCTTTATGCACAGTGGTTGAGATTTGGTGCTGATTGGGTAGGGAAGAGGGGACAAAAGGGGTCCTAATTCTGAGCCTTGGTGGGTACAGTGCTTGCACAGTTTAAGAGCAGATCTACATGCCAATTTCTTCTCTGAGGAATTTTTTCATTTATAAACAGATGATCTCTTTCCCCCTCAGATAACACCACTCATTGAAGATAAATCTACCATTAAAACTGCCATTAAACTATTTACTCAAGATATAGAGAGATGCTGTTACACCTACCTTCCACAATATAATTTTAATTCTTTGGATTCTATATGCAGCTGTGAACTGTTAGGAGTTTTCAGAAATTACTGTAGCAAAGTCCAAGACTATATTACAATCTAGAATCAATATTTCAGTGGACTTGAGTTGCTCTGGAAAGAGAGAAGCTTCCATTCAATTGCTGGAACAAATGCCATGTTTTACTAAAACCTGAAAATGTCTACTCAGCAAAGTTATAAGTAATGTGAGACTGCAGTCTCTACAGACTAGGCAATGAAGAGCCAAAAGCCTTGCCAAATCCTCACATTATGGTCCTTCTGGCTTTAATAACCCACCTCTCAAGAGGAGAAAAACCCACAAAAATTAGTTTCATTTTCCTTGTGTTTCTGTCTTGGGCTGGGTTTACTGAGAAGCCATCTGTCAGTGCTAGTAACATTTATATTGTCTTTAATTATAATTATCTTTATACATGTAAAAACTCTTAATGCTTTTCCCAGTTTGGTTTATTTCACTCAAAGAAACAGTAACTGGTTTTTACTTCCAGGATTAAGTGTCAGTTAAGGAAGATTAATTCAGGTGTCTGTTAGCACTGTATGTGTTTACCCACAGATATTTTCTACAGAAGGTACTTTTACAGCCTCCATTACTACACTGGTAAAATGGTCCCAGTTATGAATTTATTTAGCTTCACAATACTGTCAAGTAAACGGGTAAGGCTACTCCCATTTTTCTCAGAGAATGGTGACACATAAGTTATATTTGAGCTATCTAAACTCTGCCTACGTTTTAGTTTAGGTAATGATAGGCATCTAAGATTTGAAGCACATTCCCGTGTCTCTTCAATGGTATGTTCAATAAACTTACAGGCTTTTGAAGCACTATAGGACATCCCACAGGTTTGTGTGGCTCAACTCCACAGAGATTAATGAAAGCTGTTGAAGTTTTGCTCAAGCAAAACCACACAGTTTTCAAGTCCTGAGAGTACTGTATTCAATCTAGAGAGGCTATATGACTCAAACCAATCCCCTTGCTCACTATGTGTGTATAATGGGGAGAAGCACACTTCAGAAACGTCTACCCTTCCCCATTAGCAGGGCTGGAAAGTCAGTAGAGAATGGATTTTAACAGATCCATGTAAACTAGATACCTGCAGTAATCTGTGGGAGCACTCCAAAATCTCAAGAAATCCTGAGTACTTCAGGAAAGCGTGTTCTAGTTCAGTTGGTACCAGTCAGCTGACAGGGAGAGTGCTGGTATTATGCTGACATTCTGTACTGGTTTGTAGTCCTGTCATAATAGATCAGACCTCTAGAAACAGAGCAGTAGGCGTGTTTGCAAATAACACACTCCTATTTTGGCAACTATGAGCTAGCTCACTACAGTGTCCCTGAAGTTTTTCAACGTAAAATACCTGACTGTGTCATCTGGTACTTAAACCACTGTTACATAATGCTCTGTGCTATAAAACAGTTGTGTTTTGCAGTAGTATTGGGTAGCATGAACACCTAGTTTTGTGCATCTTTGTGATTGTGACTTTTTAATGTTCTAGATATTTATTTGTAAAGTTTTTTCAGTAACTGGAGCATAGAAATGTAAAAATCATATATGAATTTATGAAAAATGGTGTGAAATTATTGAGAACAAACATTTATTCTTATTGTGTGTGTATTTTTCCTGTCTAAGGTTCATAACAGTCCTCACTGTTACGGTTCTGTATATACTTGTCAGAGATCCATCAGCTTATTTTTTTCAAACCAGGAAGAAATAATTATTTCAGGCCATGAAGTAAGAAAAAATGAAATCAGGTAAGTGTTCTAATGGTGGAGTTTAAAATTTTATTGCAAAAAGATGACATGGAGTTTGAGAAATTGATGATTTTTACAGCATCCAGATAAAATAATTTGATCTGTGTCTGTATTGATCCCTTGCTGTTCCATATTGGGGTTGATAAGAGCTCTAGTGTGAGCAGATGCAACAGTACTGATGTAATACCTGAGTAAGGATAGAACACACTTCCTGCATTAACGTTGTGTTTAACTTCTCAACTGTAACCTAACAATTATTCATCCCTACTTTTTACAGATAAAGTCTGTGTCAGGCACCCCTAGCTAATCCTTGGTGCATCATGATACCATTTTGAACAAGGCAGTCATTACTTATTCTGGTAGCTGCAGCTAGTACAAGACATGATCTTCTTCTAGATGACTCCGAATTAGTTAAAAAAAAGATTCTAAGCCCCTTTGGGGTACAAACTCCACAAAACATCTCTGAGGTACACCAAATCTCCAAATTTACCTTTTTTTTTTTTTTTTAAGTAAAAAGATGAGCTCAAGGCTATTATATTTTACTGGTTGATAAAGTATGGAAAATTTTAGAGAGTTAAGGTGTTTTTGCCATCCACTTTGACATAATGGTATGGCTATTAGTATCTGAGGCTGATAGCTGCAGCGATACTGTTCAACCCAAAAGAAGCAGCTTTGGAAGACTAGGATTAGATCTGTGCTTATTTTTGTCCCATTGTCTTTGACCAAAGGAGGAAGAGATACAACTTTTCTGTCAATATTATTTTCTGTACTGTAAGCCCCTCCATTTGCTGATGTCTAACCCAGTGATGACCCAGTGCCCAGAAGGGCTGCTGATGGTCATAGCATCATATAGCTCCTTGCCCAAAGCAGCATGCTCGTGAAGTCAAGAATTCCTCAGCGTGCCTGAACGGGGGGCCTTTGAAGGTGAAGATTCACTACTCTTTCAGGCTTATAATTGGTACAACTGATAGGTGTATACAACAGAAAATCATTCATTTTTGGTGGTTGATGTAGAGAAATAAACAGAAGAAAAGATAATAAAAATGTGATGAAGAATTGAATGGAGACACTGTATACACCAAGGAAAAAGGGTTTAGTGAGTTAGGTGGTGATGTTTTATGTGGTATTTTTCTAGCACGAGCCTCATCTCATCTGAGATCTTTGAAGCAGACTATGTTTTTCCAGATTAATGTTGCCTCAGACAGTTGGAAATGCTTTTCTTGAGAGATTGGCTGACTATATTCTGGTGAAGACTACCTTTGGTTTTTCTCTTGCTTGGGATGGAAACTCTGGTATTTATATTAAGCTGACAGAAGATCATAAGGGAAAACCTTGTGGCCTTTGTGGAAATTTTAATGGCAATAAATATGACGACCTGATGCTGCAAAATAGTAAGTAAATAGCTTACCCTTACCTTGTGTAACCCTTACAGCTTCTCTGTTCACTTTAAATATAATGCTGTAAAAAAAAGAGGGTCCTGTTTATTTCAGTTAAACAGTGTATCTGCTCTGCTTTTCCTTTTCCTCATCATTAAAGATGCATAGTGTAAAGGTTCTTTTTCAAAAAATTATTTATATGTGCATTTAGGGGTTTTCTTGCTCAACAAAACACTTGGGGTACATTTATTTAGGCTTATGCAAGTGCCTTCAATAATAAATACATAAACAAATGTTTGTGGTTTTCTCTGTGTTTAAAGATGAAGGGAAAAGCACCATCTCAAGTCATTCTTTTCTATCACCATCATAAAAATACTAGCTGAAATATGTAAATTTCCAAACTGTTGCCAGGGACGTCCTAGTATCTCCTAGCTTGTATGGTGCACTATGGTCCATCCCCTGTAGGATGAGGAGCTGCCCAATGCTGTGTCTGAGGCAGAGATGAGTTGTTGAACTTGTATTCTGTAGTCTGTGTAGGGAATACTCCATGGGGACTTCTGTCCTACTTGCAACTAATGTGAGGAAAAAGAGAAAGAACAAGAACAAGCTTGAGAATATAAGGAATATTTTTCTTGGTCTCGTATAGGAACAGGATAGGACTGTTTTACAGTTGCTATTAACTGCTGGGAGAACCTAGTTCCATGGCTCTGCATGTTCTTAAGTCACAAAAGTTGTCTCACTGTTACTTTTTTCCCCATTGGTTGATAGTGGAGCATTTTAACTTTCCTAGTGAATGAAGACTCAGTATACCCATGTTTGCATAATCTTTAAAAATCTGCCCAGGATAAATTTCTCATACCTCTTCTGCAATGAAAGCTGTAAGTTTTGTGCATTAACTTCTGCACAGAAGACTATGGTATATTTAATAACTAGCTTAAACTGGTGCTGTTTAATAATAGAGAAAAATTGTATTTGGTGGAATTAATGCATTCACATGATCTCTAAAAAAATAGTAATTTCAGTATCTTTAAATATATTATCTGTTGTGAAAGACCTCCAGTACTTACTTCTCTTCATTTTCAGAGCTACATTTCTTCACCATCATCATTCCTTCTAGCATTTTTCTGTATCAGAAATGATAGCATTATTGTAGTGTGCAACTGAGAGCCATATGAATCACTTTAACCTCGAACCAGTTGTATAACATGGTGCCTTGACTCTGCAAATACAAAGCATGAAGTTCTGAGATCATCGGAAGAATACCTTGCTCATTCAAATTACTTCCAAGCTGCAACATTTCTCTAAGTTTCTGAATCTTCTCAATCATTTGATATGATGATTTATCTCTCCCAGCTAGTCTACTTCCCCCAGTGGTGTAAAGAAAGCTCTTCCATCTATCCTGAGTCTTACAGAGTCCAAGTGCTCTTTATTTCTAATGCTCAAATAAATAAGTTGCTGAGAAGCATATAATACTCCATTTCAAAGCACGGTTTAAACCCAAACTTTTTCTGTTCCCTTGTCTTCATCTTTAATGACATCTTTGTATTGCTTTTATATGCAAAACTGTTTCAACGACCATGTTTTTATTTTATGGTATTTCTTGAAGACTTAGAAGGTTTTTTCAAGCCATGTCAAAATGTAAATAAAATAATTTTAATGTTTTTGTAACAGCAGAACTATGTCAACAGGTTTACCTCTAGATCAAACCCCATCTTTTTATGTTTGGGAAGGGTTTTCTGCATAAAGAACTACTCTGACAGAGAGGGAGAAATATTTCAAGCGTCCCTGACTCTGAAGTAAAACAGACTAGTGGTTAGGACCTCATATTTGTTTATTTGTGGAGATCTAAGTGCACATATCTGATTAGCATTCTTTATGGCTTTTCACATTGCAGTGTGTCCAACTTTGTACTTCTTGTGCTAGAAGTTAGATTAAATTTTGTGCAACACAGCTCTGTGAAAAAAACCGAGCTGATTTAATTTCAATATCTTATCTCCTAATCATTCATGGTTATATTCATAGATGTCATAGAATAGATATCAATTTCTGTAAGGTTCTTCAAGAGGAAGGCAATACGCCCTTTTTGACATAATTAAGAATGTAGAGAAAATGCAATATTCATGGGAATTTTGGGTCTATTTCTTTGCTGCCAACCTCCTATGTTCGCGTATCTTAGCCTGTTGCCATGACTTCCCAGTCATGCATCTTGTTCATTAATTCTCCCTTGCTGCTGCCGTCAGGAGAGCTGGGTGTGTTGTGGTGTGTTTGTTGTAGGGCTTTTCTGCAACAAGGGAAAAGGGGAGAGATAATAACACTAACTGACATTTGTGAAACATGATGAAAGCCTTACAGTGTTTCAAAGAAATGTGTGTTTTCCTAAGTATTCAGTGCATTACACTTGTCATTATTTGTGTATTTGTTATAAAATTATCAGTGGTTGCACTTACAAAAACACAAAATAACACCTTGTCATATATTTTTTGAATGTTTTCGCTTAAATGTAGTATAAAATGCAACCTGAGGTATAAAAAGAAAAATATTTTTCTTCATCATTTGTACTCTAAAAACATCTGTAATTGAGGTTATGAACATATTGAGAAATCATTAGAAATTTCAAAAGCATCTTTTGTGTTTGTGTTGGCAACTTTTTTTTTTTCTTTATTGCTCTTTCAACCTTTTTGTGCAGTAGGTGAATATACAGAAGACATTGCTGAATTTGCAAATAGCTGGGCTGTGGAATCCTCAGATGGTGTAGCTTGTGTACCTACTGCCTCAGATTTTTCCAGCCCTTGCTCAGCTTATGCAGAATCCACTGAGGTAAGTTAATCATATTTTATACATATGCATACATATATACTTAATATTCACTGCCTACTAATAGCACAAGAATCTAGCAATACACACCATGTTGAAAAAAGTCTTAAATGCATTGAGCCTTTGAGAAAGGAAAGACTCAGATCAGGGCTGTTGCTAGGGAATTCTTCATATGTTAACTTAAAAGTACAAAGGCTCAGATAGGATGTGCCAAGTGGCACCAGTCTGCTGGCAGAACTCTTCATTACTGCACTAAACTTGGGTTCAGTTTCCAGTCCTGGCATCTTACATCTCATTATTTTGGCAATTGTGAAATACAGCAGAAATAGCATAGTCAGCTCCTGCACTGGCACAAAATGCTTCCTTTTGCCATTTCACACTCTTTCATCCCAGCTAGTTTAGGAACAGCATGCAATCAAGCCAGCCTAGGCAGAAAGGGCAAATTTTAGGAAGAAGATTCTCAAAGTTTAATGGGGATATAAAGGACCCTAGATTGGGGGAAGCAAAGCTAAAAAGAATGATGCTGTTCAGAAAGTATTGGCTAACTGTCATTTACTGATTCTCCTTAATGCACAGGACATATTCCTCAAGTGCCAAATATTCCTACAGTTTCCTTTTCTCAGCTGTCATGAAAGTATAGATCCGTATTCTTATATTTCAAGCTGTATGAATGATCTCTGCAGGTAAGACTGGAGGTTTTATGTATTCAATTTTGACACATGAAATGAATGGTCATGTTTTTTTGTGAGGCCAGTATGGAATAATGTTGAGGGAAGTTAGGAAGAACCAAGTTCAAAATGAAAGAGATGGGGTTTCTCAGGGTGTGATTTAGTGTGGAGACAAAGAACACAGAACAAGCTTGCCAAGGGATATTTTGATTGTTAAGGGCTTACATGTATTCAAGGAAATACGAGACAAATAAATGGAAGATAAATCCATGGAGAATAACTAATGACAAAAGATGAACTGCTAATCACAAAAAACCTGGAACCTGTATCTGGGGGTCCTGAAACAAAAATACACAGAGATAATACTTGGGAGAAATAACAATACTGGAGGAGCTGGAGCATTTGTCTGATGCAGGTGGACTATTTTTTGCAAGGAGTCACTGTGGTTCAAACTAGTAGAATTTTTACAAAATGGTTTTATATACATAAATTCAGAGTTGTCAAAATAAATTCAATTCTCATTTGCTTCAGTAGAAGTCACACACCTTCATCTGCTGACATTGTATGCAACCTGTTCTTTTTTCCTTAGCTCAGTCTTTCATTCAAGTTAAACTTGTACTCTAGTAATTGAATAGATAACTGAGCAGTGTACCACTTCCTTTTTAGTAAGGTTTTCAAATTAAGAAGTAATTGTGATAAATAGTGGGATTTTTACCAGATACTATTACGGCCTTGCCAGAGTATTATCAATTTAATCAAAAACATTCAGAAAGGATCACAAGACTAAATGTAAAGATCACTCAGTATAATCCATTACAACTTGTTAGTTCATTTTTGATGGCTTTTCAGTTTTCTGATTTACCATAGAGTCAAGATGGAAGACTTTGTAGGCAAATATCCAAAGAGTCCTTCCGATGTTTATGATCTGTACATTGACTTCAATTGGAGAAGAGATGAATTGCCTCTGTATGGTCTCTTTGTAGCTCCGGAGTTTATTGTGACTTTTGAAGAATAATGAAAAGCAAATTTTTGAATAGGATATTGAATCAGTGCTGTAATGTTAAGGGGGATTGGATTTTTTGTCAACATGCTACTGTGTGTTGGTGTCAATTATGTGGATGTTAAAAACGAAGTTTCTGTGCCTCAGAACCTCATTAATTTAGGCTTATTTTGTTTGTAAAAGAGACCTCTCTTCTTGTGGCTTAGTCAATTCATGAAGTTTTTTTGTGGGGCCATAGTATATGCCAAGTATTCTTTCTAGTAAGACCCATTTAATTGGATTAGATGAAGAGAGCTGGAGAGACTTATTACTGTAACAAAGAGTATAGTGGTGTTTGATTTGATAACAGATATGTTGAAAGCAGAATACAAACACAATATAACATATTCTTAAGACCATTAATTTTGGAAGCATGTTCTTGTGTGCTGAAAGACAAACTCTGTTGATCTGTCGTGGTCATGCTTATAACAAAAATGCTATGTTATGACTAGTTTATTTTGGCATCAAATCCTCCACAGTAAGTGATGTGAGTTGTTGGACTTTCATATTAACAAAAGATTGGTGGTATTTCAGAGTATTTGACTTACATATGAATAAATTCTGAACTTACCTAAATATTAACAAATGTCTCTTTACCTGATCCTGGCAAAAGTGCACTGTAAGCTTCTTTTGTATAGGCTAAGGCAAAGATATTGTCTTGCCCAAGGTTGTGCTGTAAATCCCTGAGGCTGTCCGCAGTATGCAATGGATAATGCTTCTGGTTCTGAGCACTTCAGCACAAGGTTGGGAGTTCACCAACAGGGTTCTCACCTAAGTTAAGGTCTTACAAGCAATTGGAAACTTGAATTTCTTGGATCAGAATGTATTTTGTCAGTGTATGTCAGAGTTTCTATGTCATGCTGGAGGGAGAGCCTGACTTGGTGATCTTGAGACTGTTCAGTTGTCCATCTTCAAGAAGGGGCCCTGTTTTTCTTTCACCATAAACAGCATTGTGTTATTATAATAGGTTAGTGGTTTTGTTCATTGTGGTAATATTATAATGAAAAAACGTTTTGTGAGAACAAATGATAAAAACAAAACAGTGTATTCAGTATAGCTCATTCCTTTTTATATTTTCACTGTGTGCCATTATGTCTGGATGGTGTCAGCTATGTGTGAAATATCCTGTGCACTGTCCCATGGCAGAAATTTGTAGATGGGTTTGAGTTCCTTGATTATTTTCTTATTTTATCATTTCAGAGTGGATGATGATGAAACATACTGCAGGGCAGTGACAGAGTACGCTAGAGCATGCTCTCACGCTGGGTCCCCGGTGCGGGACTGGAGGGATGACTTTCCTGCCTGTAGTAAGACTCCTTAATAAAGCGTATTATGTGAGCTTTGGGGTATCCCATGTATTCATTTCAAATAATTCCATCTTGATGACATTTGTCACTATAGGACTCAGACCTGATACTGAAGCTGATCAGCCAGTTTCACTGTTGCTGGCAAACAATGAAGTCAATGACTTACTTGCTAGCAGAATATTTTTAATTTCATTGTGATATGATTTCAGTCCATAGAAAAATCATGTTTTCATAGATTGCTGGAAACATCTTGTGAGCTGGTCATATTCTGGGACAAAGAACAAACATCTGTGGCGATCTGTTGTTGCCTCTTTCCCCAGAAGATCTTTCAGCTGATACTGGCCCTATAACAGAATTAATGTAGTTAATCCAGCTCCTTCTAGTTATCACCACCACCCACCAGCTGCAACTCAGTCATGCAACTCATGCACAGAGGTTTGAATTGGCTGAGATATGAGCACACATTCCTCTGTCACAGAAACTATAACTTATTTTGGAGGGGTGATATAAGAATTTGGTAAAGAAAGACTTAAATACTGATGAAAGGTTCGCTATGGATCATCAGTTAAAACCCCTCCAAAACATCCATGGTACTTTATCTGCTTAACTACCTATGCCAGAACTGCTGCACAACTCTTTCTTTGACAGAGAGAGGTTTTCCATCATGGAAAGAAAAAATTGCACTAATGTTCAATATACCATGGGTTGTTTTCTTTTTCTAGCTGAGAAGTGTGAAGATAGCTTTGTTCACCGTGACTGTATCAGTTGTTGTCCACCAACCTGCACATTTGAAAAAGATTGTCTTGGCAGCAACCTGCATTGTTTAGATGGCTGTTACTGTCCAGATGGTAAATACTCTCAATGGTTTGTGAAAAAATACATGTAAATCTAGTATTTGACATCATAATAAAGTCTAAATAGACTGTGCTTAAAACTGAAGCCTAAAAATATGAACTTTGTAAAGTCTGCACTAGCTGTTATTATTGTCACTGTGATTCTTCCTTTTATTGTGTACTAAACATTTCTCTAGAATACAAAGATGTCTCAGCATGCAATATCAATTAAAGTCTGGAACCATTACAAATCCTTCCTACAAAATATTGCATAGTTTTAGTCCACTTTACTTGAATTATTCCAAAATCTATAGAAATTCTGCTTAAACAGAATTTCTCTGTGCTCTGTACAAGAAACAACTTTCTGAGACTTGTAATGAACAAAAAATAATGATTAGATTATGAATAGTCCTAGGAGGACTAAAGATAATGAGATTTCAGAATCTTTTGAGTCTTTACACTTTTGCATGCTTAAGGGAGCCATTTTTCTTAAAGAACGATTCAGAGGGACAACTGTCTTAGAAATCTTCACTCTGAGCTCTCTGCACTCACTGGGCAACTGTTTTTGCTGGTCCTTGTTTAAGACTGGTGAGATCACTTTCTGGGAGATTTGAACGTTTGAGTCAGATGGGGGAAAAGCAGTGATCTGGAGTTTGTTAGTTTGCTTTTTATCTCATGTATTAACTTCTCTCCCAATAGGTCTCGTTATGGAAAATGGAACTTGTATCTCTTTGTCGAATTGTCCTTGTACTTATCATGGAACTGCTTTCCCTGTAGGCTCAAAAATTGAACAGGAATGTAGCAACTGGTATGTGAAAGCCTTTGTGTTTCATCCCTGTGACTACTGTCCATAGTTAGTTTAACCTCATAGTCACTTATCTGTGTTTTACAGTCTGAGCCCTGTGTATCACTAAAATACAGAAGCTATTCTATGGAAAGTATGAATTCAAGGCATACTAATTAACTCAAAGCTACTTATTTTGCTAAAGATCAGAAAACTGAATTTCTGTGTTTTGTGCTTATTCTTTTTAGTATTTGTGTTGGTGGCATTTGGAACTGCACTGATCATGATTGCCCAGGTATTTGTATTTCATTATTCTTTTCTCTCCTTATAACAAAAAGGATAAACTTTTCAGAAAACAACAGAACCAAATAGGTTCCAAGGGTTTGGGCTTCTAGTTAAAGAAGAAAGATCAAGCAGATGGACACTGAGCATAGCAGAGGGCCAACAGGAGTGAAGCTATTAAGTGAATGGAGTGAAGCCTGACCATACTCATCCTACCTTCCCTACTTCAATGTGCTACATCCGCCTCTTGTTTTCTGTCTCCTGCTTATGCTCAGTGTTCTTTGTCACAGGTGGTATATTTCTATGGCCTGTGCAGTACCTAGGCCAGGTGTAAGGACCTCCTCGCTTCTAGGTGCAACTTTAATGCAAGTAATAAGAAAACCATCATTCTGATGCTTGGTGTGCTGCATTTTCTCTCCTGTAACAGTAGCTTATTTTTGGATTATGATCCTTATCTTGAAAGATAGCATGTCTTTGTAATGAGTTACACAGAGGAACATGTAGCAGTCAAGTGATGAAACTCCCTTGACAGTTCTATATCTTAGACAAGATTATACTATGGAAGGTGTAAAAGAGAGAATTATTTTTTCAAATTAAGGGGCCCTCTCTGAATGAAGTAATAAGGCTTAACAGTTGCTAAGCAAGGCTTGACAGTGTGGATCTGTACTGTAACACAGTTGACATTGAGAACCACTTCACATGTCTCATGAGTCTTGTATGTGCACGAGTGGGGGTTAATTATGACTAGTACAGCCTGGACCAAGGGACCGAATTGCTGTTAGTAGTGGGAACAGGCTAAATGTGCTCCCACAGAGCACCTCCTGCAGTAGCTGCAGCCAAAATGAATCTAGTTCATGTGTTCTGATGCTGCCCCCATGGTGTGAATGAAAGTGCAGTAAGTGGGGTTGAGCTGGAGACTTGCTTCAGCAGTACATTCCTAATTTGAACTGGGAAAAAAAAATATTTCCCCTATGACAGACACCTGCAGCCTCTTCACACCTGCAGTAGCAACCGGTGCCATAGTACCGAGAAGGATGGAGAAAGAAGCTTGTCCTCTTTCGCACTGAGTCGTGGAAAAAGATGCTGAGAGGAAGATTCTGGGATGTTTCTGAATTGTAATAAAGAGAAAAATCTCTTGCATTTTAGAGAACTTGTAACTTGAAGGCATCTCACCTCATTAGAACCAAAAAAGGCTGCACATCGGTATGTGCAACATGAAATGGTATCTGATGGAAATAAGTGTCTCTAGCATAATTTGTTTCTAAATGCCATTACAGCTGGATGGATTAAAGTCAGCCTGGATTATGTTCTTAGAAATAAGGAGAAGGTTTCTTTTTTATCTCTCTTACATAATTTACAGAATAATAATTCATTGTTATGCAGGTGAACATTCTTTTTTATCTTTTCTCTTTCAAGCTGAGTGCTCCATCACAGGTAGCTCTCATTTCACAACATTTGATGGGCGTCATTTTACCTTTCTTGGGATTTGCCAGTACATTTTGGTAAAAGGCACTGGGAAAAACAAATTCACAATCACTTTACAGAAAGCACCTTGTGGCCAGGTAAGCCACGTTTTTCTTGAAATGTTGAAACAAATGGGTCCATCCATATTTCAGATAATCTTGTATAAATTCTGGATTATGTTTAATAGCAAATATGAACTGAAACCATCTTATAGTTTTTTGTTTTTTGGGTTTTTTTTGGTTTTTTTTTTGGTATGTAGTTGTACTGCTACATGTCGTATTGCCCTTTGGAAAATCAATTACATCTTTAGAAGGATAAAGTCTAAAGAATTATTCATTTATGTAGGTTAAAGAAGTATAAACATCTTTAGTAATGGTACCAGCAGATGTCTTCGGCTTTGGAAAAGCTACTGCTGGCAGCACTGAGCAGGTTTAATACATTACTAGTTAGGTAAGAGGTTTTTTTATAGGTTTAGATTTTTATTTGATACATTATAACATACTTAGTTTGTTGGAACAATGGCTTTTAGAAAACTATCGATGAGACAAGGCCCCGCACATATTTGTTTGACAGTATTTTGGCAGGCATCCAATGAGAGGCTTTAGGAATAAATGTGCTTATAAAAAGTGCTTATCCGTGAGAGTGGATTTAGTGATGTTGTTAAGTCATCTAGACTCTCAGGAAAAGGGGTTCTGAGATGTCACTTGCAGCTGCCCATGGGCTGAGGACAGGGATGTCTGAACTCATTAGGAGGGAGTGATCCACAAAAGCTGCCTTACTGTGAAAATGTCTCTTGTTTCCCATTAAATGCTAGACTATGAGCTGATGCCTCTGCCTTTTTTATAAGCACCTCCTTCTCCTGCATAGGTGATCTGACTACTGTTTCTGCATTTCACGTGGCCTCAAGCATGAAATGGTTAGTTAGGTAGGCACTGAGAGACAAGGATGCCACTGGAAATAACCCTTTGCACAACTTTAGGCACCTTGAAAAGTTTCTGGGTGAAAACAGAGGGGCCCCTGGGGAGAATAAGATACAGTTTAAGCTGATTGTATGTAGCCTTTTGTCCTGTATTTAGGTTCATTAATTTTGCCTGGATTGCACACTAAAATTATGTTTGTGAGATAGTTTATAAGTCACCGTTTTTTGATAGTCAGATACTTTTAAATTATTGTAATATAATTCTGGAGAATTGATATCCTTTTTGTTTACAATGAGAGATCATCACTACATTTCAAGATGAGAAGCACCTTCATGTGTGCTAGAGTTTCTTTTTCCTGCATTGCTGCATTTGTGGTCTGGTTGTGCCAGCTTGATATAGATGTGGTCAGACTCTTGCTCAAACCCTGGTTAACCCATTGGTGAGCTGTACCCCGGGTGGCCATGCACTTACAGCATTTTGAATGCAGTATCAGTACTTGGGAACCTCTGTCCTCTTACTACTGGACTGCCATAATAGCTAAAATGCATTCTCCTTGCATACGGAGATTATCCATAGGCAATGTTTTATTATGTTCTACATACAAATTAGAGTGCTTTGTTTAATGCTTTGAGTGATAGTTTACAACTGATTTACCTGATGATAGTTCTGATATTTCCTGTCTATACTGATGCTTTTCCCCTGTTTGTTTGTTTTTGTTTTCTGTGGTAATATTAATGTAATTGCCTATCTCTGATGGTGAAACTTGTTTCCCCTTAGAACTTTGACCACGCTTGCATTGAGTCTGTAACCCTAGTTCTTGAAGATGATGTGAGGAAACAAGTAACTCTCACAAGATATGGTCAAGTCCAAACTGTCTCTAATCAAGTTTTTAACCTCAATGGTAAGAAGCACATAGAGAAGAATTTTACCAGGATTCACATTCTGTCTCTCATATGCTCCAAAACTTTTTAATATCATATGTCTCTGAAAAGGGAATTTCTTCAAACCTAACTTATGAAGTATACAATCAGTTCTTAGAACTTTAGTAATAATTTTAGCAATGTACTTTTAAAGTCTGTGAAACAGTCCTTCATTATGCCTTCATTTCTTTGCATTTCTTATCTTACAGAGAATCTAGAATTTCCACTCATTTTGTTTGTGTTTAGGGGGAAGGAGGTAAGAGAAAGAAAGAAGGTGAAGACAGGTTGGAAATCACCCTGATACTGATGTTAAGGTCTAGCTTGTTTAAAGCTTTTTAAAATAAATAATATGGAATAAAATCCTTGTGCTCCATGGGATCTACATTGATTTATGTTGTGTTTTCAGACAGGTTACTTCACCTTTTAGGACAGGATAGTAAAATAAGTGAGCCTTAAAAGCATGTTATAAAATTAAGCACTGAAGGTAAAAATAATATTGTTAAATTTTGTAACTTACAGTGACCAGTTATTGGATTTTTAATCTCTTGATGAAAGAGTAAACTGGAAGTAAAGCCCTTTTCCAGACTCCAGCAAAACACAGTTTGGGGAGTTCTCTGCTGATGACTGCAGCTATGGGTTTTTTTGATTGAATTTTTATGGTCACAGTTCTGCTTTTGGCATTCAGGGATTCCTATGGAAAAGAGTTTCATAGCTTATTATGCTTTCCATTATGTTCACAGTTCCGCTTCCTAATGTCGTTGGTAATTTCACTTTATTTCATTTGAATCAGTCCTTACTCACTTTCTTGTCTCAGTCCAGTCTGCAACAAACATAATCTGTGACAAATATTTTGGTGTCACATTCTTGATAATTGTGTGTACCTCATCAGTCTTATCAGCTAAGAACAACTTTAAGCATTTTATCTTCCTCTTCTTGGTTTATGCACCTAAGGGGATGTGTGTGTGCATGTATAGAGGCTTCTTGTGAAGGTAGATCTACTTTAAGCCTACAGCTGCAAGTAGCCCAACAATGTGTAGCAAATGAGTGCTGTGACTGTGAAATTTCCATTTCCTCACACAATGGATTTGCTGGGAAGGAAAGCTGGGAATTTGATAGGGGCTCAATTTACATACAGTCCAAGGAAGGAGCTATACTGATGTCATATCAGTAAAGAGAACCTTCTATCTAAAAATTCCAGTACATTTTACAGGTATCTGTTAATTAATCTTATCCCTGGAGGCTGAGAAATAAGCCAGAGGCTTGCAGTTGCAGTGCTTTCTTCTAAAAAAACAAAAACCAAAAAAACCAAAACAAAAAAGAGATGCAAGCATGGTTTCTAGATAACTCGCAGGTACAGAAAGGTGAGAGATATTTTGCTGTTGAGAGCAGTTGCAGTTCCTGATTTGTGTAGTTAATGAAAATTAGCTCAGATAGAGAATTTGGCTGCTGGTGGGGTTGTGCATAGTTTCTCATTTTATTTCTGAGTTTTCAAAATCTTTTTTGTTTGATGGTTAAACCAGCACAACTTGGAAGTTGAATTTCAGTGACTTTGTTTTCCTTTTTCTTTTGCTATGTTCAGGGGCAATTGAAATTCAGAATATATCTTCTTTCTTTGTTCAACTGAAAACTAGTTTTGGTTTGAAGATACTCTTTGCTAAAGATGGAGAGAGGATATATGTTCAAGTTGATGTCAGATGGAAAAGAAGAACATTAGGACTATGTGGAACATACAATGGGAATTTAAGAGATGATTTTCTGTAAGTTGCATGTTGTACATTTAGATTGTGTTTAATAACAAGTGAAAAGTTTTGTTGAATGTGATTGTCCCATTATTTCTTTTCATTAACATGCTCAAACATTATTAAACTAACCCATTAAAAAAATGCTAGTCACTTTTTAAAATATCAAAGTAATAAACTTATGCATTCTGTTTTGCTAATTAACTGTAGAAAGCTAGCCTATTATTTATAGAAGTTATGGGATGATGATATTGTTTGAATGCACTTTTTTCCTCCTTGATGCTCCCGTATCTTCAGAGCAAATACATGAGCACTGACAAAAAGAGTGGGTGATATTTTTTGTGTCATCCTCACATAGTTAACTTTTACTACTGCTTGATTTGTCCCCCCCACATTAAGTTTTAATGTAAAAGACATGTCATTCTGAATCTCAGGAATATTTTAATTAGAAGGGCTCACTTTCCTTGTTCTTTTACCTTGTTTCCTCTAAAGTTCCTCAGGCTATAATGTTACAAAACTTGTCTAGCAATAACAAATACTTCTGAAATACTTGGTGCAAGCCAGCATAAAAATGCAAACAGTGCCACTCTAGAACACCAAAGTTGGCTAACAGGTCACTCCGCTTATGTACTTGAATAAAGTCCAAATCTCCTCTCATTAATATCTCCTCCAACTGATTTCAGAGTACTTGAATTAAGAGTAAGTGAAGGCAGGCTTCAAGTGTGAGAATACTTTCACATGACTAAAATATAGAGGAAAAAGTTTCACATACCCTCTCTTTTATAACTCACAGATGGAAATTCTTCTGGTGCGCTGATTATTCAATGTGACTATGCATCTAAGCCTTTTTCATGTACTTGCATCCTTGCCCATGTAGTCCCTAAGGTCAGCAGGATGCCTGCAGTGTTGATATTTTCCTTTCCAGATCTCCAGCAGGGATGATTGAAGGGACCCCACAACTTCATGCCAATGCATGGAAAGTTTCCTCAGCTTGCTCCATGCCTATCAATATTCCTGTGGCTGATCCCTGTAACGTTAATCAGCAAAATGGTATGTTTTCACACAGAAGTCTGGAATTAGCTGTCTGATATTATTATGGGATATTTTTTGTTTTCTCTGTGAAGAAGTTGCACATACATGTATTTCAACTTTAGGTTTAGATGTGCATTCTTTCCTTTTTTCCCCCCACAAGACCATTCTTCCCATACATTTAGTACGTAAAAGGAAGCAAGAACTTGATAAATGCAAGCTAGCTGATCATTTAGTGCTGTGTGTACTGGCCATCAGTACTAAATTCTGCTCTCTAATACACATGCAAAGAACTAGGTAGAGCACTGTCTGTGGTCCTGGAAATTATGCCAGTTGAGAGGAAAGGTGTTTGTAGATGCATGTTTGTAGATTGACAAAGAAAGTACAGAAGACAGTGTTTAGATGAAAAATCCTGTCTTTGGCTTCTCCATGCTTGTTGCATTACAAGTTTCCTTAACCTCCATCTATTTTCTCTAAGAAAAACTGATGCAAACAGTCTGAAAGCCTTGGATTTGTTCAAATTCCTGAGTAAAGATTTAATTTTGGCTGGCTGAATGCCTATGGTTTGTGTGGAACTTTCACTGTCTCCTTTTCTCTCATTGCTGTCCTTTTCAATTAACGAAGACAATGGGTAGGCTGTAGTGGCCAATTCTGACAGAATGTAGTGTAATGTTTCTAATGTTTCAGACATAAAACCTTAATAAGGATGTGTGACTTATCCGTATTTAGAGCCTATGGGAGCAAGCCTAGAATAACCTTAAACTTCTAACAATGTAGGGCATTCTAAGACTTTTTATGCCTTCCATTGTCTGTCTCCTAAAGCAATATGTCTCAGCCAAGCTAGCTCTCACCAAGATCTTTCATTCCTCACCTTCAGTCCTGTGGTGCCTCAGTGAAGGCAGAGTTTGACATAAAAGTAAGCTGCTTAAAGCAGGAAGGTAGACTACGTGACTTTCTAAGGGTCCTTTCCAGCCTGAGTTTTCCTATGATTCTGTAATCATCACTGGAAAAAGGAGTGGAGAGTAAAGTGGTCCACCTCATGCTACAAGAACAAGCGTCTTTTCTGGATCTGTGATGATCTTGATCTGATGTTCTTTATTATACAGTGTTCCTCAGATATTCCACCACTTGTGATGGTAGTCCACTCAGTGGTCAGAGGAGGGTTTACTGGTGCTAGAAGATACATGGTCAACTTGATTTGCATGCCCTCAAGCTAGAGCTAGAGTTTGTAATACTTCCTGAGTCCACATGCAAAAAAGTATATGGCCACTGTTGATTTCAAAGCTAAATGAAATGTCAAGTATGAAAAAGCATATTCCAAGCTTTGAAGGACTCCTGTAGCTACTCTTTTGAAATACACTATTTTGGCATTTAAATTTCCTGTACTACTAGAGGAGGCATAACTGTTTTAGTATAGTTATTTTTATCTTAACTGGAGTTTATAGTTGAGAGAGTTACTTATAATATCAATTTTAAACTATAGAATGTTGCAGAAAGACATCATATGCAAGTTTTTATTGCACAGCTGGCTATGTTTGGTGTTACTATTCTGTGCTATTCATTTGACTAACTGTTAAATTAAAATGGATCTGGCTAAAACAATGTCACCTTCTCTTAGCTGGGTATGCATCTCATTGTGATATCATCAATCAAGAAGTTTTTGCTCCCTGCCACGCCTACATCAGTCCAGGGTTGTACTACCAGCTGTGCCGCTTTGACGCATGCAAATGTGGGAGCAGCTGTTTGTGCAACGCTTTGGCACACTATGCTTACGTCTGCGGCAAGCATGGAGTGGTTGTTGACTTCAGATCCCATATTTCTTACTGCGGTGAGTAGCATTTTCATAATGGAATATCTTTTAGAAATAGGTTAAATTCTACAAATATCATTTGCCCTACAAAACAGAGGGTTTGCCCTTTTTTCCTGTAAGGGAAGATTCCTAGAACTGTTCCATGGTATAATGATGTACTCACAGGGGAATGATAATAGCCTTTACATGAGGCATCTGAGCTGGGGACCCTGAGTGTTATCCCTCTCTGTTGATTACAGAGAGAATTGAAATTTCTTCTTTGAACCCCTAAGTCATATGGAAGCCCCTATTAGGCTGAAGTAGTCAGGGAGAGGCAGGACTGGGGCTATTTCTTAAGGGAAGGCAGGCTGGGCTGGGAAAGGCTCCCCGGGGTGGGCAGGGCAGGGTGGGCAGTGATTGCCAAGTAGGATACAGTAATGATTTAAAACAGGGCATTTAACAGAATCATAGAATATTCTGATTTGGAAAGGACCCACAAGCATTATCGAAGTCTGACTCCTGTGTTTCAGTTTCTAAGACATATAGTAATGCCTCAACCTTAAGTGGACCATTTTTCCTCTCTTCAAAGCCCAAGATGGATGCCCAATTTAACACATATAAAGAATAGACACTGCTTACAAAATAGACAATTCCAGCCAAGGAATTGTTTAACACAAACCCACCCGAATCTAAACACATCTAACTTAAGAAATCAGTAAAATAACATATTTTTCTCTTGCTTTTCAACTAAGCCAAGTGCAACAAGAGACCATTTTGCTTTGCTTTTTTGCACTCCTATAATATACTGCTTTGTTTTCAATTTTTCACATTTTAAGACTTTGCTGTTCTCCCTTCTCTCTCCTTCTCTCTCCTCCAGCTGTGATGTGTCACAGTGGGATGCTTTATCATCAGTGCTCTTCTTTTTGTAAACATTCCTGTGCTTCACTTTCTATGGCAAATATCTGTGGTGATGACTGTGCAGAAGGATGTAATTGTCCTGATGGGAAATATTTTGAGGAGTCGGTCAACTTTTGTGTATCAATGTAAGTCATAAAAAACTAGAATATATGTATAGGCACATTTTCCTCTTTCCAATAAGATTTAAAGTAGCTTTTCTGCAGTTTCCCTCAAGACGTAGACTGCCTAAAGAAGATAGCAAACAACATGTGAAGATTTTATATTCTTTTTTACTACTCAGTAGTGGGGCCTCATCTGCTACTGTGTGTACATACATCTACTGCACTTAAGACGAGATATATCAGACTGCTTTATAGAAGGGTGATGAAACTTTTTTACTTCATGGGAAAGCATTTTCACATGAAAACCTTGGTTTTAACACTTCAGAAAAAAATCTACGTTACAGCAATTCATAAAGTAAGTGGTAGTATGGAAAGAGTGTCTAGGAGTGTCTTTTTTTCTGTCTCACAATGCAAACCCCTTCAGTTAAATGGAAAAAAACAGTCAGTGAGAGGAAATAGTTTTTGTACGTTGAGTACCAAAATTTTACATATTACCACTGTGCCCTGTTACTGAGTTCAGATATTGAATTAAAAACTGGAATGAGTATTTATATAAATTTCAAGACTATACATGGTTGCTTCTGTTCATGGCAGCATATATTTTGGATGGATCAGTAAAATTCATACTATAGGAATAAAAACTGTTTCAGACTATTAAAGGGTGTGAGATAACTTGTTAATCACATTTTCACATGATGTCTAGGTAGTTCTGTTGCTAATTCTAAGCCATTTGGCTCTTATCACAGACAGCGTTAATAGATTTTGCTATGAAAATTGCTCTATCCCATGATTTTGACAATACTTTGAATGGGAACTATGTGTTGCCATTCTACTCCCCTAACTGGGAAGAACAACTCCTTTCTATTAGATTACTGCACAGAAATAGTAAATAAATAATATGGAGATTGAGAAAATCCTGGCTTTGTTGAAGACACTAGGAGTTTTGCCACTGACTTCAATACTGTTTGAGTGTCATCTTTTTTTGTCTTTCAAAGAATATTGTACATATAAGGAATGAGTTAATGAATTATAAGGCCTGCTTATCATAATATATTGATAAATTGATGGCCCTTCAGTCCCGTTTCATCTTTCTTTTGTATCTAAATGCATGAATATTCTTTAAACAGATCTGCGTGTCATTGTCATTATAAGGGTAAAACCCTCCAGCCTGGAGAAATCCTCCCTACGCCAACAGGCTCCTGGTAGGTTTGAGTGCCAAGAGTTTTGTCTTTCATGTATTATTGTTTGGATGCTACTTTAAGAGGCTTGAGAATTTTTCTCATGTAGAATGAAGATTTATTGTATTGAGATTCTATTTTCATTACACAGTTAGTAAAAGGGAGCCTAATATAAATTGGATTATGTACCTAATTATTTTAACAAGATACCCAGAAAATTCTGCAAGCCACGGACTAAAGAGCATCTCAAAACACCCACAGAAAGTTTGCAGTCCTGCTCTTTGAGGACATTATGATAACTATATAAGGCTGTTTTTGGAAGAATAAACAATGTGATTCTGTTTTGGAAAGTCTTTCAAATGAAGGCTAGCAGGGAGTCATACTTTTTTTTATTTTGTATTATTAATTCATGATGAAATTGTAACTTCAATGAAACCAGTAGTAAAACTTTCCAGGTTTCCTGGTTAAACTTGATCATTTTACAAGAAGTGCTCCCAATCTGCTGATTTAAAATAATGTCTGTGAGTTTTGTGTCAAGGTTGATTCTTGCTGAGGTCATATACTATAGTTTTTATAACTGAGGCTCAGTAATCATGTAGCTCAAGAGGTGAGAGTAGGGGCTACATCTTTCTGCCATTGCAATGCCTCTGCAATGCTTTGGTTTTTCTTTCACAATTTCTTTTTTTTAAGGAAAAGTGAAAAAAAAAAAAGAGGACTGGGTTTATTGTTGAACACTTTTTTTATGCAATTCTATATTCTACCATTAAAAGAGTCAAACTCTGTGTCCTAACATCTGTGCAACAAGAAATTTGTATACCGTATCCTTCCATATTGACCAAGATGGATAATGTTTTGTGCTATACTGCCTGCACCCTGAATGACCTGACCCTCCATTCTCACTGGGGCTGATCCAGTTTGCTTTTTTTTTTTTTTAAATTTCAGTGGAAGTTAGGCAATTACATAGTACATAAACACCTTTATGAGTTGAGGCCCTCATTACAGATCAGCATTTAAAAAATGCCAATGAAATACTGGGCAGAACTCATGCTTCTTATGCTTTTGGATTTTAATCCTCTTTCTCCTCTTGATTTCTGTTGTTTAAATTGGGTTGAGTTTTATTTTTTTTTTAACATGGTGGCTACAAAACATTTTCCCCTTGAATAAACATAGCTTTCTTTTTCTTTTCCAGTCAATGTTTGAATGGAACAGTGAAATGTATTGAAGCCACTACAGAAAATACAGGTAATTTACAGTCCTGTCCCATGTTAAAGTTGCACGAAGAAAGATTTTGACATTGAATAGTTATGTGGTTTTCTCCTCATATATGTTTTCATTATGAGATACTTAATGTTACAACAAATTTAAAATAAGCAGTTAGGAGCACAAGTTGTCTTGATTTTTTTTCTTTTTTTTTTTTTTTCCTTCTTCTGTAGCACAAATTGTACTCATAAGTCACTAGGGAAATTAAAAAATTAAATAATTTCATGTGACTTCTAAGTCAATATGTTCTCATGGGAATACCTATAATTAGGCTCACTGTCCACATTTAGGAAGCCTTAAGATCTTGATTTCTAGAAAGTAAATTTTTAATGCATTTCTAATGGATTTAGAAGGGATTTCAATACACTCAAAATTATGTCACTTCTAAAAATTCTTTCTACTCGAGGTAAAATTACTCCATCTTTAAGAATGGAGTGTGTATCAGATCCAGATGCTTAATATTATGTTTTGGCCTTTTTTTACATTAGAACATATACTAATTTTGTATCTCTATAGTATAGATTCTGTTCTAGACTTCTATTGAGATTGCATTTTTATGTGTACTGTAATGTAGGCTCACTATGAATTACATAAATAGTTTCTGAACTAAACCAAATAGAAAACCTTCAGTGTAAAAGAGCAGTTGATCTCATCTAACCTGCATTTCACATTTGAAGTTCACATATGCCCAGAAGGAAAAATCTACTATGACTGCAGATCTCCTGTGCCTGGATTACCAACAGCAGGGGTGAATTGTGGGATCTCTTGTGCAAACCTTGCCATGAACTTCTCCTGTGTCCCCTCACCACCCTGTGCAAGTGGCTGCATATGCCCCCCTGGGTAAGCTTTGATGGAAAACCTGGAGCACAAGCCAACTACATATTTTCCACAGTTTAACTCTGCATATTTGTTTTTGCTTTTTAAATTCCCGTGGTATCACACCTCTAATTTTGAAACTATTGTTCTATAAATTGTAGCAGACATACAGCAACAGTTAAAAGGTCACCTCTTTTGTCTTCAAGGGCCCTTTCCTCCTTCCTGCTGGTGTGAGGCTCCATGCTGTAATTCTGCCTCAGCTGAAGTCTCACTGTTTCTCCATGCAGAGACCATGATTCCAGTATCCCATCAGATATCCAGCTTGCTCTCAGTTTTTTCTCGACATTCCGTGTTGTTTTACTGTGTGTATAGCCAACGGTCTCCTAACAGTGTGTCAGTTGTGCACAGATCACAGTGTAATGAGACTGCCAGAATTCCCATTCCAGCACCTTGTTGATGTTCTCAGATGACTAAGCACTGGTGAAGGATGGATTTCAGGCACAGCTGTGTAAGATTTCACTAGTTCTTGCCTGAGATTCTGTAGTCCTCTACAACCTCTGCCTCAACTGAGAAGGTTTTCAAGACCATTAGTGTTATAGGAATAAACAATTATTTTTAACACTAAAAATGAGTGAATCTGCACAAGTGGTAAACCAGTACATTTTTACTGAAACATCACAATGATACTTGCGTGAACTTAAACTAGCAGTATTCATATGAAAGTTCATTTGAAAATTTGAAGAAATTAAAATAAAAGTTAAAACCCAGAGCTAAGGACCTGCTCTCACAGTCATACAATTTCAAGTCAAATATTACTTGATTATTTTCTGAATTATAAACTATAACAGAGGTACTGATAAGCCAAATCCAAAGTTCTGCCAAATAATAGAGTGAAACCTAAGAATTATTTTTATTACATAAGAGAATAAACACTTATTTTGCTATTAGGTGGAAAAGTAAATGTATAGCATTTACTGCAGTTGGTAATGTTCTTGTTAAAAGGCATTTCTGGAGCCATTATAACTTTCAGGCTCATGGCTACAAGAAGTGACTGTGGCTTTTAGCTAGGAAGGGGCAAGCTGGATTATCTTAAAAATTAGATTCAGAAGTTCTGTTTTTATACAGGAAAATGTTAAGCATATACTTCCTGACATTAAATCTAAGTGAACAAGTCACAAAAACCTTGTTACGAGACATTTTACTGTAATGCTATTTTTTTATTATCTTAAGATGTTGTTCTTCTCTTTGTTTCTCCTTTCCCACCTTATTTCTACCACTGCCCATTGTTTGACTGAATGACCTAACCTTTTTGCGGTGGAATCCTGAATTCTTCAGGAGACTGGCACCTTATTCTAGCATCCTGGGTACTTATGGTGCTAATAAAGTAGAACAGCTTGTGCAAGATATTGAAACCCTTTCTTTTGGAAACCCATGACAGGATGGGCTCTAGTATGTAAAAAAATGGTCTTCCTAAAGTAAAAATGTTTTACATTTTCTATTGTTAAAAGTCTTGCACAATTGCTAGTCATTCTTTTTGTCAGTATTTGAAGAGATGATATCTCAAGAAGATGAAACACTGAATAAGTAGAAACATTCAAAGACTCTTGTATGCTTTAAAAATTGAATAGAGTAGCCCAAATTTTCATGAGGAAATGAGCTGAGATTGACAGTAAATTCATCACTCAAAGACAGGTTGAAAGTCACCCTTAGACTGAGCTGGAGATATAAAAGTCTAAATTGACTTGTAGAACTACAGAAGAGTAGTATGGAGAGGGATCTCGTGGGGCTAAATTATTCTCCTGCCCTTAGGCAACATCTGCAATACCTATGTTATTCTTGACAGATATTTAACTTCCATTGACAGAGACTCTGACCTCCCCAAGCCACCTGTTCTGGTGTTTTCCTATCCTTAGTAAATTTTCTGAACACTTAACTTTTAGAGCTGATTATTGTTTAATGAACCAGTAATGGGGTGAAGAAAACGTTGAGCTGTGTATTCCTTTTAACTTCCACTTCAAGTGAAAAAATCTCAAGATCATACTTTGAAAAACATCTCTCTATACTTTCAGCCATGTGCTGCAATGACAACTGCAGGAATTGCACCCCTAAAGAGTAGCACTGCGAGTGTCAGTAATGACTTTTTAAAAAGAGTTAATGTTGCTAAAGAGATGGGTATGAGAAGATAGTAAAAAGTGATTGACCACATCTCCGGGTCACTTATTCATGATTTAATTAGATTTGACAATTTTTGCATTAAATGCCTCTGTTTTGTCTTAACCTTGTTAGCTGTTTCAGTTTCCCTGATGTAGGCAGGTAACCTGCACTACAGCCCTTTATAAACTGTGTTTCTCTGGCCCTGCTAACTCTGCAGCAGCTGGCATAGCCCAGCTCACTGTTCTGCCCTCAGAACAGGACAGTTGCTGCAGCCTCAGCAGCTTGCAGTTCTCAGGGAGGCGTACCTACATTACCTACGCTCCTGCATGGGAGCTGCTGCCCTGCACCAACCCAGCCCTTTCCAGACAGAAGGAGAGTTGCAGCTGTGAGCTTGGCCAGCTGTGCACAGTGGAGATCATTTCACTCGGACAGCTTTTGCTGATGAAACAATTGTCCTTGGCTGGATGAAAGATCAGTTGCCCTTGGCGGGGTTTAGACAATACAGTACACATTCAATTATGTTGATCTGCTTGTGAATTTACTCTTTCATCTTCAAAATTCTTTTATTTTAAAGGATGGCTGAGCATAGAGGGAAATGTTATATTCCTGACAGTTGTCCATGCACCTGGAAAGACCGGGAATTTCTGTCAGGAGAAGTGATAGCCACACCATGTTATACCTGGTGAGTGACATTCATTTCACATACTTCCAATTATCTGGATCTACAACCAAAGTGAAACATACAGATAATGTGTTGAATATTTTTAAAATAAAAAATATGCTTGTTTATAGACAGTTACAGGATATATCTTTTATTAGCCTCACTAATAGACTTGGATAAGTAGGAAGACTTTGGAGGGAGTGCTTCTTCAGATCTGAAAAGTAGGCTGAAGATATCCAAGTTAAAAAGCAGTCAAAACCAAATGCTTAATTCCACACATATTAGTTAATCTGTGAAAGAAAAGGCATTTGGCTTTTGGAGGATAGAATATCATGAAAGGCTACCAAGAAGGAAAAGTATATATGTATGACAGTGGTAAATAGTTTGTTTCTTTAGGAACTGGACTGTTTGCAGTGTAAGTTACCAGTTGCCACGAGTGACTGTATAGGAAGAAGATTAACAACTGAAAAAATAAAAGTAATTAGAATTGAAAAATGAGCTAGAACCCAGCATCTTTTCAAGGAGTTGTACTTGACTCATACTGATGCAAAACAGTTTTTCATAAATTATAATTTGCTAGCCAAAATATCTATATGCAGTTAATTTTATATTTAATAATTAAAAAAATGGTTTGGCAGCTTTTAAGCAGTTAAAAACTGCACTGGCAAATCAACTGAGCTTTATCATGTACACAGACAAAACTGGAGGATGCCAATACTACCTTCATACAAATTAGTGTAAACCATTGAATGTAGCTGACAGGAAAAGTAATCCTGCAAAATATCCGCATTAATTTATTAAACTCATTCCATGTTTGTCTGGTAACCTGAAATCTTAGAGGTAGCAACTGGAAGTATTTTGCTTTGAATATGTAAATATTTATCAAAATTTCTTGATAAAAAATATAATAACCATGTCTTATGAACAAGTGTATTGTGGCATGGTGTCTTATCTATACTGGAGACAGTGATGGAAATATTTGCACAAGCCATGAAAAATTTGAGATTTTGCATTTGTTTCTTATGCATTTTACTGTACATATAGGCTAATGGCAAAATGTTCAACACTTTTCTGCCATGGCATCACCAGTAACTTCAGAAGCAATGCACAGAATAGCTCTCTAGTTTCAAGGTCTGAGAGTTTTATTTTGTTCATGAATTTCTGTATGATTTGAAATTAGGAATTCAAGAAAGCTTTTTCTTGAAAATATACAGAAAATAACACTGTTATGAGAAGATACTGATTATTGATTTTCCTTACAGTGTTTGTCGGAGAGGCATATTCAACTGCACCAGTTACCCCTGTCCTGCTGTGTGCACTATTTATGGAGATCGACATTATTATACCTTTGACGGACTGGAATATGATTATGTCAGTGACTGCCAAGCTTACTTGCTAAAAGTAAGAGAATTGTTCATATATTTTCATGTGTCCAAGTGAAAGTTTCCATCAAAAGACAAGTATTTTGAGCATTGGAAGTTGATCTGTAGAAATAAACATTAAGAAAATGGGTATAGAACAGACATGAAGGAAGAATCTGTAAATGACATTTTGTGCTTGTGTCTTTGAAAATGGTACAAGGGTGTGTTCTTGCATATCTATGTGGTGTAGAGAAAAATAAAAAATGTTCTCTGTTCTACCTTAGTTTAGCTTTCATCACAATGAGCAAAGAATAACACTATAGAAACTGTTCAAACTAGGTATAATCTATAGATTTATTCAATAATTATCTATAAACACTGCTTGGCAGAGGGTTAGTGATGACCTCTGGCTGCTTGGAATTCTTCTTGATTGTGATCTGCATCAGATCTGGATTGTATGTGTATAATAATATCAAACACAATGATTTCATAATTCAACAATGAAATCATTCATTGAGATTGTCTGGCTACATGCTAATGTTCCTCACAGCACACATTTACAATGCCTTGCTAGCTTTTTTTGTTTAAAAATACCATTACTGACATTTAGAAATATATTCTATTACCAAAACCACTATTGTTTATTATCATTTTTTCTATTTTTAAAGCTAAGAGTCTGTCTTCTCAGTTACAGTAATACGTTTAGAAGAATACTCACTTTCCTGACTGTCTAACTTAAAAAAAAAAAAAAAGCAAGGACTACTGCAAATCATTTATTTCATGTATGCTTTAGTAGAGTATTCACATCGTGAAATAAGATAAATTGGTTCCAGATTTTTGATTCTGTTTAAAAAGAAAAAAAAAAAGAGAGGTTTGGTAAAGATAGTAAGGCCTCATAACAAACTCCAGGCACATATCACATAAATTAAAAGAGCTTTTACTCTTAAAGGTGTATGAACCCTTGTACAAACCTTCCCTCTCAAAGATGCAAAAAATTGAGGTTACTTTACCTGTAAAATCATCTTGCTGGGATGATGAGGTGGAAAGGTGGATTGTCATTTCTTAGTTCTTATGCATCCATTCAGACAGTTTTGCAAGACAAATCCATGCTGCTTTTTAAAACCTTAGTATGATACTGGAATGTTTTGCTTTTACAATCAAATGTCACCTGCCACTCTACTGTGTAAGAGAGCACCTACCTGGAAACAAACCATGGGCAGCATTTGTCATCCAAGAATAAAGTTGGCAGCCAGATAACTAAGGCATGTGGCACACTGCAAATGGGCTATTCTTCTGGTGAACATGTCAGAATCGATGAAAGTGCCTACATTTTCTGCTTTTCAGAGTTCTCAGTCTCCTTTTCAGCTTTTCAAGCTTTACCCTTTTCCCAAACTCAGCTAATGTGAGAAAGCATAGCCAAACTTGTTCATTATTTTTCTTTCTTCTTCAGTATATGGAAAACTTTCATGATCTATATTGAAGGACTCTTTATTACAAATTTTGCACTGTATAATTATGTCTGGAACAGATGATGTATCTGTGGGCTAATTTTTGACTGTGAAATGTTTGGAGAATTTTTAGGAAAAAAAAAGGAAAAGAAACAAAGGTTGGGATCATATGGCAGATGCCCAAGAGTTCTGAGGGAGCAAAAACACAGAACTGATGAACTATGTGATGTGCAATCCTGGAATGAGAGGGATGGAAGATGGCAGTATAACCAAGTGCTTTAAAAAGACTCAGTGGCTGAATTAGACAGGAATAGACCAATATGTCTGATTTACATATGAAGGAAATTAATATAAAATATAATAAAGAGAAATTACAATTGAGGAAGAGTTGGAGTTTCCCCCTTCCTTTTTTTTTTTTCCTTTTTCCTAATAAAAGAAATTAATGATCAATCTTCTGGGTTATTCGAAGACAATGAATATAGGGGTAAGGATAATCAGGTCAATGTATGTGCATTTTAGCTTAAAGAGGTTTTGGAGAAAGATTTCAACAAATATTTTTTAGAGATTAGTTTCTCATAGAACGAGAGTGAGGATTCTTTGAAATATGAATTCACAGAATGGGTCAGGTTGGAAGGAACCATAGTGAGTCATCTGGTCCAACCTTCCTGCTTAAGCAGGGTCATCCTAGAGCACATGACACAGGATTGTGTCCAGATGGTTCTTGAATATCTCCAGTGAGAGAGACTTCACCACCTCTCTGGGCAATCTGTTCAGTGCATGGTCACCTGCACAGTAAAGTTCTTCCTCATATTCAGGTGGAACTTCCTGTGCATCAGTTTCTGCCCATTGCCTCTTGCCCTGTTGCTTGGCACCACTGAGCAGAGCCTGGCTCCATCCTCTTGACACCGTCTCTTCAGCTACTTACAGACATCCATGAGGTCCCCTCTAAGATGTCTCTTCTCAAGGCTGAACAGGCCCAGCTCCCTCAATCTTTCCACATAAGAGAGATGCTCCAGTCCCCTAATTGTCTTTGTTGCCCTCTGCTAGAGTTATTTATGGTCAGAAGTTAAAAGATAAAAAAATAAGTGGCCTTTGTTTTTTAGAATGGAGGAGTCCTGGTGACATCCCACAGGGATCTGTGCTGAGACCTGCTTTCAGCATCTTCTGATAGAACTTTGAAAAGGTGGTGTGAGGACTGTGGTAGAGTATGCTCATGATAATGAATCAGTTTGAACAGCTGAAACAAAAGGTTCAGAAGATTTTATGGCAGAAAACTTCATAATAAAATGAAAAATGAAATTTGAGAATGAAATATGTAAATCAATGAATAGAACCCCCCCACCCTGCCCACCCCATGCCACCAATAAGTGTTACCATGAAGATAGGTACTAAACTAGCTACTATTATGCAGGAATGGAATTTTATGTGAGAAAAAGAAATGAAACACACACAACTGTCATCTTCATAGTGGCCACCTGCATGAGAATCTGGTGTCATCTGTTCTGTAATGTCACATGTGCATGTATGCAATTAAACTACATACTCATGTGGTTAAGCTACATTATATATGCAGTCATCATGACGTAACGAGGCTGCTCTTGTTTGAAATAGGCTTTTTTGTTCCTAGAGCAGAGGTTTTGATATTTCTCTCTCTGTATAATTCTCTTCCCCTATATTTTGGCCATGTGAATAGATTTTTAATAGTAGTATCTGAGTAATATAATGAGTCTACCTTGGGCTACTGCTTTTTCAGAAGGTATACAAGAGACACCTGTCTCTTATAGCTTGTTATCCAAACAGGGAAGCAAGATGAAAGATGGAAAAGCACACATATAATTGCAAAAGTTTAAATGCCTTGCCTAACATATTGGCAGGCACAGCTGTCCAAGGCAGCAACAGCTAAATCATGCTACTGTGCTGGTTCTACTAACCAACTTTTTATTTTTTTCTTTTTTTTTGTTAGTACAATGACAGAATCATAGAATGATTTGAGTTGGAAGGGACCTTTAAAGATAATCTAGTCTAGCACACCTGCTGTGTGCTGTATGCTTCATGTTCCCTGCCTGTAAATTACTATAGAACATCATAGATTTGATAGCTGCTAGTACACATTCCATGGTAGTTTGCAGTGCTGTTATGAGGCTAACATTTATGGGTAAAATGTTCACCAGACACCTGAAATTGAAGCAACTGAAGTGGTTGTAATATTGTATATACAACACTAATAAGTTTGTCCTTTCACTTTTACTAATCTTTTTTCCATGAGAAGTGGACCACTTTGTCTCTGCTAGCCTATATACTCTAAACAAAGGTGTTGTAGCAGTGCAATAAGGGAAGTTCTAGCTACAATAAATTTGTTAGCATACTAGCTCTTCCCAGATGTAGAAATGAGTGCAAGAACTATAATCTGAATCCGATGTCCCCAGTGGCATGATAATGTGCTGTTCCCATGCGTGTTACCGGTCCTCACTGTTTAATTTGGCTGTTGGCCTCCCTAAATCTGATCTGTTTGAACTAGTCTTTGATTTGCCATTGTATTGCACCGTACCAAACAAAGAACTCATCCTTACCTTTGATTATGTTTTAATAAGGAGGTCTTGTGCTCTTGTGGATCAACTTTCTGCTAATTATGAAACTTCAAACTTTGTTTTCAACATCAGTATCATCTGCCAGGCCTTTTTGTTTAAGGTCACAGTAGGTGTATGAAAAAGCCCTTTATAACTAGTTCAACAGATAAAGCAATCCATCAGAAAATGACCGAGAAGATTTAATGCAGCAATTAAGGGCAGTAATGTCTTGTGAAATGATACCTTCATCCTTATCAAGGAACTAGGAGTTATGTTACACACCAAGATGTAAAGTCCCTGTATAAAGAAATGACATTCACAGAGAAGACATTAATATTTACTTCCAATATTTTAAAACCTCAGTAATTTCAAAGGTAAAAAAGAAAAAATATTAGCAGACCAACTCGTTTATCAATGTAGATCATGAAAACACTTCATTTTAATGAATCTAAATATGAATGATAAATTTTCAAGTCCAACAGTTTCTTAACTAAAAATATTTCAATATCTTGTTTTCTTCCATTTTCTTGCTTATCTTCCATCTTAGAAGATGCTACATTCTTTCTCAAACAAAATGGTGTTATTTTTCTGGCAAACTTAGTTACTGAGTGTTATTAGTAGTTGCGCTCTGTTTCTTCCACTTGCCTGTTTTACGGCCTTCTGCTTTTCTAGTAAATTGCTGTCTTCCTATGACAATCGCTGGTCTTTTTCTAGCTTTGTGGTCATTTTCAGTCCTGTATCTTTGTTGATGCTTGTAGGGTCAGTGCCCTGTATCTTTATTGATGCTTGTAGGGTCAGTGCCCTTGGAGCCCCTCAGTCGTGTTCTCTTCTGTGAAGCAGAATTACATTTTTTCTGCTTTGGGGGAGACTCCAAGGAGGAGTTTAGGCACATAGTCTACCCACCAGAATATCCTCAAATGAAAGGATTCTTGCAATGTTCTGTTGCAATGCTTATCTGCCTTTTAAAAAAACCCAACAAAATCCCACTGTACGCTTTCCATTAACTTCAGTAAGTTGTCAATGAGGTCTTAGACCAGAGAAAAGAATGGATTTTTTTTATTCCTGTACCCTGAAAGATGACGTCAGCATAACTAAGCCCTCATCCTCAAGTATTCATGTTTTATAGGTTAGTCTTAACTTTAAAGGATGCAATAAAAATATTTTCACTTCTTTGCACCTGACATTGGGGGTTTTATGATTTTAAAGTCATCTCTTTAATCTTTTTTATGCAACCATGAAGGTTCTTTTAAAGCCAAAATTTGTTGGAGCATTATGAAAACAACAACCATTTGATTAATTTGATCAAATAATTGAACCATTATGCCAATTAAAATTGCAGATTTTGGGTCAAAAGACATCACATGAGAGCCCATTTGTTAAGGCAGATTCATTTAGCAAAACATGCATAATCTCAGAAACCGGTACTGCAATTTCCCAAATGATTATTCTATAGATGAGCAGTCCCCAGAGGTAGATACCTGGTCTGCCCTAGGGAATACAGCAAGGCAGCTCTTTTCTTGCAGGTCCCCTTTCGTAACTTGAAGCAAGTTTAAAACTCTTAGTTAATGATAGTTTTATTAGAGTGCTTAATACAGAGGTTTGTTGATGCTCCAGTAATATTTTAGCCATTACTTGCTGATGTATTTATCTTGATTGGTAAATGTGTTAAATGACTGGGCATAAGCTGGAGCAACCACACACAAAGCAACAGCTTTGCAGTTACTCATTTGTCACATCTGAGGAGTCAGAAGTAGCTTTTATCCCATTTCCCCTTATGATGCCTGTAATTTTTCATGCAGCTTTTTTTCAACATTTGTGCCAGGTAGCCAGTCTGTAGATCCATGAAGTTTGCAAACGTGTAGAATTAAATATCTTGCACAGTCTCTCTCATAACCTATTTGTAAAATAAATGCATTCTTCTTGCTATTAGTCACCCTATGGAGGATTAAAGTTGCAGGTTCATGGCTAATTAATATTGCCAACCTGACTATTCATAGTTAAGACAAATAACTTCTTTTAATAGATTCTGAAAATTTTAATAGGAAAGTAAATAATGTTCAATTTGAAATTACAGATGTTTAAAATTGGACACTAGATTCTGTTTTTCATCTTTTCAGGGAATAAAACTACTACATGGGGTTGCAATCAGAATGCCTTACATTTTTTAATTAACATATCTAATCCTCAAACCACTTTCCAGCAAATAATTTCATGAGTAAGTGATGTGCCAAAATATGTCCACCTAAAACACTTGTCAAATAATTTATAGGAGAAGTAACTGCATAGAAATAACGATGCGTTTCTTGACAAGTTGTATGAAAATTTGTGTACAAAAGAGAGAAACTACATTTCAGTGAAAATTATTTACTGTGAATAGTTCACCCTGCTCTAGTTGTGAAGAATACCAACAGTTTGTTTTTTATCAGTTCCGTCATTTCAGAGGAAACCTTTCTGGATGTCCTCTTTTTTCCTGGGTCTTTGGAAGTCTTTTAAGGGTCAATAGCAAGTCCTTTCCGTACTTGTTTTCAGCTGTACCTGTTTTTCTATTAGTTCTATTCCTTCTGTAAGCAAAAGATCTGATTACAGTTGGCAATGGATTTATGGTCTGGTTTCATTTTCCTCAGATCAATGATTTCAGACTCAATTACCTCTACATGCCTTTCTGTCTCCCCCACCTGATTCTCTAGACCATTAAATTATGCCATGAATGAATCACTTTTATTCTCCAACAAAGAAAAGATTTCTTTCAATTTGTGCAGATTAGCATGGAGGGCTTCCAGGAAAGGCTTGGGGGAAAGTTTCTTACCATGAGAATGGCAATTTGGACTCTCTGTGTGTGCATTGAGTGACTCAGAATTTGGATCCTCTTTCTGAGGACCTTGCCATTTACTGACCACAAAACTCAAAGAAAGTGACCTTTTGCCTTGAATTTCTGATTTTGGGTCAGTGTTCAACATCCAACAGCTCTTTGGCTGTACTGACATTAAAATGTTTTACTCTGATGCCTGCCTGAAAAGGCAGTTTGCTGTAAGAATGGCTAACTGACTTGGAGCCTTTCTGGTTGGTATAGCTTTGTGGACTGTTGATGATACAGCACAGTAAAAGCTGAACAAAACCCAGCATCAGGTGTTGTTGTTTCAGGAAGCTGAATGGTGTGTCAGCAGCAGTAAAATGAAAGCTCTTTGCTGTGTTTGAAGTGGTAGGATGCTCAGGCTAGTCACCTGTAGATGCTGCCTAGCAGTTTATAGCCTCTGACTCTGGTTGTTGTTGGTGAGCTGTGAGAACTGTGAATTAAATTTTATCTGATTTAGGTTAGGATATGAGTATTTCCCCCCCCCCCCCCAAATGTATAGAAACTAAACTTCAGCACTGTAAATGAACACTGTTTAACATTTTTTATATTGTAAAACCTACGGGCTTTGTGCAAGTTCCAGCTTTCTAGCTCCTGCAGTCATCTCCTGGAGCTCTTGCCCTTTTCTCCCCTTATGTTGTACTTTAACATTACAACCCACAATAGTAAAATATTGACATTTATCGTGCACTTATTAATAAAATAACACTAACAGGTTTCATATAAATACAAGTTTAGATATTAAAACTAACACCACCAGTGGTGCTGCTGATTTGTAATTCAGAATAGCTGTTACAGAATGTGTCACTTGGAAACGAATATTCAAATGTTCCCAAATCTTCAATCTGCAGAAGATCTCATTTTTAATTAGAAAGGGATTGCAGTAATGTGACCTGTTGAAAAGCCAAATATGATACATAAACAGGCAAAGCTAAGTAAATAAAACAAAAGGAAATCTGCTTTAAATGATCTTTTCTCAAAACTTGTAGTATAGTTCTCTTAAAATATAAAAAAAGAAAAACAAAACCTATCCAGTGATATCTCTCTGATTAACCTACTTTTTCAAAATTAAGAAACATTGAGTTAGAACAAGGTTCTATTTTAAGTAGATAAAGTAGAATATTTGCTGTCATCTATTTTCATTATTAGCCATATATTTTAAAGTTATTTGGATTTTATTGTTGACAAAACACCAGAACACCCAACAACTCTATATTGCAATAAAATCTTCTACAAACCCCCTATGTATAATAAAGAAAATATTATATGTTTCCTATTGCTTGTATACAAACTTATATACTTTCTTGCGTTTTTGAGAGTTTATTCTGCCTGAGATGTATCCTTTTCAGAAGTAACTTAAAGAAATAGCAAAGAGCTATCGTGGATGTATTAGCAAACATCTGGAAGTTGTTTGAGGATGAGTCAGTAAGTGGAATTATCTCACTCCCTTTGAAATTTCAGCAGTGAGTCTACTCAGTCATGTTGCTCTCCTCCATTTCTACTTAACTGTGCTACAAAGCTAGAAATGTGTCATATTTTACAAGTGTATTGCAAGCTTCTTTGCCATATTTTAAGTGAATAATCTGCAGCCATGTAGATGCAGAAGAAAAAAAATTATGTGCATGAACAAGTTAGCTCTCAGGTTCTTAGTTCTTAAATATGTTTTTGTTTTGGTTTTTTTTGTTTGTTTGTTTTTAATACTTGTATACGTGCATAACATCAGTGGGGAAAAAAAAGTATTATTACTATTCCTTTCCTCTTTTCTCTCTCCTGTAAGAGGATCACCTATTATCTTTCTTATAATATTTTTTCCTGACTTTCATGCGGATTTTTTTCCCAAACTGAGGCAGTGTGTATCAGTGCCATCTGTTGACTCCAAGCAATATTGCTCCATTGTTTTAATAGCTAAGAGGAAGAACATTTGATGATACAAATTTATAAAGAATGCAGAAGCAGGAATCAAATAAAATTATGTGGAACGTGTATATAAAATTTTGAAAACATATAAGAGAAATTAGTGCACCAGCAAAACAAAAGAAGTCTTTCAATAGGAGGTGCTTCTTAGTGTAAATTAAAATGAGTTTTGCATAATTAATATGTTTTTACTGATTATCTGAAGATCAAGTCCCCAGCAAAATGGCACAAAAAACTAACAGAAGTACATGTCATGTGCTAAGGCATTTGTTTGCTCTCCAAAAGCACTTACATATTTATGCCTAAGTGCTCACTAAATCTGAGCTAAGATGTTTTGCTTCTTCTGTGATCAAGTGCACTAGAGGTAATAGTTTCAAGTGTTAAGTTCCATCAGAAGAAACTCAGAGCCCAGTAAAACAACATCCAAAGTAATTATGACTTTCCATAAAATCTTCTGAAATCTTAATTCTGAAGAGAGCTAAGGATGTCTCTCTGAAAATATGTAGGAAGGAGCAAAACAAACTCTACTTTTTAAATTACTGTAAATTTTTTTCAGTATTTTTAGAGCTTTTTGCACTTCTTTCTGTGGCTAGATATGAAAACATCTAAAGCACCATTAAAACAAAAGGAAGATAGGACTAATCTACTTCCAGTATGTCCTCAGATGTCTTTATGGACAACCTAGTTTGCAACTTAGCATATTGTAGGGAACAAAGCAAAACCAATGGGTAAATCAGGGTATTAAGAAGAGTCTTTACACTGAATTTATATTTTAATGAAACTTTCAAAGAAATAAATACAGCCACTTTTAAATTATCTTCTCTGAGGCTGCGTTTTGATTATGTAAGCAGAGTTGTTATTGGTTAAATGGGATAGAAAATTTCTAACAGGATATTGAAATAGAAAGCTTATGACAAAAATAAACTCTAGCATTCCCAAGCACTGCTAAAAAAAAAAAAAAAATAAAAAAGGGGGAAAAGGAAAGCAGTGCATTGCTTTTTTGACTAGGGAGAATTATGGAAAAAAAGTGCAGCAAAATCTAGAAAAAGAATGTCCTGAGAAGTGGGACTGACAATGAGCTTTTGACTGACTGCCCAGAGCTGTGACTCTGTCTTTCCTGTTGCTTGGCAACTCCATGTTATCACAAAGAAACTGACATTAAGTTGGAACAGACTGGATATGGTAATTTACGTGGGAAGATACTCTTGCAGTGGGAAAACCATTTTATTTCTAGTTTCTGTCAGCGTAAGTAGGTTTCACATGATGAACTGTAGTGCATCCCCTGTTGGGTGCATTTTACCTAAAAAGGTAAAGAGTGACTCTGCCTTGGAAAACGGCCGTGCAGAAAAAAACCAAAACCAACAAAAAACCCCACCTTGTTATTCATTAGACCTGCTCCTAGTGTCTACTCAGACACTTCTTCTAGTGGTACTGACAAAAGCTTGTTTTCGTATCTGGTTGGATTCAGTGCAGATTAGAGAGATGGAACTTGATCATTATCATTTATACTATCACATTCCCTAAGAACTCTTGGGATTTGTCTGACTTCACTGTCTTATATAAACATTAAAAAACCGTGCTTCTCTTTATTTAACAGTCTTTTCTTTTGTATTGGCAATAGTTAAGTACTAAATTTCAATTGCACTTTATTTTTGATTTGTTGAAAGAGGACATTGCATGTGTGGCAGTTACAGAATAATTTGAGAACTGTGATAGAAACTGTCATTCAACTTTGAACTCGGCTGGTACTGTATGACTGGGAAAGACCTCAATTTTTATTGAGTTATATGGAAAGAAGGGCAAGAGTATGTATGTAAAGCAAATACTTTTGTGAAAGCTTTGAGCCGGAAAAGATATATAATTCATAATTATGTTTTTTATGTTTGTGCTTAGGTCTAAGGTTTAATTAGAAAAACAGAAAGCTCAGATTACTTAGGATTTAATGCACAGCTCTTTCTTCTTAAGTGTCTGGATTACTCATACTGAACCACCACCACTGTCTCCCTGCATTTCCATCCTGCATAATTTCTAGTAATTTAACACCATCATGCAGTCCTACAAGTAAGGAAGCACTTCACATGACTTCAGGACTCCTCGTTCTGGCTTTGGTCAGCAAAACACTTCCTGGCTCCAGGCTTCTCTCTGTTGCAGAGTTAACTTGAAATAGAATTCAACTTTTGCCCCTGGCTCAAATCCCAACCATACACAAAAACTTATGACTTGAGTATGTTGATGCTGTTCAGCTGAAGGGATTGGCCTGGCCTGTCAGAAGGCACAGGCAGCAGCTGCAATTAGCATAGCTAGTACAGCTACCCACTGCTGCTTCAAGGACTTGTCTTCATTGCCAAAAAAGGTGTATTTTTACTGTGGGATAATTAGCCTGATTTAAATATCCTTATTGAAAATCAAGCCCTCCGTGTCTTTTCTTGTGAGGACATTGCTTCCCTATTAACGCAGAGTGTCCCCTTTTGCTGAGATTAGGCTAACAGAAGAGGAATGAATTGTGCAAAGAAAAGAGCCCACAGTGTCCTAGGCATCAAATAGACCCAGAGACTTCAAGCAAAGTCCTTCTCTGCACTGAGTCACAGTGGGAAGGTAGCTTCCTTGCTCACTTTTCATTTGGCCAGCACAGAATGTATCAGCTTGCATCCTATACTACCAAACTAACGAGATTGTCTCGTTTTTAATTTATCACATCATCTCCAATAAATCAAAAAATGCTCTGGACTGTTACCTGACTGGGAGGGGAATAATTGTACCAACTCCACCCACAAGCCTGGGTTAATTAAAACATAGTGTATTTCCCAATAAGGTAGTGACCATTTTTATTCTGAGTGCAACCTAAACCAACTTTACAGCAGAATAAAACAGATGAACTCTGGTTTACCTTGAAGCTTTCAATACTTTTAAACTGAATTCCCCTGCTAAATCATGGAGAGCTGATTTCCTACGCCCCCTTACCATGAAGCTATTAGTGACTAACTTTACCCACTGTAATGTTGTCTTCCAAGCTAACTGCTGACAAATGCCATCTGTTTCTTAAGCCCTGGCATTAGGGTAACGCAGAACTTGCAGGCGGCCTCCCACACCTTGTGTTCATCGAATTCACTCCTGCTTGCTGTAGAGTGTTTTCTATGCCAAGTAGCAGCACCCTCTGGCTTGTGGGCCATGCTAGACTATGGGCAGCAAAACTGTAGCACCACCTCTCTGTGGCAAAAAAATACCTCTACACTTTCCGTCATCTGAGGTTGGATTTGGTTTTTATTTCAGATTGCAAGTGTTCTTGAAAGAGTTTGGTCACTATGACTTTTATTACAAAAAAACACACAAACTGTATATAGCACCTATATTTTCTGTATGCAATAATTCTCACTGGTAAGGAAAAATTGTTGAGTTTTTTTTTAATTCTTGAATTCTGATGAACAAAGGAAAATTAAAGGTAGAAATGTGAGACAGGCAAAGAGTAGTTAGGAGTAAGTAGTTAGCACCTTTCGGGGATACACTGACCAAGGGAGCGGTACACTGCCCAGGGGAGGGAGCAAGGCTCTGGGGAGAGATGCTGTGGGCAAAAATCAAGGCAAGGGATCCTGCCTGTTGTGGCTAAGGGGAGCTCTCCAAGAGGAATGCTGGGAGCCAAGAGGAGTTCCCAGGGCTGGGGAAATGCTGAAAGCCACCATTCCCATCTTGCCCAACATGCCCATTAGCACTTGCAACTGGATTCATCAAGTCGTAGACTCAGAGAGTATCTAAAGGAGGGTGAGAGTAAGAAGAGAGTTTAAATACCGTTGTTCCCAGCACTACCCAAGTGTCCCATAGAAGGCTAGATGACTCCGTGGGTGAGATATATAGCTTTTTAATTTCATATCTGTCATATATTTTATTTTTATTTCATATTTGTCTCAGGTTTGGGATGACTGTAGGACTGAATTTGATCAAGAATTAAACCAGATTCAGAAGCAGTTACTGGCTCACGTGAATGTTAACTCTCTGGAGTCGTTTTTGTAGTTAGAGCTGCTTGTTGATTTGTGAGAATCAGTACAGAGATTAACTGGAAAGCAAATTAAAATGAAAAAATTATAAAAGTAACTCAACCTTGGTTTTGTTTGTGGTAGTGTTATCAACTCTGAAAATACAGTTGGTCTCCTTTGTTCCAGTAGCAGTCTTAGGATGGGAAATTAAAAGGTGCCTGTGTGTTTCCCTCAGGATACAGAAGAACCACAGAAGCTGTAGGTGAATAAACAGACATCTTAAGCCAAGATACAAAAGTGATTTTTGTGCCTAGAATTCAAAATTAATTTACAGACTGGAAAGTCAAGAGATATGGAATTAGGAAGGCAGTAGATTTGAATTTTAGGTACTAAAACACCACTAAATCAAAAGACAATGAAGTATTCAAAACTTCTAAATGTTGAAAAAAACAACACCCCACAAACAAAATATGAGCAGAAACCTTTGCTCCCTCCAATAACATTGAGTATGACTCATGGTTTTGTGAATTTTGATGCGTGGTGGTACAAAAACTGTTTTATCCACTACTGACAGATGGTAGGTTTCTTGCTTTTAAAAATATGAAAACAGCTTGATCTCATGTACCTTGGGTTAAAAATAAAGCTCTTTTTATAGCATGTCTCAATTTTGACAACTGTACTGTGCCATAAATATTGGATTCCATGTATAAGCACATTTTAAAAGCCTAAACCAGACTCTTATTTTAGGGGTAGGCTGATCCTCTGAGTTTGTGAAGTCCTCAGGAAAAGGAGTCACAGCTGAACATAATGACTCTTTGTGTTTAACTCCAAATTTTGAGTTGTTTATTGGTTCAGCTGTGAATTTAAAAATCCATTCCTTGTTTGGTAACTTTGTCTAATTTAATTTCAAAAAAGTGTGAATACTAAATTATCCATCTTTTTGTGATAGTAAGCCTAGAATAAATCTGCGTGAGTGAAATGCAATTGAATCTGTAAGTAAAATGATTTCTTCTTGATGTCGCAGAGCACAGATAACTCAAATATATCTATAATTGCTCAGAACAAAAAGTGCTTTGACAATGATATTGTTTGCTCGAAGAATGTTTTCATCACTGTTGGAGACACTGAGATTAATTTTAGTGAACCTTCTGAGAAGCAGGTTAGTTATTTTCTTTCCTTTTTGGGTTGCCCTTTAAGATAAGCATTGCAAATTTACAGCTCTAACAGAGCATGGTTTTGGAAAACATCTCTCAGTCTGAGTTAATATAGTACAAGTGTCTAGGCCTGGATAAAGTAGCAGGTCCCAGGACACATCTGTTTTTTCATTGGGTTTTTTCAAGTTCTATTTGTCCTATAAAGAAGACTGCTCAAAAGTCTCAAGGAGTTGAAATATATTGATATTTATGAGTTTCTTTCAACTTGGTTTTGAAAGGGAAACCAAAGTACAAAATCAAAGCATACTTGAATAATTGAAAAGAAAATATATCAAAGTATTAAAGAACATTTCTGGTAATATTATTGATTCAGCTATATGCTAAAGATAAGTATTCTTCAATATACCCTTTGCAGATAACTGGTTATATACCGTGGTAGAATTACTTTATTAGATCTTAATAAATATTCGTTTCTGTCAGAAGACCTTAAGGGGACAGGAAAACAAATCTAAATATCAGCTTTGGAAGGCTGGATATTATACTGTGATACACTTTCCAGAACAGGACATTACAATCCTATGGGATAAGAAGACTATGATGCATGTTAAAGTTGGACCTCAATGGAAGGTAAGCCAAAATAAAAACCAGAGATTTTGTGTAGCTTCTTTATGTCCCTAATGTGATCTCTTATTGAGTAACTGTGGTTGTCTTTTGTTCAAGACTAACTTTCCCAGTGATATAGCTGTTTATCACTGTTAGCTGTTCAGCTGCTAGCATTTCCCAGCTAAGAAGAGATGGAGAACTTCTGAAGAGCAGCAGTGGTTCCTATGTGCACATTTACTCTGCTGCTCCACACATTGCAGCCTTGGATATATGCAGTGATTCAGTTCTGACCCACAGGAAGGGTTAGTTTTGAGTTACCGGTTCACTGCATGTTTCCAGAACTCCAAAAGCCATTGGAAAGGAAGCTTCCATATCTATGTGAGATGGAAGATGACAGGTTTATAGCACAGATTGGATTAGATTGATGATGGAACTGCACCCTGAGATGTAATAGAGTCTTCTGAGATGAAGAGATGGGGTCACATCCTGGATTTAATTTAAGAAGACAAAATACAGGAAAGGATCTAGATAAAACCTGATATTTAAACCTAATGAGTATATTGTGACAGGTTTCAACCATAATTCAGGGAGGAATACAAGGTTCTTTCTCTTGCCAGTTGCTCTTCTCTTTTCCATTCCTATATCATCATCTACCTTAGTGTCTCTGCAGCTCAGCCTTTGGCTCCTGGCAGAGTAACCTTAGAATTACATTTCTGCTTTTTTTTTTTTTTCAAACATGGACACATGTATTAAGATCGGACTAAAGAAAAGAAAAGAAAGCATGATATGCTAGAATACAGTATCAGATTTTTTTAAGTGTAAGTCTAAGCTATAATGACCATCTAATGTGGTATTAAAGCAAAATTATTATAGGTTTTTGTCCAAATAGCCATAAAATACTTTATGTACAAGGCGATTTATCAGCAATAAATACACATAGTGAAAAAAAAAAATCTTTTCTTTTTGGGTAAGCTAGCAGGGAGCTGAGTTCTACAGGTTGCATGCAGGAACACAAATATTTCTGGCTCTTTCTGTTTCCAATGACTGTTTCTTCCAGAGGCTCTGGTTCAGTAAGATGTCTGCAGCAGATCTTAAGGAAAAAGAATTAATTGTCATGAGCCACAGTACTCTAGAAACCTAACTATACTTTTTATGTTGTACAGAAATGTCTATTTTCCTATATATTTGTACATACACACATGTATATATACTTCTTCCATCAGCAGCACATGCTCAACACAAGAAAGCTGCAGCTGTCTCTTTTAAAACTGCTATTACAAATGTTCTTGCTATTGTGAGCTAAAATTAGAGGCAGCAAGTTTTAATGACAACAACTAGTCAGGCTTCACAATAATGAGGTAATTCACCTGAACTTTTGACTTTTGGACTGTATGCACTACCAAGCTTTCAGAAAAAAATATTACTGGATTTCAGTCCATTTTCACAGGCAGACAGTAAGAACAGGATCTGGAAAAGAAGAAGAAAACCAGTGATTTCTGTAAATAAGAGATTTTCAATATGGAACTGTAAGCATAGCAGAACGTCAGATATTTTCAAAGTATAAGTCAGAGTTGTATTCACCTTAAAAAAATGTTATATTCCATGTGTGTCATTGGTACCAATTATTGAATGTCAGTTTATGAGAAGAAAAAATTCTTCTTCTCTTTCAGGGTAAACTAGCAGGTTTGTGTGGAAATTTTGACAAATATACTTCAAATGATCTGACTACATCAAACAACATGGAGGTGAGAAATGCACAGGTGTTTGGAGACAGCTGGGTACTAGGACAGGTAAGTCCCATGTCTAGTAAAAATTTACAGAAAAAGGATGACAATTTTAATTTATAAATGAGCACGGTATAAGCAAATGATGTACAGGTATTTTCTAAACTTATGGTCATTATATAAGAGTACATTTTAATTTTTATGTCTGTAGATATGAAAGGTGTTAATAATGTCTTATGTTATAGCAAACATATACTGAATTTAAATGAAACCAGACAATCTCTTCAGGGAAGAATATGTTTTCCCCTATGTAAGACAATTACCATAGTTGTCTGGATTACAGTTTTCCACAAAGTTAGGTACATTGCTTCTGATATTTTTGACTCATCCCAATTTTAGAAACAATTATAATTTCTCTGTGTTGGAGGCATCAGGATACTGAAAGTAAATTGAATCTGAATGCTGGAAAAAAAGGTCTGGAAGAAGGTTACTTTCTGAACAGTTTTTTTTAAAAAAAGATTATTTATTTTAGTTGTGGTTTGTAAACAGAAATTAAACTGACAAAGTAGAGGTGGTGAAGGGATGGAAGGAAAAGGCTCATAACAGCAACAGACACAACCCAGTATGGAAATCTGGTTTCTGAGGAGAAGAGAGGAGGCTGTAGAAAGTGGATGACTGCAACTGTGTTTCGTAACACAGGAGAATAGTATTTTATTAATTTGTGCTGAGAAGACGTAAAGTCTTATAGCCTTGTGAACCTCCTGAAAAATCAGTATTTGTAAAGCACTCTCTTAGGGTGTCTATCAGCACCAGTTTTAAATCTGTTTTCTCCTTTGACACAGCAGGAAATTGAACAAGTATCTCTTGCCTCATGAAAGAATCCTTTGAAATAAAGATTTTGAGGCTTCTCTGCCTCAATATTTCCCTTTGAATTTGTTTTATTCTACATAAAATGTTTAAATTGTGAAAACAAGCAAGACAAGTGTGTAGTGTTGGTAGCTATATTGCTCATCTAGAAGATTATAGATTAAAAAATGTGTTAATAGTTTGTATGAAGTGTGTGAATTTTTCTTTTATTTTATTTCAATTTAGTTAGGTGACTGCTTTAAAAAAGTGTGTAGTATTTGCATAGCACATTAACTTCTAGCATGTTATGACCTTTGTGCAGCCCAAACTTGCACCTGCCTTTTTGTGGAGATATATATATATATATATATATATGTAAAATCTCGTGTAATCTCCTGATCTCTGTGTCTGCCAGAGCACTCAGGATCTAAGTTCAGCCTTGGCCTGTGCTCAGACAGACTTGACACTTCACCTGGCCCCACATTAAGCCTTAGGGATTTTTTCACAAAGGACCTTTGGCCTTTGTAGAGATGTAACCTGGTCATCTTTTCTGAAAAATCTAAATACTGGAAAGGATTATTCAATAGCTGGAGGCCCAGAACTCAGCTCTTCTACTGGCAAACATAATTGTATTGGTGCCGTGAAGTATGGGATGCTTCCAGGGCTTCTCCCTCCTGGGAGTGGCAGCACATGCCCCCATGGTGTCTGAGCACCCGCACAGGAGGGCAGTGCAGGTGGATGACTGCACTGCAGCTAAGGCTGCTTTGGGACACCTCAAGGATGCTTGTGGATTCATCACTACACCCTCCTGAGCTTCTCTGCTGCACCAAGAGAGCATGGGTTTGGATGAACTCATGTTCTTTGAGTTGAGTGTCATTTTGTTTTATTTTTCTGTTAGTCTGTTTTTCTTTTTGTAAAGAGACTTCAAGTGAGGGAGTTGTATCTCAGCCATTTTTCAGTTATCATGATGATCTTTGACTCTACTTTTTTTTAATGTGTAGCTCCCTTCCTACCGCTGCTTCTTTATTTGAACTTACAGGGCTAAAGCAATCCGTAGTGTGACTCCTTTTAAAGTCAGTGCAAAACCACCCGGGATGGATTTGGACCATGTATTTGTTTGTGATGTTACAGTTGGTTGCTCTGGTAATGATTATAATGTGTCACAAAGAAAACATTTTGTCTTTATGCACTGAGCAGACAGCAGGAACATTTTAGTACTTCAGAACAAAACACAAAGATTCTTTTTTGTGCAAACGCTTTCAAGTATAACAACAAATCAGGGAAAGAGGAAAATGAAGAAAATAGTATTTAAACATTTTTGTTTTCTGTTTATAAAAGTATTGAATTATATGATACTGTGGTGTATCTAAGTCTGTGATAAACACACCTATCTATAAAATACTTGTGGTGTTTTTGCTTGTTTTTAAGTGCAAGAGCCCAAACGAAACACTAAGACCATGTGAAATACACCAGAGCAAGTTCCCTTATGCCAAAAAGGAATGCTCAGTTTTATACAGTGATGTATTTGCACCTTGTCGCAATGTGGTAAGTTTATTAAATATCCAAGATGTTCTGTCATGAAAATAATAAAATGACAGTAATTAATTTCTTCTTGCCATTCCCCTCAGTCTGAATGTCGGGGAAGATACACAGTAAAGCCCTGCAAATATCTCTTTGTGGGTGGGCTGTGTTTGTGCAGAGCTCCTCATCCCTTTCAAGACTGACTCTAAACATAATAATGATAATTGGGAATTGTGAGTTAGTAGACTGAATAATCAAGGTTCTGTTTTCCTTAGGTTTTATTTATATCTTTAACTTATATAGATAGCTAATTTTTAAGGCTTTTTTATATATTGCAGGGTTCTAAAGTAACTATATGCGTAATGTACCTACAGCTTATTTCAAATGGTTTTATTTTGTTAATTGTTTTGCTCAATATAGAGAGAAATATGAGAGAGCAAGATTTCAGCTTCAGAGCTATTGATATTTTTAATTGGTTGGCAGCTTATCATCTGCTTTTTATCAAACCTCTGAGGCTTGGTGTTCTTGTTTTCCCAATACCTGGCTGAGCCTGGAACTTGAGTTACAAGAATTTCCTTCAGGTCAGTCTAGACAAGACGGGGACAAGAACAGCTTTTGTGGTAATCTTTTATACCATTTTAATCTACCTTTTATCAATGCAAGACATGCTTTATACATTTTCCCTATTTCTGATTTTGGCCTCCCAAAGGTGTTTAGGTACTTTACACCTGTGCAAGCAAGAACCACTATGACATTTTGTCTCTGTCTCTTATTTTCTTTATGACTATTAATACTAAATGAGATCATTAGATGTCCCAGCTGAACCTCCTGACTTTCAGGACTGAAGTTTGATATCAACATGGTTAGGAATTTGCCTGTGTAGGAGGTTGCAGTAGCTTAACCCAAGAGATTTATTAATGTTGACTTAAGTTACTATGTAAAGAATTTTTTGAGCATGTGCCTGAGAACACAGTGATGAGTGTATTTTAAAAGTGGCAAGTAATAAATAAAAATGGAACTTTTGAGAGTTTTTAAGAAGCTGTATTATTATAACTCATAAAGAAAGACATTTTCTCTTGAACATTTATTTTCTATATCTTACCCATGTTGTGATCAAAATTTGCAAACACTATACTAAAAATGTAGCCTAATTATGTTAAAAAAATGTATGTCAGGTGCAAAACATCATTTAACTGGTAGTCAGGTATTTTCACACATACGTATCTATCTTTTATGAGACAGCCTATGAAGCAAACATCTTTCCTATTTATCAGCATGAGAAAATACAGCTCCTGCAAATGTAATGTAAAGTGACCTCCTATCAAGGGCATTTGCAGCAGACTGCTAGCTGCATGGATGGGGAAATGGGTGCCAACGAAAAAGCCCAAGCAGAGGCTGACACTGGGGGCATGGAAAGAACAGAAAACACAGACATGCTTGGAGCAGCACTCTTACTGTTGTTCCTGCTATGTGGGTGATGGAGGATCCTGCTGTGCATCCAGGCAAGCTCCTGCCTGTGGGACAGGTGGCCTCAAAGTTCAACTCAGGCTAGAAAACCCAGTTGTCAGGGAGAAAATATCTTGCATCTCTGGCTGGCAGCAACTGATGGACTGCGGTTGCCCAGATAAGCACTGAATTCGGCAGGGTCTGAGAAGCCTCAATGCTTGCAGAAAAAAGGTCTTTTTCATAATTCCTGAGCTCAGCAGGAACTTTGAACTAGGGCTCAGAGTTTGTCACAACAGCAGGATATTGCTGATCCATGAAGAGTTGCTGTTCTGCAGGCACAAGAGATAGGTTGAGGTCTTTGGAGCCAATCTGCTGTTTAGTGATTCTTGTATGGCTACTACTGTCATTTTCAGTGGAGTTTCACATACCTATGTGTGTATCCCCCACGTCCCCAGTGGTATCCCTGTTTTCAAAATAAGAAAAGAGTAAAAGCAAAATGGCATCACTCTCCACTGAAGGCAGAAAGTCAATCTCGATCCAGTCCCTGCCAGCTTCTAGCAACTGCCAGCTGAGAAGCTGTCTCAGAGTTAGATAAGTGCTGCTTTGTTACTGTGGTGGTATTTCTGTAATCTGATGTGTGCCATTTGAATGCTTTACAACTGAGCTAGACCAGAGACTAAAGTGAAGAACAGCATTGCTTTAAACATTCCATGTGTTGAGTAAGAACACTGTTTTGGAAGTGTTGCTCAACATTATAAAAAAGATGATTTAAACTTAAGATATAGTTTATCATGTGAAACCATGAAATAAGATTATAGCATTTTAGGGTGAGGATGTGGATTCTGATCTAATGAAGTTTAGCGGGCAAATTATACTAAAGTCTTGATAAGTGCAGAAATACTTTTTTTTTTGCAAAATGTCTCCAGCGTGCTTAAGCTTTCTTTCCTCGGGCAAAACACCCTCTACAAATTACTGCTTTAATGACTTGGTAAGCAGAGCCTTAGCTGTGACTTTGTTGTTCTTCATGCAAAACTGACAGGATGACTATAGATGGCACTATTTGCCTTACAAAAACAAAGCAGAACTTCGAGCTTCAATATACTCTCCAAAACCAATGAACAGCAAGTGTGTGGACAGGCATGTTTGTTAGAAGTCACTGATTGAAATTTTCTTTTGACCTGTGACATAGGTATAGGCTGATCATTCAAAGTGTGCTTTTTGTGTAGGAATATGCACAGGCTTTGGGAAATGCCTTACTTTTTTGTTTATTTCTTTCAGTCAATCCAGAAGTATAATTCCTGATGCAACAGGAATTCGTACAGCTCATGCACTTGTCACCACTTTTTTCTTCTTTTTCTTTTTCCCCTACAGATTGATGTGACATCTTTTATCAAAAACTGTCACACAGATACATGCAACTGCAATCTTGGTGGGGACTGTGAGTGTCTGTGTACCAGTATTGCAGCTTATGCCCACAAGTGCTGCCAGCAAGGAGCAGCGATTCACTGGCGATCTCCTTTGCTCTGTGGTGTGTATCTGGCCATGCACCAGAGCTCCTCTCTGAGGCCTTTGGCCTTTTTGCTGCCCGATTATACAAATAGGGCAGAAACAGGTGGATAATAAATGTACTTCACATCTTTCAAGCTGTCTCTATGTTAACTGTGTTAGCCTTATAGACCCAAATTTGCTGTCTTACCCTGACTGTGTTCAGGGTGTGCTAGTGCAGAGAGTATTGGAAAGACACCAGTGTAGCAGATCTGGGATATGTCCAGTGCTTCGTGAAGAGCTGCAAAGAGATCCAGTCTATTCTTTTCTTTGACAGCAAGAAGTGTTCTTGGCTATAGAATAATTCATGCTTCAGGTCTGCTGTACCGGCACATCTATTTAAATGCAGCTGTATGACACTGAACAAAAGTCTAAGGAAATAAAATCACAATCTCTTGTGGGAGATGGAACTTCCTCTGCTGAAAGTGAATTTACATTTTTTAGAATGCAGATGTGCATGGATTCTCTTGTTACTTTATAATAATAATGTACTTGTTTTCTTTTTATTTTAGCTTATGACTGTGAATATTACAATCAAGGTATGTAGTATTTAATATTCCTGTCCTAAAAACTCAGTTGAATTAATTTATGAGTTTTGTCTTGGACTTGATGTATGTAGTTTTAACATCATTCTATTTTTAATGACTGAAGGTCTGTGGCCCAGCTGTGTTGAATGATTTTAGTAATGCCCAGTGCCTCAATTAATTAATCCACCATATAGCATATCACAGAAGTCAGGGAAAAGCTCTAGGAGGATGTTAGGTTGTGCTTGTACTGTGAATTTCAGAACTGGGACCTACAATATTTTGAAATTGATAGGTTACTGGATTTTATGCACAAGTCTCACAAGTACTGTACTGTAAAAAAAAACAAAAACAAAACCCAAACCCAGTACCTTAGAATGAGAGTGGTATTCATTTAACAAAATGTATTCCTGTGTCATCCCCTCTAATATTTGGATAGTGTGCATGTGTTTTGTAGGGAGCAAGATATTGAAAAGAAAGGGAAGCTTGGCTAAATGCAATTATATAAATGTGACTTTTAATATATCTTTTTTAGCCACTTACATCCTATAATGAGCATCATATAGAGATGATTTTTTTTTCTCCTCCTGGCTGGTCCTGTACGGTAGTAGCATGTAGATCTTGTTAGGTATAGCTGACTTTCCATAATTACATTGTGTTAGGCAACTTTACCTTACTCAAAAATGTTTGAGGACATGGTTTAATAGTGAACATTATGGTAGTGGTAGGTTGACAGTAGGACTTGATGATCTTAAAGGTCTTTTCCAACCTTAATGATTCTACAGTTCTATGAAAAGAACAGGAAGGAGTACTGGTTTTGGCTTGGAAAGAGCTAATTTCCTTCATATGGTTAATATGATGAAGTATTTTGGATTTGTGATGAAAATGGTGTTTTAGCTACTGCTTACACAGCATCAGGACTTTTCCTGGTTCTCATGCTGATCCACCAGTGAGCAGGCTGGAGGTGCATAAGAAGTTGAAAGGGACACAGTTGGACAGCTGACCCCAAGTGATGAAAGGATTGTTGCAGAACATCTGATACTGTGCTCAGCAATAGAAACCGGGGGGAAAGTTTTCTGGGGCTTGGGTTGCTCAGGGTCCAGCTAGGCATTGGTTGCCCCGCGGTGAGGAACTGGTTTTTGGGGTTTTTTTTGCATCACTTTTCTTGCAATTGTTTTCCTTTGTTTCTTTTTCTTTCTTTCTTTAAAAACAAAAACCAAGCCATTATTAAACTGTCTTTATCTCCACGAATGATTTTCTTTCACTTCTTCTCCTCCAATTATCTTGGGGGTGTGGAGTGAATAACCAGCTGTGGGGTGCTTTTAACCTACCAGGCTTAAAGTCAAGGACAGCATCAGTGCATGGTGCCACTATCAAGTGAAACCAAATGGAAAATTAAGCCTAAAGTTTTGTATGTTATGCAATGAAGATTTTTCTGTTTCTGTTTGATTTTTTCCCCCTTAGGTCTTGGTGAAGGACCCTATATTTTGGCAAGTTTTGGAGTGAATGACACAATTATAGGGGCTAATGTATCCAGTAGAAGGATATTTCCCCTGCCTAGAACTGGAGCATATGGAAATATAATCTTCAGTTTCATGATAACTCCAGGTCTTTTCAAAGATAAAGATTTACGTAAGTTTCTCACCAGTTTTGCTAATGGCAATATGTATATCTCAAACCATATGAGTGATTTTTGCTGCATCTTCTAAATCTTCCAAAACAGTCTAGATATTATTAGTTATTTGAAAAAGTGAGGATGAAGAGGCCAATTCCAAAACAGAGGAAGAATTTCATTTTTTTTTTTTTTTTTTAATATTAGAAAACCTCATGCCAAATTCAAAGAGGACTTCAAAAATTGTTTTAAAAATATTAAAAATTGCAAGTGAATAGAATACCTTTGTGAAAAAAGTAATTAGTTTGTATAACTGGAAACTGAAAATTTTTACATGTATATCTAGCAAATATCAACACTGAAGGTCAATGCAGGATATTTTTATCTCCAGTAAAATGAATTCTACTCTATCTTTTCTTCTTATTTGTTACTTTTCATTGGACCAGAAACTGTGCAACTGGTATTGATCAGTCTGTTTTCTGCAATGTTAGTAAGCAGCATCTCCATACAATGTAGAAGATAGTTTCTTAGGTGAGCAGCAAATCCTAAGCTCTATTTTTCACTTATCAATGACTTATCCAAACTATACAACCAAAAATAAATATGTTTAAATATTTTTCCTTCTGTATATATTTTTCTTTCTTCACTTATGTGAAGTTTGTGCCAATTAAGCCAATAGAGTTTTTTTACTACTTTCTCACATAATTTAATTTGTTGAAAAAAATTCCAAACCCTCAAAAATCAAAATAGAGAAGGGCTGTCTTCAAAGGAAGGTGAAATAAGTTTAAAAACCTTTGAACTTTTTTCAGTGGGGAAATTAGGTTTTTAGATGTGATTTTGAAATGAAAAATACATAGAACAGAAGAATTAATTTAGTCTTGTCAATTCTCCAGCTGATGTAAAGTGGAAGTAAAATATTCATTATATCTGTGTCGTAGACAGGTAGTTTTCATATCCATGAGGAATGAGATAGTATTCATGTAGATTAAAGACAGTTCAAGACTTTATTCAAGTTGAAAATCAGTATGAGGTCTGCTTTTTTACAAGTTGTTTCATTTTCAGAGAATTTTCTTCACTTTTGATTTCTGGCATGTGCAGAGCAAATAAAGGCTCAAGTCTCTTATTTGGCCACAGGTTTTCTTACTGTATTGCTGGATATGACTGTATGTAAAAAAAAGCCTGACCTCAAGATGAAGTCAAGCATGTCCTTAAATTTGATATTATTTCCTAATGAAATTTGTTTACTGCTGAGGTGTCAGACATTTGTCCGAACTTGAGAAAAAATCCCAATTTGAGCAAGTTCCAGTCTGAGACTGGAATCATTATGAAGACTGGTAGCAGTAGGCTGAATGTAGTTTTGATCTAACTGATTAGTTCCCTGGTGGTTCTGGGTTATACAATCATTTGAAGTCTCTTTTAGACCCTGCATTGCCTTTCCAACTCTCTTTTGTGTAATATAAAGCTGAAATATTTTTTTGGTGAAAACCAGGTGTTTAAAAGGAGCCACTTAAAAACCAATATATAGAATTTAATCTCAATTATAAATTGTTTTCTGTGAAAATCTTACTATTATTATTTTTTTTCTTCTGTGGAAGCTCTCTCTCTTGTTTCCCTTGAATCTGCTGAAAGACCAAACTACTTTCTGTACGTCCATGACAATGAAACTGTTGGGTTGGAACAGTGGCAGGCAAGTACCTCCTTTCAGAGACGAGCCACCTTCTTCCACCACCATGGTCTCTGGAGTCCAGGACTCAGTGCCTTTGAACTGCACAGTAAAAAAGGCTTTTTCATCATTCTCACCTCATCCAGTGTTAAAGTGGCAAAGTACAATGATTCAGAAGAATTCAAACATTTCAGTAGCTTTAGCATTGAAGGTAAATTTTGCATAATCCCCAGGGATAATTATTCTTTTCCTGCTTGCCTGCAGAACACTTATCTTTCATCAGCAATAGTAACAAATATTTTTATGCTATTTTTAATTACGTTCTTTCGTTGTCTTCCATTCCATCTCAAAATTCTATCATTTTCTAATTTTTGCAGATGATGGTCACTTTATCTTTGAGCTACATTTTCATTGGTTTATGCTTTCAAAAGTCACATGCCATGGAATGATGCATGTTAATATTTTATTAGTGCTCTATAGATATTTTTTCTTTTCAATTAATTGGGTAATTGTATTGCTTCTGCAACCAACACTATTTTCACAATGTTCAACTGATCTTTAGGGTTTTTAAACAGAATATGTAAAAGTGAGTAGCTCTTTTTATTGTTAAAACTTGAAGTGTTCTTTAGCTTGAATAAATTTAAAATACTTGAAGCTGAACAAACTTTCACTTTTTTGGAAGTTCTGAGGAATTTGTCTCCTGGGTTTTCACTTTTTCTTTTATTTGAAAATCCCAATGTGTGTTATAGAAAAGGCTGGAAATTTATTGTTGATTGACTATACAATCAATAAATAATACCCTTTTTTCTTTCTCAGAACTCAGTGCTTCTGTGCCTTATAGAAGGATCTGTGAATGGCGATATGAATCTTGTGCTAATCCTTGTTTTAAGACATGTAGTGATCCTGAAGGAATAGCATGTAAATTCCTTCCTCCGTAAGTGAAATTCAGCTTGTATTGCTACAGTTTTGTTTTTGTAATATGCATACTGTATTTTTTCTGAAAATTACTGCAGTTGCAATATCCATTCATTCTTACTCATCCAGATTTCAGTATCACTCCTGTGAGAAACTCTCACAAGTCACGTAAAAACATTTGTAACAAGGCTCTCTTTTCCCACGGTATATATTCCTGTTCACATGCAATCTTTCAACAAAAGAGGGTGTGTATTTAGCCTAGAGGATTAGCTTCTGGTAATGGTTAAGTAGAAAGCTATAAAAAAAAAATGAAGGCTATTTTCTTCTGTGGATTTACATTCACATCCTAAACCATCATCCCTTGATGCTAAATTGACTACATCATTCTGGTGTTTATGTGAGATCAGACACTGTAGGTATAGTAAGGGTGGAACGCGCCCTCTCCTGTAAGAGGAGAGAACTTTTATACTGAGACATGGTCTCTGGCATGAAGGGAGGGATTTCACACAGGTGATATTAGCTTGTGTCTTAGGAACAAGATTTCCTGTCTCCCCGGTTCTTCCCTGGTGTCTGTGGAACCACAACAAACTAAAAGAAAAAATGCTTAAGAAGTGAAGTCACAATGTGGTGGAAAAGAAAGGATATTTTGAATTTCAGACTACCTCCCTATGTATATGCTGTTTATGATTAGGAATATTACTAATATTACTAATTTTCTCTGTTTGTATTCTTAGCTTTTTCCATATGGCCACACTGGCTGTTAATGTCATGATTTTCTTATTAAAAAGTCCCCCCAATATGGAAAAGTATGGGAATATATGGACTTATCTGCACTCTTCTATGCTGAAAGTAAACAAGAGAAAGACTTTCTGTGGAGTCAGTCTAAATATTTTAATGTTTCAAATGAATATTCATCATTCTGTGGAAGACCTTTCTGCTTAGGCATCTAAAATTCCATCTGGTTGTGAAAGCAGAATGGTCCAAAGCAATCATGTTCAACAGCCTATGCAAAAAACTTATTAACAACTTAGAAGCAGAACTGTGCTGTTCAACAATTTTTTGACCTTAAAATGCCCCAAAATGATGTGGTTGTGATTAAATTGGAAAGTTCTCAAAACCCTGATAGCGGAGACATTCAAATGTTTTGTTTTGCCAAACTAAATGAATTTCAAATTTATTTATACTTCCACTGTGGCTTTAGAATTGACTATACAATATTTTGAAGGGTTGAAGGATGCATGCCATACTGTCCCAAAAACATGATCCTCGATGAGGTCACACTTAGATGTGTTTATCCAGAAGACTGTAAGTATATTTTATTATACTGGTCTAAACTTATACATTACTCTAGAGATCTCAGGAAAGATTTAATCAAACATTTTTTTATTTTTTTTTTTTTTAATAAAATGCTTTAATAGAACATCTTTCTGTTGAAGATTGTCTCGCTGGGACATAGACTTCATTCACCCAAAATACAGCTTCTATAGTCCAACAAGCCATATTTAAAACCGAATTCTTTAATTTCTCTAATTCTGAGTTAAATATTACATTTTATCATTTTGTCATGACAACTGTATTTGACTATATAATGCTAGTATATTATAAATATAGAAAAGAAAGATCCCAAAAAATATTGGTGTGGCAAAAAGTTCAGTCTTCTAAGGTGATGGGACACCACTAACAAATTCAAAGCATATATTTCATAACCTCTGGGGTGTAAAGATATCACATTGCTTGATTATTTTTGAAGATACAGTATTTAATTTTAAAATTACATTTTAATACTGTCTTATTTTATTTTATAAATCTTGAATTAAATACATTGTCCTTGATATTTGCTAGTACAGAGTTATCTTTATTCCAAATATTTTACTATTTTGGATTTACTGAATTTTCTGTGGTACTCCCTTGTAGTTTCAAAACTGCTCTGCAAAATCAAGATTTTTCACTAATAATAAAAAATTAACTACTTCATTTACAAAGAAAATTAGAAAATTGAGTCAGCTGAGTTCCTCAAAGTCATCAGGCAACCTGGAACCATTGGCAAACTCTGATTTAATATTTAAATGGGACTTGAGTAGAGATAGATGTTGACTTACTAATAATCCATAAAAGACAGAGAAACATGCATTTTTCCTTTTAGGCATACCTGTGACACCTGCGGAATCCGAAATTGGAACAAAACCTGCGTTGTCCACCTCTCACACAGATGCTACCATGCAGAGATTTCCTCAGACGCCTCCTTCATTTGTTACTTCGGGAAATGAACCAACTCATACCGGTGTGACAGACAAAATAACCATGAAGGCAAACACAACTTTAAGGGGAACAAATATGTCAGCACAATCTATTACAGACTTTTTTTCATTGGAAACATCTAATGCAGCCACCTATTCAACATTTTCATTACCAAGTACAGTGGAAACTTCTGATGTACTTCACAGCCCAGCCAGCCCTACTGTCCTTTCCACACTCATCTCTTCAACAGATTTCCCAACTCTTCTTCAAGCCTCAGCAGTCACACCATATACTGTCAGTTCTAATACCTCTTTAACTTTAACTATTAAAACAGCAACTCCAGCAACCCTGCTCAGTGCAAGTCCTATTCCAACACATTCTGCATTATTAACACCCACCTCCCTAGTGGTAGTTCCATTTTCACTTGAACCATCAACCACTCAGCTAGGAACATTTGCCCCTACTTCAGCATTAACCACTTTAACCTCCAACACATCTTTTGTCACTTCTGACCTGAATGCAGGGATTGGAAAGAGTCCTTCAGTAAGTCATTTTAAGGGAGCAGAAATATCCTCTGAAGTGTCACTGTCTCCTTTGCTGGCTGGCAGAGCAACTTTCACAACATCTGTATTTCTTCTAGGCCCATGGTTGACATTAAACACATTTACTTCTCCTATATCTACTTTGTCTGTTAGAACTAGGTCTGGCATTGATCAAACTGCAGTTAACCCAACACCCCTTTCTGCACTGACTTCAACTACTCCTCAAATTCCCACGACTACAAGATTTGCTAGCTCTGAGATAAGTTTTCCACAATTAATCACAGTTTCCTATTTCAAAACAGCAAAGCCCTTGTCTAAAACTTCTCTGATATTAAATGCAAGTTCTCCAGCTAGTTTTCCTCCTAAGCTATTTTTATCTTCAGTGGAAATTTCAATGACTGCTCCTAGTCATCTCCATTAATAAAAGGCAGTATTTCTTCTGCTCTGCCAGTAATGACTATATCTTCACCTCAAGTTGCTTCTTAAATCCCTATAAACACTTCAAGTCCTTCTGTAACACACACAGTAGCTATACTAGTGGATTTTTTGATTACATCCCCAAAGCCTAAAGCTATGGCAGATATCATTGTTGAAACAAAAGTCTTTATAAAATATCTTCTGCTGCTTCCACTCCTCTAGTCAGTTCAACAATCTTTGATGTGTCTACAGTAAGTAAAGCCTCAACAGAAAATAAGTATATAATGCATAGTGATTCCTTTTCAGTGTCATCCATTTCTAAAAGGCCAATGAAATCCATTATGTCTACAGTGTTCCCCCTGTGGACATTGGTGTTACCCCTAAATACTACATCAGTAACCACTTCAGAGATTGCAAAGTATCCATCCACGCAATTCAGATACAGAATTGAGAACTGACCCTATGGCTCAAAGTTCAGACACTTTCATTCCTAAAGATCCTTCTCTTACAAGGTCATAATCTTTATTTACAGCCTTGTTATCTACATCAGTAGCACCTTATGTGGCATTTCAGACCACAAGTTCTTCACTGATTCCCGGAGTCAATAGCACATCATCACTAACACAAAATATAATAGCTACCCAAGCATCAATTTGAAATCTAGATACACAAAGAACTTCAAAAACTTCAGTTATAGACCTTCTGACTTATGTGGATTTTTCTAAATTTATTTTAAATATAAGCCCTTCAGCCAACCTCTCAGCAGCACTAAAATCATCCATTGTAAGGCTGTCTTTACTAATGCCTAAAATTCCTGAAGCCACTTAGAAAGCCAGCCTTCTATGCCTTCACCTCCTCCTAAGACCACTCATATCTTTAATGTTTCTCTAGGAAAACAGAGTTCTTCGGTAAGTTCTTCAGAAGAAGATGGAACTATATCAGCCATTTCAGCTGGAATCATCACTCAATCCACTACACCAATGATCGTGAATGCAACAGTGAATGCCACATCCTCAAAAGCACCTTTTATTTTTGCAAAAATACCACCTAGCTCTTCAGCCAGTTTGTTAGTTACTTCAGGCGCTACTCTAGCCTCTAGGATTACTACAAAAATCACTGATTCTTTTGTTGCTGATTTGGATTTTTATATGGCTTCAGCTTCAGTTTCTACCACCATAGAAACACAAAAATCTTTGTTTACAACTGCAGTAACTCAAGCTTCACAGAGCTCTAAAGAAACGCCAAAAATTATTGTAACAACTGGTACTACAAGTCCATTATCACAAATGAAGAGTACCTCATATACAGCTTCAGAAGTTAAATATGCAACTTCATATGAAAGAACCGTGGATATTTCAGAAATTGGTCAGACTCTGCATGAGCAAAGAAATGTTACCAAGACAAAGACAACCACAACTGACAAATCTTCCCTGCCTTATTTGCCATTAACTGCAGTTCAGAGTTCTCTTTTTTCAAGAAATACAACCCCAGTAAAAAATACCTCTCTTTCTGGAGTCCTGGGTGTAACAACATCAGATAGGTCCAAAATCCCAACACAGAAACCCATTAAACATTATTTTAGTTTAACAGAGGCCACAGAGAGAACTACAATAGGTTTATCTCATTCTAGTGGTGTAATGGCTCTGCCTTCCTCTTCAGAAACGACAGCTGTAGCTGACAAGGCTTACTTCGGTACGATGATGCATGCACTGATGTCAACATCTTCTGAGTGTGTGGTATGATCAATTTTACTCTCCCTGATACGTTAAAATGTACATTACTTTTCTGTTTATGCTGTTATGCTATGTATGTAATATCAGAGATTTTAAATTGTTCCTATTTTCTGTTTAATCTGTATATTTTTAAATATTCAGTTATTCTTAGAGGATAGTTTTATTGTTGCCCTTACACTACCCTAGTATATTCTGCAACTTGGATGCATTGCTCTGGAAAAAAAGGCTTTAAAGCTATGTATTTGTTCTAGACAGCTAAATATATTTCTGAGGTGCAGAAAAAGCCATAAACCATGGAACCTTTGGGTTTCTGCATAATCTCACCCTGTCTTTCCTTTTTTCACTTGTTTCTTTGTCATAGGTTTTAAAATGATGGGAATGCATAACTTTGTGTTTCTTAAAATGCTTCAGATTATTGCTGACTATAACACAGCCTCAGTGGATAATGTTTTATATAGGGTATTCCACCAAAGCTAGATAGGACAGGAAGGGTGTGGGTGAATGGACCATGCATCATTGCCACCCGTTACAGCCACACAAAGGCAAATCATTCCAAAATAACTGATAAGGGGCAGGGAGATGTGCTGATACTCTCTCAGAGCAGGGGAATGGACAAGTAATCACTCGGACTTCATAAGGGTGATGAAGTTAAAGCTGATTCTGGTTGGTTTTTTCCTTATATGACAGCCAAGATACCTCGAATCTGCTGACAAATGTAGCCAGTATGTATGTGTTAATATGGGTTGGATGTTATACAACCTTTCAAGGAACTGCCCTAAGGATGTGCAGAAGCCAGACTGTGGTTTTCGAGGAATGCCTGTTCAAGTTAACACTGATAGTTGTTGTCCAGAATGGGAATGTCCCTGTAAGTCACTGTTTTATTTTTAAATAAAATTTAAAGCCTTGATCTGTAAATTTCAAGTACCAAATGAAGGATTTATTACAGTGGGAATATGATGTTGAATACTGGAATGAATTTAAAAGAGTTATTCATCAGCAAGAGAGAATCAAATACTGAATGTTTTTTACTGAATTGACATTCAACCAAATTATATTATGACATTCAAGAGACTGAAAATATTTTGTTTTGAATGAAAACGTTAAATGAAAACACTGAGATGATATCTGCAGCATGAACATCAGTTCATGCTGAGCATGACTCTCATTCCAGCTGAGGCTTTTCAGAATTTCTATCAGTAGAAATGTTAAGATTTCAACATTTTGTGAGGAAAATAAAATTAAATACTAGCATTTGCTGAATGACAGAACCCCCAAATTTCAGTTACTCTAATTGCAGTTTTTACTAATGCTTAGAAACTGCAGAAACTGGCAGATGAGTGTCTGCCAAGGGAAGACAGCTGAAGAGAAGTCATATTTAAAACCTTGCAGTTATTGGTTAATGGTAACTAGCCAATGATAATTGGTCATTGGTTAATGGAACCAATATTGCACTTTATATTTGTTTCAAGATAGGACAGATAAGTCCCTTGTTTTCTGTATCTCAAAAATATGCATACTTTAGTTCATATATTTAATCTCACAGTGTACAGATTCATTGACTCTGCCTGTAAAACATTGACTTCCGTGAAAATTGTCACCAATTTAAACATTCTCCCCTACCCTGGGCACGCAGCGGTAGGTTAAGGTATTTCCACTGAGCAACTTAAACACTTACTTCAGCTTATGGCTCAACAGGCTGTCCGCAGAACAAGGTCATCAATATATATATATATATATATATATATATATATATATATATACATGAACATATACATGAAAGGAAAAAATGTTAAAATTGAAAGCTTTTAGAAATGCTCTGTATTTGGTTTTGTGCTAACCTCATGAAATGACTTTTTTAGGTCAATGTTCTGTGCTGTCTGAACTGAGTGTTATTACATTTGATGGAAACAACATAGCCCTCTGTAACATGGCTTCCTACATTTTAGTCAAATTACCAGGAGAAATTATTGTTGCTCACATTGAAAAATGTCCTGCTAATCAGGTAAGATTCTTGCATTTCTGCAATAATTGTAATAGTTTCTTGATTTTGTGTTATAGGTATGAAATTCTGCAAAAATGTGTCAATTAAAAGTTAGACATAAAAGACATGCCTGTTGAAAAATGGCAGGTTATTTAATTTCCAAGGAGAGAGCTTAATCATGCTGTCTAGATAAAAGTTTTTTGTCTCAGGTTAAATGGTAATTGTTGTGTTATGTTATAAGGAAATTCAAATGTAGGTTCCTTTTAAATTATAAGAGGTGGCATAGCTTCTGAATCTGCATGTCTCCTTTCAGATTCTTCACATGCAAGTCCTTGTGTCCTTGAATTTATACTTTACAATATGGTCAAAATACTAAAATATTTTGAATAGTCCCCTAAAATATTTTGTAGCTATTTTAGGAAAGTATTAATGACTTTGGGATTACTGTAATGAGTTGTTCTCTGTAGTTGTCTAACCCTACATTTTCTACAGAGAGTATCCAGCCATTTTATTTTTAGGCTTCCAGTTTAGGTCAGGTCAGTCTCATCCTTACAGTCTGTGTATTTCCTTTGCATTGCCCATACTCCTAATTTATGTAGCCCTTAAGCAACTCGCTTCTTTCCATCTTTAGTTTGTGAATAAACAAGTTAGTGATGAGGAACTTCAACAGGCTCCTTTCCTTCCCATCCTTCTTTACTTACTCTCACTGTTCAACTGTACACTTGAGCTTTAGGACTGTTAAGTGCAACAGTTTTGCACTGTTTTAGAGTTTTCTATTAAATTGCTCTCTTCACTGTTTTGTAGTTACAGTCTAGAGGAGGGAATGCAGAACAAATAGGCAGATGAGCTTTAGAAGTCTGTAGCTGCAGCTTTTTAAGAAATACATTTTGCAAGGACCTTTCAGCATATGCACTACATTAGCTGGGAAACATGTATTTTTTATTATTTATAAGGAATATATTAAATTAGTTTGATTATTTAGCCAATTGTAGAAGAACTTTAAAGACAAATAGTCAACTTATTTTTGCTAAACAAAAATGCTGCTGATTATCATTGCATTTCTGATTTATTTTTAATGTTTTCCAGAGTGCAAATTCAATAAGAAAACTAGTAAGTACTTATTTTACTAATTACAAAATGCATTAATATTACACATACTGAAAAAATATTGAAATAATACTGAAAAAATTCCCAACTGGCACAGAATTAGAAAAGCAATAGTAACTAAACTTGTTTGTCACTTTTCTTTCAAGGTTCCACCTGCTAACACTTCAGGGCTCTGTTTTAAGAAATTAAATGTCACAACAGACACATGTGAAATACTTATTAATCGTTTAGCAAGAAAAGTAAGTATATATCAACAGTATACAGTGTGTGTACACTTAAAAAATAGCTGGAGAGCTATTCTGTTGGAGAATGTAATAAATCAGAATTAAAATGAAGTAATACAGGATTGGGATACTTTTGCAGTTCAGGTTCCTAGTAATTTATGTTGTCCTAGAAGCAAAACAACATACATTTCTGATACCGTTCTTCACTTATATGTCATTTATCCAAAATGACACTTCAAAGTTCTTTAGAGATTTTAGAGAAGCTGCAAAAGCAGTTACACTTGAGACTATACTTCCACAAACTGTAAAACGGAACAGAGGTGTTCCAAGGTGGTATAAATACTCAGTCTGCCTTTCCTGCTAGTCAATAACAAGTCAGAACAGGTTGCATTGAATAACTGGAATGAGGTTTTGTTTTATCATGCAATATATGATAGATAAGATTTATTCCTTCCTTAATTAGAAAAGATTTTTTTCTCATGCTTACTTCATTTGCAGTTATAGGAAATGGCACTGACAAGAAGCTCTGCAATTTAAGCACTCTGACTGTTGGGTGTAGCAGAGGCTGTAGAAAAATATCTTTTTTTATAAAATAGAAATACATATAAAATACATCATTGCAACTTTTTTTATCCCTAAAATGTGTTTGGTTTGTTTTAGGTAGTAGTGGATTCTGTAATTCAACCATTACCATTTTCAAAAGAAGGACTGAGCATTCAAGATACTGGTGCAATGTATGTCGTTAATACCCCAGCTGGTATAAGCATCAAGTGGGCTCATGTTACAGGCATCATAGATATACATTATGGATTGCACTCCAACACATCAATAAAGACAGAAGGACTTTGTGGTGAGGTCACAATTTTTTCTTGTTCAATTACTTTCCATTTGAAATTGCAACTCCCTTCAGCGTTTGTGAACGGCTGTACCTATATGTCTCCTTGTGACCCTCATTAACTATGCTGACAATCCTATCTGAGGTGGGCTTGTGAAATACTGTTAACTAATAATAAATTCATCATTGTGTTTGAAAGCACTGTGTGTGCTAACGAAGTACTTTTCGGAACAAGCAGTGATCAGCACATTGTATCTAAATAACTTTTAAAGATTTACTTATTTCCGCTTGGTTTTAACAATATTGTTGAAGTCAAATAAAGAAAAGGGGAAAATTTTTGGTGGAGAAGTAGCTGCTAAAGAAGGTCAGGTATATTCAGGTATATTTCAGTGATTATGGAGAAAAGAATAACTGATGTTAGCAGTGCCAGCTTATTGCTATGAAAACACTGAAAAAGGTGTATCTTGGGAAGGGTCCATGTCTCCTGAGGATAGTGAATCTTAATTTAGACCTCTTGATGTTGGATCTAGGGACCAAAACTGTGCTGAATTCTCTCAGACTTGAATTGCAATGATGGTAAATTTAGCAGGTTTCACGTTTCCCTGATAACATTTTTATAACTCTGCTAGTATGAATAATATGGGAAAGTGTAAGTGGGTATTTCAGAATTGCTTTAATTCTTTCATAAATGTTCATTTTTTGGGTGCATTGTAATTTTACATACTCTACACCATATTTAAAGGGAAAATTAATGTTTTATAGTATTTTAAACCACTTTTAGTGTTAAAAAGAAACAAAGCAATTCAGATATGCTTTAAATATAAACAGATTAAGTCTTTAAAATCAATTGCTATATTCTGATTGAACAAAAGGAAAGTTCTCCTAGATCTAGTGAGAGAAGGTGAATGTTGGCTCTACATCTCTTCCCAGTATAATGCCATCCTCTCTATGCATGCTGCAATAGTGGGATGAGATGAGGTCAAATGTAGAAAGAATTATAGCATAGTTATAGAATAGTTGCTCTTTGTGTCCTGAGAAGATACAAAGCTGAAAACTATGCAGACAAATCCAAACTTTTCTTTACGGTGCTGCTCTACCTGATATTTTGCAGTAAAGTCTGAGGCCTTCTTTAGCACTCCATTCCTATTCTCTACTGTTTGTTCCTGTTGGGGATTCTTCAGTCTAGAAGAATATACTAGAAAAATTGTGGAACTATGTGCTAAATTGGCATTATTTTTAAAAGCTGTATTGAATCTGCAATTCTGTAGCATGGCCCTACAAATTTTAATGCCAGCAGTTTGTGATCTGCAGCAAGAAGCAGAAGAGTTAAGAATACTGGAAAATGGTGCTACTGTCAAATGCTTCTTATCATGCAAATACCTTCTTCTGTATTTCTCCATGCTGTCTGAAAGAATAATAGCCTGTCACAACAAACCAGCCCAGTTCTAACAAAGGACCTGGAGAGCATCAAACTTCAGGGCTGGAAGAAGGAAGGCGAGGGGTCAGGGTGTGGTTAACAGTGCAGAAGGAGAGCGAAAGAGGAACTTTGCCTGATCGGTTCCTGAGATATAAACCACTAGTATGAAGAGTAAACTTTTGGCATTAGTCACTTGTTATGTGCCTATAGGAATCATATATTTTAATTAATGAATCAACAGAATACATAGAACAATGAATTTAGGTAGCCAGTGATTGTCACGGGTCTGCGTGGCTTGTTTTTTTCAGTGGTTTTGTATTAATAAATTGAGTAAGAACAATATTTTCTGCAGATAAAGCAATTTGTTCATCAAAAGATTCTTTTCATAACTTCTTGCATTTAGAATGTTGAATTAAATTTCAATACATGTCAAATCATCAGTGACAAACAGCAAATGTGAAAGCCATCTATGGTTACTCCCAAGGAGCTGACTGTGATCAAGGAGCTGATTAGCAGAATGCTGAAGCTAGTGCCATATCAGTGAATTTGCTACACTCAACACCACATTTTGGTAGCAGTTTTTCTCAAAAGTTAATCAATTGTTGGGAAAGGCATCAGCTATATTGTATGATCTCCTTGTTTTAGTAAGCCATTGAGCTGTGAAATAAAGTCACGAGCAGTAAGTTGGAACTACAATGGACAAATAGCTGCTTTCACTTATAAATTCAGATGACTAAACTGCACAGGTCAGCCTGATGCAATGCTAATCTTACCTTATCAAGTGCACTTTTCTTTCCCAAAAGAAGGCAAGGGGTGTGCTTGTTTCTGCTTTGAATATGATGCTCTGTCTCCAGGAGTGTGTAATGGAGATCCCAGTGATGACCTGAAAATGCAAAACATGACCATAATTACAAATATGGAGGAAATTGAAATGTTCATTAAGAGTTGGGAAATTGAGAAATCACTTGATGTAACAACCAGAAGACAAGTAAGAAACTGTACTGAAGATAACTGCACATACTGTATGGAACTATTAAACAGAAGCATTTTTATCCCTTGTCACAAGAAAGTGAGTACAAAGATCAGAAAAATTGCAGGTGCAAATCAAATAGAAGTTGTGTCATTAAGAAAAGAATGAGAGATATATGAACATTTTTTGTGTTCTGCTTATTTTCATGAGTTGATCAACTGAATGGGTGGCTTTAATATCAGTCATGTTGTCTTTAATACTTTTGTCATGTTGTCCATTTTAAACACACATCTATATTGATTCGTCTGCTATTATGCTGTTTTAAAAATTATTTTAAATTATTAATAGGAAATTCCCAAAGATGATACACCAGTTCATCATGTCAAGACAAAGACATTCCAAAAGAGTTATTATTAAATGCTTGATACGGGTCACTGGAACAGAAAGCCTCATGCTCCTGCTGTGTACAACAGTGACTCATGCAGTCTGAGACTTACTGGACTAAGGAAATTTCCAGTTAAACCAATTTTGGCCTAGTCACTATTATGTTGACAATTTTGTAGCATTTCTTACAGAAATCATCATTTGTTCCTGAAAACTGCTTTCTAATGGGGATATAGCTGTATCATGCAGCCTGCCACTAGGGGTGGGTGGTGCAGCACAGCTGCTTCTCAGGACAGCAAATGAGGAAGCCCCAAATCTCTGAGGTCTGACTGATTTTCCCCACTTAATTAAAAATGAAAATGATTAATTACTCAAGTGACCATTTCTCTCTCAAAGATAGATGTGTTCAGATTCCTGATTCACTTCTTGTTGTTCTGCCTTTTGACCCTTGGTTCGTGTTGTATTACACTTCAGTTTTCACCACAGACAAATGCTGTTAAAAGTATTGCAGACAGCTGAGCCCCTTCCTTCAAATTCCCAAGACCTCCCCTCACTTTTCCAAAGTAGAAAATAATGGAGGGGGTTCTTCTGAAAGGAAGCAGCTATAGAAGTTTGTTTGTTTGTTTGTTTTTAAGATTAATTGATATTTGCAAGCTTAGAGGGAGGGCAGCTGTGGTAAGCAGCTTGGAATCAAGAAGGGAGGGTAGCACCGGTGCAGCACAGCAGTGAACAGGCAGAATGAAACTAAAATAGAAGTAAGATAGATTGCATCACTTGCACTTAGACTCAGTAACATAGGCTGTCAGGTCCTACAGACACAGAAAGAGAGTAATAAATAATTCATTTACAGCAGGATTGTGTGGAAGGTATAGCAGAAATGATTGTTGACTTTTAGCTGACAGGACTATACTGAAAAGTTCTTGTAAGTAGTGTGACAATCTCATTAGGACTGTGTTCTGTGTTTACTGGTGAGCATAAAAAATTCTGGCAGTTTAAATTTTGCAGAATGAGTGTTCTGACATAAAAGGTGTTTTTTAATTTAGGCACTGTTAGTGATTTTTTCCCCTCATGTCTCTATTATTTCTTATAATTCATGATTTATTTTAATTACAAAAAGTCCTTATACTATTTAGTTCCCAATTGTAATATGTTCATAGGTGCCACCACAGGAATTTTGTGAGAAGATGTGGATCAACAGTACTTATTTTTGGAATTATGAGTGTGATGCACTTTCTGCATATGTGGCTTTGTGCAACAAGCACAACATCTGCATTAAATGGAGGACAGCTGATTACTGTTGTAAGCATATAGCTATATTCTATACCCCATGTGGCTTTAGTGATGAGGGTTTTTAGTGATTTTGTGTTTAGTGATGAGTTAAAATATATTGCTTTCTATCATTGTAAGTACTGTCTCATTTTATCGCAGCATTGGTAAATCAGAGTACAAGTACTTAAGATTTATTCTTTTAGTCAAAGTGTCATGAATGAGTTTTAATCTCAATTGAATGAGTTACTTACCTAAAGTACTGTTAAAAGTATACATGCATGCTTTCTGTGATACACTCACTTTTTCTTGCTACCTATCTATCCAATGAAATGCTGAAAGAATAACAGAGGCACTCAATGTTCTGTTTTTATTCCTTACAGCATTGAGTTGTCCTGATGGCAAGGAATACCAGCCTTGTGTGCAACCCTGTGAAGCCAAGACCTGCTTTAATAAATGGTTCTATGAAGATTCTCCCTGTTCCTATTTAAGGGAAGACTGTGTGTGTAAAAATGGCACCATTTTGCATAGAACTGACTCTGACCTCTGTATACCAGAAGAAAAATGCAGTAAGTACACCAGGACAGAGTAATTTTGCAGATATGATAATATTAGCCACAGTTCAGTGTAAGAGTTTCAGTTCTGTGCCAGTCCTCAGAAAGCTTGAATCTGGTAGACATCCATTCAACAGAGCCTGATTTTGTCTCAGGGTACAGAAATTTGTGCTTTCAGTTCACTTTGATTTCAGACCCACTGCTGACGTGTTTCTCTTGGGGAAAAATTATGGCCATTCTTCCATAGCTCTCAGGCTTTCCTTCCTGAAGTACTCAGGAAGGGATGGCATGGAGCAGGTTCTGTTTCTTGCCCTCACCCGTTTTCACCCATAGTGAAGCATTTGTTCCTTTTAATCCTTCCTCGGATTCCTTTATCATAATGCTCCACAGACATTTTATGCAGTGATTTTATGGAATTCATAGTTGCTTACAGGAAATGGGAGCTGTCTTCCTGTTGAAGGGATATAATGGTTTTTTACTTACAGCATGTACAGATACTAAAGGGCAACCCCGCTCTGCTGGGGAGATCTGGAATGGGTCCATGAGAGGCTGTTGCATGTATAGCTGTTTAGAAAATGGAAGCATTGTTGCTGTAGAACCTGAGTGCAATGACGATCCACCACCAGCCTGTGAAAGAGAAGGAGAAGTTATTGTGCTTGTCATTGAAGAGAGAGCTTGCTGTCCCAAGAAAGTTTGTGGTATGTACCACACCGGTTTTCAGTAACAGGAGTATAAGGTAAGTGCTTGACATTCTCTGGAAGCTGACAAAGTTTACACAGGAGTCAAGGTAACATTTTTCAGAAATAATTTTTAGGTGCATATGGTTGGTTGGGCCAGGAATTCAAGTTTCTTTTCTTTTTAAGGATTGACTCACTGAAATAAATTTTTTCTTAGAAGTCCACCAGTTATACAAAACTTCTATTAAAAATAATTAATTAAGTTCTTGCATGGAACTTAATAATACATTGATATATATTTGGTGATAGAAATACCTTGGTAACTGGGGCAGTTATCAGAGCCTGTTTGCTTTTCTTACTATGCTTCGGTGTGATGAGAAGTATCCCCCAATCTACTCCTGTTTCCCAGAGGCAGTTTCCTGTGAGCTGATCACTGAATACTAATATTCTGTCCAGCCATGGTTGTTAGGAAAAAGACTAAGTTTATGGCTCCTAAACCATTAAGCAAAATATACTTGTTTCTTCTTAACATCTCCAAGGAAAATGAGAACAAATGGTCCAGCTGATGCGGTGCTTTTGATTATTAGAGACCTGTAACCAATGCTGTAATGTCAATTTGCTTAGGGGATATCACTGGGACATTTTAGCTGGCTTCATGTATAGGAGGCAGAGCAAGTAAATACTTGTTTTAGGAGGGATATAACTTCTTGCTTGTGTTCTGCTCAGAGGTCTGCATTATGGTATGGAGTGCACTTTAAGCTGGCTTGGGCTGCTTTTACTTAGTGGGTCTCTATACTAGATGGTATAAATACCTTGAGCTATAGAACTTGCACACATATCTATTTAAATATGTCAACATTGATTGTTTTTTTATCTCACAGAATGTAACATGTCATTGTGTGATGCCGCTATTCCAACATGCAAACCCAATGAAAAATTAGTGGTAGGCTACCACCCCCTGTCCTGCTGTCCACAGTACCGATGTGGTAAGGGAAATACAAAACTACAGTTACTGGGAAGTTTTCCATACTTGTATTATATGTTGAAAAAAATTTGAATTACAAAATGTTTTCACTGTTAACAGAATGGGATACCATAAATAGTACCAGGCAATGACGTATGGTTTTTTTCCTCACTCTCCAATATCTTTTTTTGTGTTTGTGTTTTGTTTCTGATTTGCAGTCATTTGGGGCATTTTATTTTGCTAAGTAGGTGACAATGTATTTTCTTTATCTTGTTAGTAATGTTTCCATGACCCTTTTTAAAATAGTGTTTGTTTCAAATCCTACAGAATGTGATCCTTCAGTTTGTTTCAATGCTTCTCAGCTGGACTGCAGAGAAGATCAATTTATTGTTGAAGCAAAACAGGAAGATCCCTGTTGTTTCTCTCATCTCTGTGGTAAGAAGCCTCTAATATTTTTACGGAGAACCAAGGAATAGTCAAGAATTTACAAAAACAGATTATAATTCTAAATCAAATAATGTAAGCCAGAAATTCTCAGAGAGGTCAGTGAGACTTCACACAGATCAGGCTGACTGGAGCATAATTATTCATAGGTTTGGGGATCTTTGCTTTCCAACATAATTTTGAACATTGTACTTGAACTTTTTAAAGCTTTTATATCCACAAAATCTATAGAAGTGCTGTTATATGAGTAACAAACACAATATTATGTGTTATTTAGTCATGGAATTCACATGTGCTAACTTTTTAATATTTAAATCTTTGTAGATGTCTATTTTTATTTTTTTTTTTAAATTTAGTTTGTGAATCCTGTATTGAGCCTGTTCCTTTGTGCAATGAAGGGGAAATTCTCACTGTAGACCTTAATACCATACATTTTTGTTGTCCTCATTACTACTGTGGTGAGTATTTCAGTTGTCAGTTCAACATGTTACCAAATTTAATAAAAATGACAGAGTGTGTGTGTGTAAATTTTTTTGATTCAGCATTTAGGGTGGACTTCAGGTATAGACTGAGAGATCCAAATGAGGGTGTCTGCATTTGAGGTAGAGTCAGAGTTCTTGGTATGCTCAGTGGTGGTCTAACGAACCCAGTCAGTGGAGTCTGGAGAGGTTATTTAGTTCACCAGACAGAATATAGTTATTTTCACGATGATCTAAATACTGATATATTAATGTGGAACTGAAACCCATGTTTATACATAAATATAAAATTGTTCATGTATTAAAACACATTTAATAAAACAGCTTCCATGTTGTACCTCTCTTGCGTGACTCATTAATGTTTGGGCAGTTTCTTTGCACTTTTAGCTCTAAGGGAAGGGAATAGACCTAGGGTTCCAAAAACTGCTGGGTCGACTACTATTCAAATAATGAGCAGCCAGAAGAAAAATATTTGCGGTGCCTCTCATAGCCTCATAAAACACGTAAATAGCTATATGTTCTTAAGTAATGTCTACAAGTGTAACTGCTTAATTTAGGTTGACTCCTGTGCTGTTGCAGTCTTGTCCTATTGTGGTCTTCTCCTATTGCAGTCTTGCAGTGTAACTTCAATTCATTAAATTGTCGTCCAGTAAGTTTGCAGTTTAGTAATTTTTACATCAGTTATTTGTGTATTATGGCCCTTTCCTTTTCCTAGCACTTTTGCCAAGGTGAAAGTTTTTTGCAAAATCCTTTGGCATTGTCTTTTGCCACATTCTGGCAGGTTTGAAGTACATGTTAGTGCATGATCTTCTTTCAGAGTGCTGGAAAGCCACCTCTGATAAGAGAGGTAGGTATTTTCTTGTTATGGTCATTCCAGGAGTGCAGTTGCTCCCTGTTATCTTACAGAAGTGTGCTTTACAGCACATTTGTAGCTGAGATGAAAAACCCTTGTGTTTTCCAAAGACTGTGATTTTAAATGTCTTTGGTACTGGTTATCTTGAGTGACTCTGAAGTAGGAAGAATATGAAATGATTCCTGTGTGATGTTTTCTGAAAATTTAAACATGTTCTAAGGCAACTAAAATCACTTTTGAAAATCTTTGTTTATTTTTTTTAGTTCCAAATAGAATTCAGATGCTTAAGAAACACAATAAAATTTATTTAAAATAATATTATTTTTAAAATAGTACATAAAAAGAAATGTGAGCTGGAAAATATGAAGTAAATTTGAGTTAATTCTCATATGTGTCTTTTCCCCTCATTTAGTTTGTGATGAAAATCTTTGTTCTGGGCCTCCTGTGATTTGCACAGATGACATGACACCTGTGAAGGAAAAAGTACTTGGGCAATGTTGTCCAGAATGGCACTGTGGTAACTATTGTTTTATTCCTTAGGCACAGCTGTTAACGAAAGCTAACAGTTGACTAACTGATTAACAAGGTTTTCTTTTTCTCCTCAGAATGTAGTTGTGAAAACACTACTATGCTGACCTGTAAATTGGTAAGCAGTGTTTTTAGATATTTTTATTAATGGTGTTCAGCCCTCTTACTCTTTGCTTTACATTCCATGTTTCAAATAGTTGCAAAGGGTGATGAGGCTGAACAAGGACAGGGTGGTGCAGCTCAAGAATGTAATTCCAACAAGTGTCTGCACAGTATTCCCAACTATTCCTTGGAGAAATATCACTTTCTGTTTTGTAAGATGTCAAAAGAAGAAAAGCAGCTGTAATATTATCCTGTTCAATGTTGACACAGAACAGTATGCTGGTAAGGTTTTCTACAGAAATAATTCCCATTTTTAAAAATAATTCATGTGGAATGAGCTTTATGATCATATATATCATCTGGAAAAAAGTGTTGTTTTGTTAATCATTTATGTTTTACATTAAAATGATGTAATTTAATGCTATTGAATTTAGCTGATATGAGAAATCAAAAATATTTTGCTTCTCATGCAATTTGTTGTAATAGGGACTGTGATCTGGAAAATAGTTATGAATAAATATTCAAACTTGCATTATAACCATAGTGATCATATTTTCCTTATCAAATGCCTGTTATTTGTTCCTTATGTGGGGACTGCATAGTCTACTCAGGAGTTTTAAGTTTGAATTTCACCTTTTTTGGAAGAAAATTCCTAGAAGGCAATCCTTTGCTAGCCTGTTTATTATTGAAATACCTTTGTATCTCAGGAAATAAATGTTTATTTACTCAGTTATTTTTATGTATTCCTACAGAAAATGCTTTTTTTCTGTTTAGAGAGATAAATATATTGGCTAAATGAATGTGCTACTTTTCTTGAGTACATTGCAATTTTTATCTTTCATGAAACCTGGGGTGGAAGTGATGAAAGTAATATTTTACATTTTTAGAGAAAAATTGTCTGTTTAGCACTACATTTAATTGTGCATGACTTTGCAAACTTTTATCTTTTTATACTCAGGGAGAAGTTAAAAAAATAGACAGTAGTGTTTCCAGTGCTTGTGGATGCACTCACTACATTTGTGGTAATATTTTCATATTCTGCGTCATTGTGTTTTAGTTTTTAGCACAAAGGGCATGAAAAGAAAGCAGAAATAGGACCATAGTAACCTTCTCAAATGTAAATGCTCTTTTGTCTTGGTTTGATGTGTGCCTACCTAGTTATGCAATGACACTGCCTTTTCTGAATATGATGCTTTGTCTGCTAAGCCATCTATTTTGTGCCTGTTACTGCGAGGTGTAGGAGTGTCATGAAATTGCCCATGCTTTCTGAGTCAGGTACGGTCTCTCTGGTGAGGGGCAAATGGGAAGCATGTCATGAAGTGTAGCTGAGTGTGAGCATCATGACTGCTCCTAGCCCACTTTTGAACACAAAAGAGGCAACATCTCACCCCAGAGCAAGAGACCCATTCATCCAGCACAAGAGTAGGTAGCCAGTCTGAAGATCAGACCTCTGCTCCTTTCCCTCACTCTGCTACCCCATTAAGACTAGGGCTCAGCTACACTGTGCATGGGAGCTCTTGAGGTGTGCTGCAGTCCTGACAGCAGCCCAAGCTAAGCTGCCTCCAGGAGCAAAGCACACATTTATAGCACAGCCTGAACAGATTGCTGCCCCACAGGTAACTGGAGACATACTAGTTTAATTGACAAAAGGGCTTCATTTTGTAATGTGCAGAATAGTCAAACATTAAATATTAGAACTCTCTAAAATTAAGAATTTTTTATTTTTTTTTTACTTCTACCATAGCAACACTATCAGTTCTAGGAAGTTTTGCATTTTGTAACATTTTCTTAAGCTGAATCATACTTCCTTCCCCTCTTGTTTGGTAATTAAAACCACAAACCAGTGAAGTCTAAGAGTTAGAATACTTTTGCAGTGCGTAGGACTTTGCCCAACTTTTGTCTTATCAGTGATTTTGTTAATTTGTTTGTTGACTTTTTTCCCCTCTCTGGTAAGATTTATGTCTTTTCGTTTTAGAGAAGGATGATGTGTGCATCTTCCAAGAGGTCACAATACTGACTCCTGGACAGTCAGTAATTCAGTACCTGGATGGAGATCTTTGTTACACTGTGCAGTGTTTACAAGAAAAAGATCAAAACACAGGATACAATGCCATGCAATTCACAATGATGAACTGTTCCCAGCAATGTGAAGCTGTAAGTATTCTTAAAATACAGGAATGATGCAATTTGTGAGCACAACTACACAATTAGGATAAAAATTTTAGTACAGACTTTTGCTACTCCTGTTAACTCTGCAAGATTATGAGAACTTAATGGTGATGATGTGTATCTTCTGTCTACAGGATTATTTTTTGAGGCACTTTCTAGCAGCATATGTAAACATATCTACCTGACCATCCATCCATCCATCCATCCATCCATCCATCCATCCATCCATCCATCCACCCGTATATTGTTTTTCTTGTATTTTCTTGTATTTTTAGGTTCAGAAATCAAATCAAAGAATTTCCTTATACTCTGTGTTTACGAATACCTGTTTGGTTCTTTTTTTTTGTTTTTTGTTTGTTTCCTTGCTTTCCAGCATCAAGTCTATATTCCTTCCTTCAGTCACCATACTTGTTGTGGTATGTGTCAAAACGTGTCCTGCTCTTTTCATACAGAGAATGGAACACTTATTATATATGAGGTAAGTGCTTCTGAACAGAGATAGGAAATGTGGTAGGAAGAACAGAGATAGGAAATAGTGGTACAAGAAACAGGTTTCTGACAGTCATTGACAGTCATTTCATAGTAAACGCATGCTGTCGGTCTTGCTTCATGTCTCCTTACTGCTGGTTATGCACTTAGAGACCATTTATGATATAGGAGAGGAAAAGTGTGTTTATTTAAAGACCTTCATTTCTGCATTTCACACTAAGTGAATATCTTATTTTATTGCTTGTAATATTTTCTACAAAGATATGTAAATGTCATCATTTACTTAAGGCTGGATATGCTCCAAGTGCAGGGAAGGGTTCAGCTTGTAACTCTAAGTCATATACTCTGATTTAGATGTGTTGGGAGTTTCTAAGTCCACATCAAGACTCCTATGTCCCCCTCTTCTTAGGGCCACTCTTCTCATCCAGGTTACTACACAAAGGAAGAGTATAAAATTGAATCACTGGAGTTCAGGGTCTAGACGGTGCATTCCATCATCCGCATACATGGAAATTTATTTGTGGTCATGACTTCGTTCATACTTCCCATGCTTTCACAGCAAATTCAACTATTTGACTGGCACAGAGCACTTTCATTCTTCACTAGGACACGCATGCTGAGCAGCAGGCTGGAGAATAGAGCCATGGCTCCAGGGAGGAGTAGCTACTATATTTAGAGGATGGTCTTTTCCTTTGACACCTATGGGTGGTGTGCAACAGACTTTCCACTCCAGTAGGTACTGCAGCATGAAGGCACCAATTTTAGAGACATTTGGGATTTTAGATAAAGCTGAAATGTTTTGGCTTTCCCAACAATGGCTTTGGTTCATATATTCAGGAAGGAAGCACCTGGAGCTCCAACTGCACCAACTACAAGTGTGCAAAGACTGCAGCAGGGGCTATCATACTGGGATCAAGCATTGTCTGCCCCCCGTTTAATGACACTGAGTGTACAAAGGTTTGTACTTTGGGTGAGGTAAGTAACAGTAACTGCTCTGGAGCTCAGCTTACACTTGACAACGCATGCATAGCTCATGCACTTTCTTTAGATTGAAAAAGTGGTAAGTAAAAACATGTAAAAGAGCAATTTTCAGTCATTTCCTATGCTCCCGTTTGCGTTTCAACTGACAAAGTATCTGTGAGGAGTATGAAAATTTGGTTTGAGTCTTACTGATGACTGCTTTTAAAATATTGTAGAATTGGCATCATGCTTGACATACTACTATATAAAGTGGTAATCATTCCGTTGTACTTTAGTTTAAAATAACACTTTGCCAAGTTCATAGTACGCATACACTAAATAAATCAGATCAAGCAATCCAGAAATGCTGTATATAAGTCAGCTATATTAAAAATTCCTTAAGCTGTACAAAGATTAGGAAGATGACAGAATATATATAAACTTTATTATCTCTCAAAATAAACGTTTTGTAACATAATAAAAAATATCTATCATACAAAAAAGGTATCTACCTACATCATATATCTAAAAATATAAATGGGGCATACTCATATAAACTGCTTTGAGGAACATGTATTCTTCACATACATTACATATTTTTTTACAGTTTAATTTTTAATTTAATACTTCTCTATAATACTTACAATTCTTGCACTTACAGTAAGCCATATATTTAATATAAGCTACAAATAAATATATATGTAGAGAGAGTAAGTACTGTTACTGCCTTGACTACACATTATAAATTTAGTACAAGTCCTACTTATCCATTGCATTTCTTAAAAAATAAATTCCTACTTCTTCCAGTCCTGAAGAAGGTATGCTATCTAAAATTAGTGCTTGTGCTACTTGACTTTATGCTCGAGTTTCTTCCTTGGAACCATTCTGACACTGTCTATTAGGATCTCTCTTTAGTAATAGTAGTTAAGATTTTAACAAATGGAGCCCTAAAATTAACTTCTTGAATCAGTCTGAGCTGTTTTTCAGAGATGCTGGGCATAGACTTGAACCAGTACTGAGGAGAAAGCTCTTTTTTAGGACAGGAAGCTCAAAATAATTCAGGAATACAGATTTAAGGGTCTAAGCGCTCATTTAAGGAGTTCTTGAAGAACTTATTCTGTAATTTTTTTAGTGAGATAAAAATATATGCTTGCATGAAAAATAGAAGCTAAAAAATGTCTTTTTTCTGTAGTTATTGAGTGCTATTTATGTTCTGTTGTCTGCTTGAAATGCAGTTCTGGGCTACACACATGAATTTTTTAAACTATCCTAATAAGTCTCAGTGGTGGGGAAATAGATGATAGTGGATATAAAAATATGCTTATAGAAACTAAAAGCTTTGTTCAAAGGAGACTAGATCAGATGTCAACTGAACACTACTGAACTTGTTAGCAGAAATGAATTCATTTTCAATTCCAAAGGCTGTAAAGAATTTGTGAACAAAATCTTCAGCTGATACATCTCTGTGTAATTCTCTTGATTTCAGTAATACTACTTTTTATTAGATGCACATCTTTAAAACATGGAATGTCTTGAGATGCAATTTACCTTTGCATCGTGCACACTCTATTTTGCTATATTCTCCTTTTATTTTCCTAGAATGGAGGAATTGTGCAGACGTATAATGATGGCTGCTGCAAGACCTGTAAGTGATGAAGGCTGCAATATGTGCTGGTTTGGCTTTGGTTTTGGAGGGCTTGTGTTTTAACCTCAGTTGCCGAGACATAAAGAGGGAAAAAGCATGCAGTCCCCCTGCAAATCACATAAAATTGTTGTAGTTACTTAACTACTCTTACTAAAAGGTATTGCTTCATTTGGCTGCTGATGTGGGGATTTTTAACAATATTGTTCTGGAGTATAACCAAATCTCTCCCAATATAACCCGTGGAAGATTAAAAGATACCTCAATTAAGATAATGAAAACATTCTTTTTATTGCTAAGTTGGCTCAAAAATATTGCCTATATGATTTTCACCATAAAAGATAAGGATTTTTCCCCCTAAAATTTATTCTTAATTCAATGACATTTTGTAATACGTCTTCAAACTTACTGGTTTATTCTGGGTCCCTCATATGCATTTTCTAGGGCCAAAATACTTGAATATTTTTTTTTAAAAATCCCAAATGAGAAAGAGTTAGAGCAATACTGAAAATAGCAACTCATATAAAATCAACCCTTTAATATCTGGAAATACATTCACATTTTCTGAGTGTGTAATTTTAAAATATGATGAAATGTGACTCAGGCAGTCATAAAGATTTCATAACTTATGCAATTTTAAAATTGATTGAGAACAAACTGATTTTCACTGGTTTTGACTGAGAAAATTTTATTATCTAGATATATAATTATGTATAAATAAAAATAAAACACTTGTGTAAAAGTAATTATGTAGAGCAAGAACATATAATAACATTTCAGAAAATCATCCTCCTCTTTTTTGGCCTTTTTTTGTGTTCAGCATTAGAATAAAAATATATAAACAAATTAGTTTTTGGAATTTTTGTTGATAAACTTTTGCTTAATAATATTGAATAGCAAGTCACAGACATATCCATATATTGCACAGTCATTATACAAAACTCAAGTGCAATGTATTGTATATAATTTGGTGAAATAAGGGAATATTGATATTTATCTAATACAGAATGATAAGAACTTTTCAAGTTATGGTAGTCTTAGAAGTTGAACTGCAAATACTGTTGTTCTAGTGTATACAAAACAGCAAATAAGAGGTATTTTAATAAAATAAAATATTTTTTTTTAAATGAGAATCACCACAGACAAATAAAACACCAGAAATGTGCTACAGTCTTACTGACAATACTTCCTCTCATGAGATAAGCTCTGTTGAAAAATATTGAACTCTCCCCCCAAAACTGGGTTGCCTTTACTTAGAAAATTAGTCATAAAAATTATTGACTGTTGGTTTTCCATTGACCAGGAAGATTTCTAATTTTCACTGTATTCTGTGGCTTCAGGAAAGGCATTGTTATACTTCAGAAATACTTGCTGAGGTGGCTGCTAAAAACCCCAGATATAATTAATGCTATTATATGCTATTTTATTTTTATTTGTTTTATTTTTAACTAAAAGCATGTGCTCTCTGGTGAAGCAGTTAAGAAGAGTACTTACAAATAGAGCTTATAACACCTTGGGGTTTTAATGGGAATAAATAACTTTTCTGAAAGAGCTTGATTTAATGCATGCAAAGTGAGTGCATATATTTAATTCTTACCTTGCCATAGTGAGACTCATTGCAAAAGTTCAGTTTAAAAGTAAGCTTCCAGTTTTGTTAATGAGGAGAGAATAAAGTTTAGGCCATCTTTAGTGAGACTTGAAGCAGCTGCGGAGTTTCTAAATTGTAGAAGACTAACAGGAAAGCTCACCATCTTTTAATAAAAGAAAAATTGCAGTTGGCAGTGTAAGAATTAATGAAATGTCATTTATACAGAAATGTTTTTATTTCATGAGAATCTTCTATTCCTAATGATTCTGCCAGGTTCTGGATTGGGTCTATTACCCTTTGCCATTAATCCAGTAGTGCCCACTGATAGTATTAATTGTGAACCAGGTATTATTTTTAATACTGTATTTTCCTTTTTTGATAATAGTGTAAGCAGTGCTTGATATATGTGTCATAGCTGTCATCATTAAATGTTACCATGCAGTTAATGGTACTGGGCCTGATACTGAGAGATGCTGATCCTCTGTTGGCCTCCCAAATCAGTGGTTTTCTAAAGCCAGGTTAAGATTCACTGCTCAGCACCTGTCAGAATTAGGTTTGTCCATTTATGGTATATTCTGTGGATGGTTATTCCTCCTGCTCATTGCTGAAATTTGCTTTATCATATGAACTTACTGTACAGGGTAATTGTAATATAAAATAATACTTGAAAAAAAAAATCATAATTCTGAGTACCATTACCAAGAGATTCTAAATCTGAAATTAATGATGGAAAGTTTTTTGCCTTGAAACAGAGTAGGAGTGTATGTTACTGTCTGGTCTCACCTTTGCAGATATGGATTTATGCTGTATTTCTTTTTTGTCACAAAACATATGTTTTACAAAGTTAGGAAAATGTTGAGGCTGGGGTGGAAAGATACAATTCCAATCAAGTGATAATACATACTTTTTACACCAGAAAATACAGAGTGTTACAGAATTGTTGCATTATGCTCATAATTCTTTGCTTTTTAGGATAGGTAAGTCACAGAAACTCCTTACTGAAATAAGAAATGAAAAACAAAGTACATCTGATACTGAATGCAGATCATTTTTACAGTTCAGGGTTGGAGAAAGAAAAGTATAGCAGCAAAGTTTTCATTAGACATCACCACTTTATATGCTGAAATGTCATATATATCTCTATATGACTTGTGGCAATACAAAGATTGCATTGTCTATACATACTCCTGCTGACAAACACTCTCTGATGAAAATATCACAGAACTACTTTTTCTTAAGTGTTTCGGAGGAAGGAAAAGTGAGATGTTAAAGGCTAACAGCTTTGATCATACAGCAATCTGCTAATTCAGTAACATAATCCGGTTTGATTCTTGAATGCACAGATTAAAATCTAGAATCATAGAATCATATATTGAGATCATCAAGTCCAACCCTTGATCCACTACCACAGTGGTTACTAGACCATGGCGCTAAGTGCCACACCCTAACCCACCACTTTCCATTCCACTGCCTGATTACCACCTCTGTAAAGAACTTCTTCCTAATATCTAACCTAAGCCTCCCCTGGCAGAGCTTAAGCCCATGCTCTCTTGTCTTACTGATAGTTGCCTGGCAGAAGAGACCACCCCCACCTGGCTACAACCTCCTTTCAGGTAGTTGTAGAGAGTGATGAGGTCTCCCCTGAGCCTCCCTTCTCCGGGTTAAACGACTCCAGCTCTCTCAGCCTCTAGCTGTACTCTGCAGCCAGCCTAAATTTTAAATACTCAGTGAGGCTGTAGTTGCAGAATATCTTGGTGACTCGGAGCTCATTTTTCTTATAAAAGTGCTCACAAATATCTCAGGAACAGGAGAATTGTTCTTTTTGTGTCCATCCAACCATGAAGGCATCTATGGAAGGTTGAGAAACTCTGCTGAATAGTGCTTATTATTTTATATGCTTGATGCCCAGACTGGTTGCACAGCAAAACTAATACATGATTTTAATGGGTGGGGAAATAGGAGATCTGAATAACTGCTGTTACACAGATAGCAATAACAGTCTGATATGGACTACAGCATGAAAAATTGTACGTTTAAATTTTTCAATATAACTTTATGACATTTACTATGTTAAAAATAGCTTTGCACTCCACAACTTTATTTTCAAATAAAAGAAAAAATTCCTATCAATATCTCCCAGACTGTATGTAAAAATTCAGTATTTCCCTAGTCATAGATCTATATGCTGACTCAGTGCTACATGCTTCAGATCTGGTGACGAAAAGTACACAATATTTAGCAAATGTATGCATCGCTCTCTTTCAAAGCTTCCCTGAAGGACAAATTTCTCAAAAATATGTTGAAATTATATAATTATATTTAATTTTGAAACACACAAAATAGCATCAGTGTAATCACATTCACAGATTCACCTGCTCAATGTTAAGTTCTGAAAATATTCTAAGGTGCAGAATTAAAATCCTATTTGTGTTCAACATTCCCAATAGAACAGAATTAATTCTAATAGTATTCAAAATTACTCAAGACATCTTTTTTCCTAACTGCTTATGTTTTTTCTTGACATATGTCCAATTTAAAATCATATTCGTATTTTAATATTTATAAAATCTGCATAACTTATTTGGGCCACCTGATGTCCCATATGTGCCACCCATAAAACAGATAATTCTGCACAGGAACTATTTATTAATCTTCCATATTAGATTAAAAAAATATGGAAGTAACAGTTTCTGTGTGTGCATTAATGAAAACAAAGTATAATTGTTTAAATTATATTGATGGTTTTACTTTATTTAGTAGCAAATATAGTGCCAAAGATGTATTGATTCAGTATGCATTTTCTGTATTTTATCAGGTAAAAAGGAAGAAAGGATTTGCCAGAAAATGACAATCAGGACAACCATAAGAAAAAATGACTGTATAAGTCAAAGCCCGGTAAGCATAGAAGAGCTGTTTTGATGCTGGGCCGATGGCATGTCAAATCAACTACGAAGAAGTTGGTTATAACCAACAACAAGCACCAGGAAATGCTGCTGTATTCCCAAAGGCAGACCTTTCACCCTAGGAATGTTATCCTACTCGCAAATGCAGTAACACTAGCTGTTCCTATGACAGAGAGACTGAGCCCTCCTACTGGAAAAACATCTGGCTTCAAATAAAAATTACACACCATAATTGCTTATAAATAATGAAGGCGTTGAACTCTCCAGCATGAAATAATGTCCCACTCTAAAACAGGAGTAGTAATGTTTCAGCTTAGAATGTGATGGAAACACTGCTGCATTCCCCTTTGAAGACCTTTGCACTCTGTGTATCTGCTCCTCCACATAGCATGGGTCTCCATATCAAAATCAATGATCCTATTTATTGAATGACACAACAAGTGAAGCCTTCCTTATTATGACTTTCTATTGTAGATTCTTTATTTCTTCTTGCCTCTCTACCCACCTTTGAAAAAGACCTACCACTATCCCACCTCTATCTGTATTGTAACCCCCTTCTCCCAGCATCTTCTTGCTCCTGATTTCCATGATGTCTGCACACTCTTTGCACAGACCAGATTCCCTTCCCCTTCACACAGAAGCACCTCCAGATTTTCACATCCTCAGAATTTCTATTCATACCCTCAGCTCCACTTCCTTTCCTTTCCAGCTCCACCACAGGCACTCTTTTGCAGGCGCATGATTTTAGCCTATCAAATGGTGGTATCTGCTGTGACTGGTTTGGAACTATGTATGTGTTCTTTGGCCAGATTAATGCTGTCACACTTTGGACAGGGCTGAGTATGACTACAAAGAAGTTTGAAGTATAGTATTTTTACAACAAAATTTGAGATGTCTAATTTCAGTTTTTATTTTGCTCATAGGTAAACGTGGCTTCCTGTGATGGAAAATGCCCATCTGCAACAATTTTCAATGTCAATATTGATAGCCATTTAAGATTCTGTAAATGTTGTCGTGAAATTGGAACACGTAATCTGACTGTGCCACTGCGCTGCTCAGGAAATGGCACTGAGATTATGTACGTCCTCCAAGAACCTATAGACTGCTCGTGCCAGTGGAACTGAACATGACTGTGCATATGACCTAATCTGAAGAAATAAAATGAGTTTCCTTTCACCAGACAAGATTTTTTGCCCATGGCTGGTTATAGTACTCTGCAGGGAAATTAAAAAGTCCTCAATTATGCTCTATAATGTAACTTCACAAATTTACTAAAGATGTTCTTCAAATTGTCTTTTAAAATATTGGCATGTATAGAAAGAAAAACACGAATCCTTTTAGACAAGGTGTAATTTAGCCATCATTTTTTTCTACTCAGTGGCTTTCTGATGAGCTGTTTAAAGATGGTTACTATCTGGGTGTCCAGTCTTTTAAAATTTTGGATCGTGCCTACCTATCAAAGTTGAGAATTTCTCAGTTGTTCCTTTACTTGGAGAACTCCAGTTGAAATCTATCACTGGTCCCATGCTTAAATGTGAAAGAAGCATATTAGGGTTTTGAGAATGACAGAATTAATTTATTTTTAAAAAAGCAGGTTCAACTGCGATGCTTTTGATATTGCTTTAAAAAATCTATCTTTTGTCCATTAAGCTGTTATCAATGATTGAACTCTGCTTACATTGTAAGTCACTGAGAAATAACATGATTATGATCTGTAAGTACTTGTAGGAAATCTTCAGAATATATAGCAGAATCATAATAATATCTTTAAACCTTAGACATGTATTTAATTTTTATGTATATTATACATATAAAGCATGCCTTTATTAAAAATATTTAAAAGCTGTTTCTGTTATGAAAGATTCTATTTTATATCCCTTTTTCACTTTTCACAAAAAAGAAATGTGCTGTCTCCTAGCTGTAGAATAAGACTATATGTATATATATTTATTAAAAGCCCTAGGGCATTTTAACTATTCATAATGAGTTTCTTCCTTTGTTTTCTAGTCTGAAGATTTGTGTTCAGTATATTTTTATAAAATAAATCTTTTTTTTAATATCAAGATATGGACTATTGACTGAATTTAAGATTCATAATTTTTGAGTCCGGGGGAAAAAAAAAAATCAGGTAAAATAAATGTTTTGAAGGGCTTAAGTGAGTTATTCATGTTCAATCAAGCTGTGAATGTCCATGATTCAGCACCTTAAGCAGAATTTAATCTTCCGTTTAGTAAATATACTATATAATGTTCTCTTAAAAATTAAGGATACAATTTTAGGCTCGATTTTAGAAGACTAATTTGCTTTATACACTCACTGAATGAAAATGCTTTAAATTATGACAATATTTTTGTTATCATAAAAATTGATTCAGAAGTAAAATTTTTGTCTAAAAGTCTGAAAATCTTTTGACAGTTTTGATTTTAAGCTATCATTTAATTACAAAAAGGTTGGATTTTCACATGAGTTATTACAATGAAAAATAAGCAGTATAAAATTTAAAAACCCCTTTAAAATCTGAGGCTATTTTGCTACTTGGTGTGACAAATTTTTGAGTGAGTATTATATTCAGTCTGATGGCTTGCAAAGAAAAATAACTTATGTAGGGAAATCTGTCTTTACTCTCAAGACTCATCTACTCATTCATGTCCTTAAAAATAGTGACTTGGTTTAAAAATTAAGAAGGAATCCATTGTATTATCCATTAAATATTTAGCCATTATAAAGAAATAGTGATCATCTGGTGATCAAAATACAGTGATGGTTTGAGAAAACATATGCTTCATTTGCACATTTTTATGATTTGTATGGCAGATACTTCAATATATTGTAGTAGATACCAAGGCTTAGAATCAAAATGTTCTCAGATACTTCTGGCAGAATTTGTGTACAGAAACTTTTCATGCAGGCAAGAAATAAAATTTAAATCGTAGTCATAGCCATAAACCTTGTGTACTCATACAGCAAATTGAAAGGACAATTTTTAAAAGAAAAATATATCCTTTGATCATTTTGATTTTTTAACACAGAGATAAGAATCCTGTATCTGCATTAAAAGAGTCTTGCCCAAAATTTCTGAATGAATTTAGCATTTGATAAAAAGGTAGCTCTCACAATTAGCATTTTTCCATATAATCACTGAACACTTCATGTGTTTTTATTGAACAGCAGTGTTTTTTATAAGCCATTTGCTTTTCTAAGATTTAGAACTGTATTTGTAATTAAAAAGAATTTAATAAACATTATTTTGCAGAGTGATAATAAATCAGTGTTGATGCAACTAATTTACCTTTTCCATTTAAGATGCATGCTAATGCAAAATCTTAGGCAAACCTAGAAATTAGAAAAGCAATTATGTTTAAAATTGACTTAATGACAACCTGAAATAGGAAAAAATGTTATTAAAATATTTTTTTCCCACTTACCCAATTTGTTTTTTTAAATGCAACAATCAATAGGTGTTGCAATAAATGTACAATATCAGAAGTGGAATAGAGCTTGTAAAAGATGGGTTTCTGGGGAAGATGAAGAGAGCTCACTATAATGTTTTAAAGGCATAGTTTTTATTCCATTGTAAATAGAGTTTGTCCCTGCCTGTCTTTGTCTGTCACCCTCAGGGAACACTGATAAAAGCTCTCATTAATATGGAAGGAGCTGGCCAAACCGGTTCCGTGAAAAAGCCTCCCCTGTCCCCTGTCCCCTGTCTGTTTGTTAACCCTTTTCCTACTTGCTGTGAAACCTGATGTCCAAGTGATGTGACATCACTTCCCTCTGTGAGACCCCTATAAATACCCAGACTCTGGGAATAAAACCCTCTCTGCTTCCTGCCCTGCTGCCTGCATGTGTGGTCCCTTCTTTGGTTATCTCTGGGACCTCGTGGACTTGGGGGGAGGGGAGCGGGGAGCACTCCACTCAGCGATCACAAGTAGGAACTGTGTCAGGATCCTCCCTAAAGCCTACAGCAAAATCTTATATCTTCAGTGGAGCTGTATAGGGTGGCTCTAGGATTGCCTTTCATTGCACAGTTAATCATCAAACTCAGGGTGCTTTGCTCAGAAAGGGAACATTATTAAAATCCATGAACCATTTCTGGACAGTCAACTGACCCCCGTGACCTCTGTGAAGATGGCATTGGCATATATGGTGTATTTTATATAATGTGAACTAGCTCTTGCAGGCCTTGCAATGGATAGAAGGTTTGAATGAGCCTGCAGTGTGACAGGACTGTTCCGCTCCAGATGTTTCCTGTGTCTGAAACTTAAATATAAACATAATGCAGTTTGTGATGCTGTCTTGGTTTTCTCATCTCTTCACCTCTGCATTCCTGCCTTAAGCCCCATCCTCAAATTGTGTGTAATCCTGTGTGTGTATGTGTCTTGTGAACTGCTTTGGAAAGCTGATCCAACTCAAATCTTATTTAGTTAAATACCAAAATTAGTTAGTCTGTTTATTATTGACTGAGAGAGCTTTAATACCTACAGAGTTCGCTCCCTTCTAGCCCCTCTGAAACTACCACTCACGTAATTCCTCCTCCTCCTCCTCCTCCTCCAGAAAGGCTGGGAATACATACATCTGAAACTCCTGCACTGTCATTGACAAATGCAAGGAGCTGCGGAGAAGTGTGCTAGATGGAGTGCCGTCCTGCTGCACTCTTTCCATGCCTTGGCATTTCTCCCATTTGGAGCTGCTTCCACCAGCCCTCTGTTCCTACATTTCTGCTCTCTTCTACCTGTGCTTGCAAAAAAATCCTACAATATAAAGGCTTACCCATAAAACTGTGCAGGTATTTTAGGGATTGACATAAATATATCTCTATATTAAGAATCAGATTTTACCTGAATGCACCTCTATAAAATGCTAAGTCTTTGCCCATATTATTTGTATTTGGCTTTTATAATTCCATTGCCATATTACCAGGCCATTTGTTAAGACCAACCCTTGCCCCAATATGCAATTAGAATTTGAATCACAGCTTTTAAAATTAGGTTTAAGCCACTTACTGTGTGTTTTTGTTAATCAAATCTGAGAGTATAGCTGTACAGATTTTTCAGTTAGCCAAATCTGTCACTGTGCTGTTCACAGCACTTAGGCAGTGTCAAAATGCTGTTTCACATGTGGCTCCTTTCTCCTTTCTTTCACACACTATTTTTCCTGACACTATATTTTTTTCTTGAGCTTCTGCACTGCTGATAAACTCAGATTACAGAGCCTGGATAATCAATTTTTAAATTTTTTATTATCCATTGGTTCTGTATACTTCTTTCTGTCTCTTTTTTTCCTCTCTCTGCTTGTAAGAATTCAAAGTAAATATCCAATTTCCAAATGTTAGAGAGATTCAACTTTGTGACAAAAGTTATTGACAAATAAACATGAAGGTACCATTCAGGAATATTGTGGCAATGAAAAACACTGACTTCAACTAATTTTTTCAAGTTCTGTCCCATCAAATCCTTTTCCAGATGTTACCTTGAGGTGATACTGTTGCTGTAATCATGTGTGGATGCATGTCCTATGGGAAAATCCCACAGCGTTGTGTTCCAGTACAGGGGCAAAGCACAAATAAGTTGTCACACATTAAATAAGTTGTCACACATAGCCATAGCACTATGGCAATCATGAGGGGGCAGCATGAAGGCCAGAACACTGGCAGAACATTTTTATAATTTCAGTGGGGTATTGGAACTGTGTTTCCAAGACTAGGTTGGCTTTCACACTGCCAGCTATTTTGGGGGATATATTTTCACAAAGCATCCACAACATGAATGTAAAAAATCCTTTGAGGAATAGACTTCAGCACTTAACATTAATGCAAAAGAAATAAAGGCTTTTTACTGAAGAAAGGTTATGTATATTGTGTACTAGATTTTCTCTAACCTTTCTTAAAGTGCCAAGTGGAATGTGCAAGCTACCTCTAGAACAAGAAAACTTCAAAAATTATCTGTTATCATTAATGGGTCGCTGCAGCTCAGGGTGGAAAGGCATATTCAGAACTGAAGGATAATGAACTGTAGCAACTGCAAATATGATACATTGACTAGATTTTAGCAGCTATATACTGATCATTTAATATCTGTAATTTTTGCCTATTTGGAAAAATAATTCTACATACAGATCAATTAGGTGGTCATAATACCTATTGAAATCAATGGTAAAATATTCCCTAAAATCAGAGATTTGAGAATCTTAGTGCAAGGAGACAATCTGAAAAAATGTCTTATACATGTAGGTTCTACTTTTTGTATTTTTTGTATGAGGAGTTTTTTTTAAGAGCTCCTTCTGTACTGATTCTGGAGAAAACCAATAGTGAATTATGTTAAAACTTCCTCATTAGAAATGCTGAATAAAAGGAAAATGGTTATATTTTTGGGAGTGTTCTTTTGATTAAGGTGGAATGTGCCACGCACACTTAATTTAATGAGGTTAACACAGAGAGGGCTCCTGTTGGGTCTTGAAAATTGCTTCATAAATAAAGCCTCCCTTTGTGCTCAATTACTACAGATTGCTCTGGAAAAAAAATTGACTATGTCTGCTTTGCAAAACAGCTGAATAGGCAGCAGCTTGCTTTTGTCATTGATAGCTAAAACAGCACTCAGGTGACTACACCCGTGTTTCCTCTGTATGTCTGTGCTTCTCAGAGAGGCAGATTGACTGTGTTTTGAGATCAGGGATTTCACTGCAGCAGCTCTTGATTTATTATGTGTGTCTTTGAGCCTGGATAACACAAAAGCTCTGAAATGCTATATTTCTGGTGAGAGTAAGCCTGCCTTGTTTACTACAAGTTCTAAATAAAACTTTAATTAAAAATCGTATTCCTTATTTCACAATTCACAGTTCAGTTGGATACAGTTTTAGGAAAAATTAGGAATAACCCACTGAAAAACAAGATACTATCTCAAGACAGAAATATGATGTGATGACGGCACCTAAGAAAACAAATGGTAAATAATATGAGTGTTGACAATTTTTATGGCATGTAGGTACAGTGACACTGATTTTCATTTATTCTATAATTAACAAGCAATTTTTATCAGCTTATTAAACTGGTTTAATTTAAAAGAACACAGTGCAAAACTAATTTTCTATTAATAACTTTAATTTGGGAAGGCCTAGGGCACTAGGAATTATATCGAGATAAGTTTAACTCTGAAATGGCTCCTTCAGATCTGGCAAAGGGTGGATGTCACCCAATATATTTTTCTGAGCCCAGTTGCTGTTCAGCAGCCTATGGGAAATAGATCAGTGGTCCTACCGCTTTGCAGTCTAGCCTATCTTTTGTTTATAGATGTTTATGCTAGTGACTTTTAGTGGGACTTCTGTAAGGTCGCAAGACGTATCAATGGGCTCTTCACCTGCCCTTAGTACTTCCACAGGAAAGTGCTATAAGGCTTATTTTAAACACTTACAAAGGGGCATCTGGCTAGAAATGTGTAATGTAAAAAACAAGCAGAGTTTGGAGGAAAGTAAGTAAGGAGTTGCACTGATTTCAATGAATTTTGATCTGGTAATCACATAAAAACTAAAAAAAAATCTGACATTTTTTACACTGAGCCATTTTTAAATGACTAATGACCAGCAGGCATATCCACAGTTCAGTGAAGTTAAAGGAAGCTTTCTGATCTCAGGAAACTTGATATGAGGCTTTGGAAGAGGCAGGGCCAGAGCAAAGACACAAATCTCAAGCACACCATTGGCTGCTGCTCTATCCATGTGAAGTATAAATATATGTATTAGTTTTTATCTTCTTATGTCTTAGATATTCTAAGATGATTTTGCTTTGAAGCTGTGGTGATTCAAGCACTTAAGAGACACTGGGACTATAAAGTTTCTTTCTCTATGGATCAAGCAATTCTTCTTCTGCTTCTATTAAAATGTTTATTTAAGGTAAGAAAAATACTCTGTTTTTGAAAGTGGATAGCTATTATAAGTGAATGTTGAAAATCGATGGTTTGTGATTTGGACTGGTTTCTTTTTGTGTTGATCTAGCAGTCACAGGATGCTCTCAGTTAGTGGTATGAACATTCCCAATCTTCCTTCTATTTAAATTGTTGGAAGCTCTTTTGAGATCCTTAATCTGTTTTATTTCCTGCTGCTTTTGGTTTAATGTTGTTGCCCAGAAGAAGTGGGAGATCCCAACATCGCTAAGTCACCTTTTAGACAGTTATGGGGTGAAATAAAAACTTCAGTGTGTTTGTTATTATACCTCTGGCAGTGGTAAAAAGCAGATCTTTGGGAAGGACTGTAAGAATAGCATATGAGAATTGCCTATACTGTATTAGTTTCCCACCACTGGCAGCTTGAGGACTTCTTGAAATGGATGTATTTGCAGTGCCTGTTGTGAGTTTCAAAGTAGTTCTCTTCTATGAACTACATGAAGGGGCCTCCTCTGACACTCCCCTTGAAACTGTAGTTACTTCTTTTAAGCTTTGTCAGATAAACTATTCATTTTGTGAAAACTACCTTTTTTTTTTTCTTCTTCTTCTTTTTTTCGTTTGCTTTTATTCTGGAGCATACCAGTTATGCTTCATCCTTCACAGTGCTTGTACTTGAATTGAAACTCTCCTCACTTCTGCTCACTTCTGGCTGCTTAAGACCTCTGCTGTATTTTCCCTCAAGTACCTCTTTTTCACACTGAGAACCCTTCTTGAATCTTCTTTTGAAAAGTAGTCAATAGCAGAAGTATTTGTTTTTAAGGTTTCCTGGTTGATGTGTAGCTAGCCTGAAGAGAGATTTGAACCTTAGGTATTTGTGGTCAATTTAATAATGTTTTTTCTTTTTTTCTTTTTAAAATTGCTGCAGTCTTTGGATAAGGGCCTAAAAAGTGCCAACTAGGTGCTGACAACAAAAAGCGACATTCTAAATCCCTCTCAAATATAAGTATGGAACAATTTCTGTGTACACTTGAAAACATAGTTCTTGTCTGTTAGGTCTAAGGAGGATGTATTTATGCACAGTAAAATGGCATACAGTATGGCTGATGGTGGACAGTTATTTAAAATGGTTAATTCAATTGCCATATGTATGTATATATTTATCTTTAAAAAGAGATTTTCCTACCTTTCGCATTGTCTGTATTAGACTGTTTTCAGGGAACATAAGTCAGCTATACACCCATAAATTAAAATTCTGCAGCTTTTACAGAAAAAATGTCCTTTAAAACACTCATGTGTACGCCAGCAATACTAGTCTAGTGTGTCAGTTCATCCCAGTGGTTTTATGTACCCTCTTCTAAAGCATTTATAGAGGTTAAAGGCTTTATAACCTTTATAAAGTATATTACTCAAAATGTGTAATCCAAACTCTGAACATTAAGATCTTGATAGATTTATGGTTATGTTAGTTAATGGAAGTTATGTTAAGCTGTGTGTGGGTTTTTTTGTTTGTTTTGTTTGGATGTGTGCGTGTGTGTGTGTAATTGTTTTACAGGACAACACAAAGCAATATAATAATAAAACTCCTAACTTTTATTTTAGGGTCCTATGGGTTCCTGTTTGTTTTTTATTTTTGTTTAGCGTTTTTTTTTAACTGCATTTTGAGTTCATTGCTAAATGATGGTATTTATTTGTCCTCTCAATTCATACATAAAATAAAAATGGAACTTAAAAGATAGAACTACACCCTTTATAAATGCTATGTAATAGGGATTGCCATCACATGCACCAGTTTCTCTGGATTTGAGAGGTGTAATTCAAGTTCCTATTATATTAGGCAGAAGAAGCCCATAAGTTTCTGATTCCAAATGAAATTCAAAAAGAGAAGGAACCTGCTTCTCTGAAGTGTTAAGCCAAAGTCTTTTAAAGGCAGGTTAAGTTATCAAAAAGATAACTTCAAAAATACAGCATACTTGTGTCTAGAATGAGTTGACCTCTGTAAGAATTTGAAACAGAATCACAGAATCAACCAGGTTGGAAAAGACCTCTGAGATCATTGAGTCCAACCTTTGACCTAACACCACCATGTCAACTAGACCATGGCTCTAAATGCTACATCCAGTCTTTCCTTATACACCTTTAGGGACAGTGACACAAGTGGCTCCCAGGGCAGCTCATTTCAATAGGTCATCAGCCTTTTGGTGAAGAACTTCTTCCTAATGTGGAACCTAAACCTCCCCTGGCACAGCTTAAGACTGTGCCCTCTTGTCCTGCTGCTGGTTGCCTGGGAGAAGAGATTGACCCCCACCTGGCTACAACCTCCTTTCAGGTGTAAAGAGCAATGAGGTCTCCCCTGAGCCTCCTCTTCTCCAGGCTGAACAACCCCAGCTCCCTCAGCTGCTCCTCAGAGGACTTGTGCTCCAGACCCTTCACCAGCCTCATTGCCCTTCTTTGGACACACTCCAGCACCTCAATACCCTTCCTAAACTGAGGGGTCCAGAACTGGACACAGCACTCGAGGTGTGGCCTCACCAGTGCCAAGCACAGGGAAGAATCACTTCCCTGGTCCTGCTGGCCACACTGTTCCTGATACAGGCCAGGGTGCCATTGGCCTTCTTGGCCACCTGGACACACTGCTGGCTCATGTTCAGTTCCTGTCAATCAGAACCCTCAGGTGCCTTTCTGCATGGCCACTCTCCAGTCACCCTGTCCCCAGCCTGCAGTGCTGCCGTGGGTTCTTGTGGCCAAAAACACTAAATAAAATTTATGCTGCCATGGCTGAATTGGATTGGTAGGGAGATGTTTCATAGATTATTTCTTTATGCCTTGCATGTTGTTGATTCTTATTCTGAGATATTTGAAAATTGTGAAACTGATGCCACTAAAGCCTTGCATGCATAATGCAAGAATAGGACTGAGACCTCCAGCTCCTGACTGTCTGATAACTATGATTGCAGTATGTACGTTGCAAGTGAAATCTCTGACCTTGTGCCTAAAATGATGACTGTCATAGTTGGGTCAATTGACATGGTTTGGCCACCTCTGAAGAGAAAAGGAAAAGCAGAACCTGAGCCTGCAGAACTTGTTAAAAATTACCTCTGTGTATCACACAGTAGGGCTGGTGACACTGGTTCATATAAAAGCTGTTGCTAACTGACAAGCTCGAAATAAAATCAGTTATAGTTGACAGAACTGACTTATTTAGTTAGAGGTACATTTTCTGCATTTTCTACTAAGTTGCATTCCTTTATGTTTCTGTTACAGGGTTCAGAGTTTCTGGACTGTGACCAAGCGAAAAAGCCTGCTAGAGTAGTTTTGTTGGAGTGGACTGAATTGCTCAAAGGAGAGGATCCAGACTATTATATTGTGACATACCAGCAAACAGATGCTTTCAGTCAAAAAGTAAATTTCATCAGTCTAGAGAATAAGCAGTTCCATATGTATTTTAGATACCAGAAACCAGTTGCACTGTGTGTTTGATTGACTTTTTTTTTTAGAAAGTAAAATAGCAAATAAAGAGAAAGTTTGGAAAAAATTTACTGAGTTTTGTAATTCATGTAATTTATATACACTCCTATAGAATCCTACTGAAACCAGTGGGATTTAAAAAACCCTTGAGTATCCTGTTGAATAAGGATAGATAAGAATAAGTTCAAGATTAAGAATATGCAAGTTCTTCAAGTAGAAATCTCTCTGGAGGTTAACTTCTCCAGTAGAGGCACAGACACTACCCCTAGATCTCTGTGGGAGGGCATTGTTCTTGCTTGGAGTATAGGATGTTCTGGAATATAAAGGAACTAAGGAGATTTAAATATGAAAGTGTTTGTCAATAGTGTGATTTCTAAAAGATTTTGTTTAAAATGTTGGGTATTTTGCAGTTTAACTGCAGCCTCAAATCTGATATTCTGCAATACAAGCTACCCTTTAAAAATATTTATATATAATTTATGAATTGTATTTTTATTACTTTCACTGTATTCAGATATTCTTTTTTTAATTTGCAGACTCTAAGGAACATTTCCAGAGTTGGACAGGAACCCGTCAGTACTACAGTTCTGCTTGAGGAAAATAAGAAGTATAATATTACAATAAAATCCCTAAAAAATGGCCGAATCTTAAGTGTAAAATCATTTAAGACACGTAAGTAGAGTAGCACAAAAATATTTTGGTACCTTTATTGTTAGTGTGAAACTGAAGGTTAAAAAAACTGGGGTTCAAATCCAGAGATTAACCATGTATTTAGAAACTTTGCATTGATGTATATTTTCAACAATGATGTGTAGTAGGAATAATTTTAAAAACCGTGTTTGTTTAGTATAACAATTCTGAAATATGGGACTGACATAAAAGTTCATGAGATTTTTAAGTATTACAGGCTTTGTTACTCTACAGTAATTCTAGGAGAAGAGGTTTATAAAAGACCATGGACAAATTTACTTAAAGCCTGGCAATTTCATATCAACATAGGATTGCTATTGTTTTTCTTTTATAAATTAAAACAAATAAATATTTTTGTTTCTCATTTATGCCAGTCCCTCTTTAAAAAGGGTTAATGAGTAGCTCAAAGATCTCAGCATTGTGACTTACTGGGACAGACTTTCAATATAAGAATTTATGAGTTTCTTCACTGAGCTCATAAAAATATCCTCTATAGCTGTAAATCTGTTTAGGACCACAAGTCCCACTGAAGACTAAAATGAAAGGGCTTTCTAATTGTAATTTTGTTAATTAAAATAGTTTATATCATTACCTTTGTACACATCATGAGCTCATACTAGCTTTGGAATACAGCCTAGGATATGAATACAAACACGTAATTGGGAAAAATACATAGCTGAAAACCTTGCAGCAGCCATTGAATGCTGAAAGTACATTCAGCAAGCTACTGGAAATGGTTCATGGTTATGCTGCTAATATGTTACTGCACTGGACATCTATTACTTAATTGATATTTTATTGAAGTATGTACTCTTACGTTAAACACTCCTTAAAGTGTGCACTCTTATTTCTTGTTGCTTCAGACATAAGATTGCATACCATGACAATAAATGAAAACATAATTTGCTTAAATGGCACTACCTTTCTTTCCCTCCTGTGTGTATCCCTCATCCCTTCTCAAAACAAAAAAATGATAATATTAATGGAACTTTAGATAGTTATGCCTTTGTGGTAAAGACAGTATTTATTTTTTCTTTGCCTACTAGGTGGAATTTCAGAAAATGACATAAAAACTATTGTGACAACTACGACAGTATCTTTTAATTGGAGTATGCTGGCCCAAGAATTTTCAGTTTCTGTTTTACTGAATGGTACTTCTCAGATCATAAAAAGACCCAGTGGATTCTTTGTATGGAGAAATTTGACTCCAGCCAGCTTATATACATTTAAGTTTGTATTTGAACAATTACATTTTGAAATTGTAAATGTGTCTCAATCACTGGATGTTCAAGCTGAAACAGGTATGTATTAGAGTTTCCTGTAGTCACAATGAATGCAAGTTAGCACTGCATACTTTCTAGATGAGTTAAGAGTAAATTGTAAAATCCTGTGTTCTATTTTACATTTTTTAGTAGATGAGGATTGTTTTATTTCTAGAATGTGGAAAGAAATTGAGTGTTAATGATATAGAAAAGTTATTTCTAATTAATATTTCTTAGTATTTTTAGAAGGAAGAATTCAGATTTTTATGTGCAAATATTTTAAGCTAATTATATTTTTGCAGTCTAAAATAGAGCCAAGTCAATGTTGAAGTTAAGCATTTCAATTATTTGAGCGTATGAATTGACTTTAAAATTAGAAACACAAAAGAAAGAACAATATACACTCAAGTTCAAGGGAATAATTATTTTCCTAAACTCAGGAAGCTATTAAAAGCAAATGATTTCTTAACTCCATTTTTAATATTTAAAAATATGAACCATGAGAAACTAAGGTTAAAAAGTGATTTTTTTTTTTCCTAGTGTAGGATTAAAAATTAATGGATGTTTTCCCCCCACTTCACTGGCTTGTAGTTGATACTCTTCTATTTTAGTCAATCATATTTTTTAAGACACTCAGGATTTTGAGGGAGTGTTGATTCATAATTACTGAATATTTGGGGGGTTGACATAATGAATTAATTAAATGCTATTGTCATCAAAATGTCTGTGTTAATTACAAAAAATCTTAAACTGTACCACTGACATGAATGATACAGCATATCTGTAAAATCCTGTCCTTCACCTGTAGGCACCTGTTCCCAAGGGTGGGTGGCATTCCAAAGCAGCTGCTATCGAATGGGTAAGGAGAGCAAGCCATGGAAGGCGGCACAACAAGCCTGTGAAACGTCTTCACAAGGGGCACACGTTCTTGACATAGGGAGTGAAGAAGAATATGGTTTTATGTTGTCATATCTCCAGAAAATTAGTCGAATAATTATGTTATGGACAGGTCTTAATGATCTAAAGGTCAGTCTCTTTTATCTTCTTTGTTGTTACACATATGGAAGCAAGAGAATTTTGATATGTAGAGCAGCTTCTTTGGAATAAAAATTACTAAACAGTACCTTGGTTATTTGTTTATATAGTTTTTAATAATGAGAAGAGGAATCATAATTTCTTCCTATTTAGAAATACTGAAAATATTTAGAAGGCTGTAGGTAGGGGAAAACCCCCCATAGTTTATGCATAACCTGTTTAATTTTTTGAACAGTTTGTTTGTTTGTTTGTTTTGTTGGGGTTTTTTTGGTTTTGGTTTGGTTTGGTTTTAATATGTGTGTATTTCCAGGGGATATTGTTTTTCCTGTAGGTGGTGCTGCATTACCAGATTTTAAACCTCAGTCTGTACATGTTACTATGGCTTTCTCAGTTTGATGCAGGTCTGAAATGCTGAGTTTAGTGAGGTCTGTCCAGTATAGATGCTGGCCAGGCCTGTGGAAGGAGGGATTGGTATTTCTTTTAAAAGGTTTCCTGTTCCTCATATTTGGGATATGAAAGTTCTTCATGCCACATCTGCTGTTACAAAATGATTCACTGTGGTGTGGTGTGTCTGATTCAGGAACAACTACAGACACAAATAAAAGTATCAGGAAAGTGCTTAGAAAGATGGAGTCATTCTGCCAGAAATGTGAGATCCTGTCTTCTGTGATTTGGTTTAGTGAAAACTTCCTTTGTGTTAAGTGTCAGAAGGCTGGGAGAAAGCCTATGTTTTTCAGTTTGAAAATTTAATTTTCATATTGTTTTGATCAAATTGTGTTGAAAGAAATGTTGTGAAAACAGTAAAACCTAAACAAAGTTTATGTGTAAGAGCAGGAGTGGTGTCACACCACATGTCATAGACAGAAAAATTCTTCTTTGCAGGCTGCTAAATTACTTAATGGGGCTGCACAAACAAGTTAGAGTGGGATAACATGTAGACTGAGGAAACACAAATCTGTCTAAGTTTGTGGTTAGAGAAACAATCTAACCATTCTAGTTAGTAAAGAAATAGTAATATACGCATTTTACTTGTAATATGGTTCTGTATATGAGACTTTACAGTTATTTCACAAATTGTTGTAATTTTTACACAATTGAGATACTGACCATAGCCACCTTGGTATTTTAGAAATACTGGTGTTTGTAAGTGGCTGCCAGAAACAGATGTCCCATGGAAGCATAGTATTCTTGCATGTTGGAAAGAGCACTAGAAAGTTGTTTTTTTAAACTCTGATTACACAGAAAAGAGTCAATTGCCAGTTTGGAATTTGACTGTTAGTCAGCTGTTTAATCATTACATGCATTTTTATGTTTGTGGGAGTCAGTCAGTTAAATGAACTAGATGAGTGCCATGTTTTAAGAGTAGCAAGGGATAATAAAATTTTTGTTTTCCAAGCACTTCTTTCTTCAATATTTGTACTTAAGTAGTGTCTTCAAGTACTGGATGAACATGTTTCATTCCTAAGTGTCATTGTTGTCATTTGCTCTCATAAGAACTCCAAATTGTCTTAAAATGATGGTGATACCTCAGCTTTTCTTCATTACAGTACTTAAAGCATTTACTTAGGCTGTAGGACCACAGACTTGCTATGCCTGAAAGCATCTAGTGTTTTCTGGCTGTGCTGCAAAACTGAAAGTATCTCAAAAGTTAAAAACTTGGAGTGAGGTGTGAGTGAATGTCCTAGATGCTGAACAACCAGCAAACAGGCAAAAAGGGAAAGATAGCATTTCTGAATCTGAATGTGAATCTAGCAATGTTTTTATTTTCAGCCAAATATTTTTGCTTTCAGATTGAATTTATGATTATTTTTGGCTGACTTTTTTTTTTTTTTAAGTGAATATAATTTTTTAGACAATTCTGTATCCAAGATTATTAAATTATTTGATTAATAATGATTTTTAAAGGCTTGTTTGTAGTGATGAATCATACTTATGTGGCTTATTTTACATTATGTTATCTTGTAATCTTTTGTAATAGAAAGCATAGAATTCTACACTGAAAAATTGACTTTATTCAAAACATTCCTATATAATTAATTTGTATAAATGAAGCTTGTAGATTTTGGGTGTTTAGGAGATATGCTTGCAATGAGGGAAGCCTTAATAATTCATTGATATAATCCAAAAATGCACATTTTTCTAATTTCAATTTTTTTTGGTCCAGGACGAAGGTCAGCTCTCATGGACAGATGGATCTCCTTATCTTCTAAAAGCTAGTATCTCAACTTTGTCAATGATACCAGAAAATCAAACTGACTGCTATGCCCTTCAGAGAGATCCTACCGGTCCAGACTATTTCTTCACAGGATTTTTCTGCTATGTGCAGCTGCCATATATTTGTGAATATGAATGTAACTATATTTTTTCAATAATTTACAATGGTTTTTTAAAACCTTCCCCTGATTACATTTATATTTGAAGATACAAATATAAAAAGGAAAAGGTTTTAATGACTTTTTTTTTTTTTTCACTTTTGGTGTTCTTTTTCAGTACCTCTGGTACCAGAAAACATCACGTTTAGTGTGCATGATGTCAAGACAACTGAAGCTGTATTTATGTGGAGAAACATGGACACATGGCTAAAGTCAGGCTTTGCACTGATAATCAAGTACTATTTTGATCAGTGGAAACCATACATTCTGAACTTGCCTGTGAATACAACTCAAACAAAAATTATGCACTTGTCTCCTGGCCTTCTCTATAGTTTTTTATTAGCAGCAAGGAACCCCGAAGGAGCACAGTCTATGTTAAGTCCAATTGTGAAGGTAGAAACAAGTAAGTTACAAAAATAAATAGCAGTAATAACCAAATAATCATACATTTCTTGTGTTTTCCCTTTAGTTACACTCTTTTCTGTGTTGATATCTTGCCTGAAAAAATAAATGGATCTGGACATGAATTCTGAACCAGGATTTACTATTTTCTATAGAGGATTTCAAAAATTTCATCTATCTTTGTGTTAAAAAGCTGTGTTGGGATTGATGAAGAAAAGCTCAGGAGTTTTCAGTGGCTGCAAGCAGAAAGCCATACAAATTCTGTTTCTCTGAAGTATAGTTTAAAATCTCATTAGGACAATAATTCTACTCATAGAGTTTCTACTGATGTCCAAAGGTAAAGCTGGATGTCAGATTAGCAATAAAGTACTTTTTGGCCACACTGGTGAAACACAAAAGCATAATTTCCAATCTGAAGTAAAAGATTTTGTAGAAACAAGCAGATATATCCCTGTATATCTGCAGTTAAGATTAAGATGGTTAATGGTCTTTATAGTTTAAAAACACATTGTATTTTGTCCTGTTGCATGTTTCAGTATGGCATAAGTAAAATCCATTCACTATTAAATTGTGTTCCAGTAAAGCCCAGCTGAATGAAGCCAACTGAAACCTACCAGTTGGTAGAGATGAAAAACGCCTTTGCAGCTAAAGGTGATCAAGTGGAGATGTTCTTAAGGAGAAACTACTTTATGGATACGATTTTGGGGGCAAATTTTCTTCATGTTTCTGTTTCTGTATTACAGAAGTGTTCTCATTTTCAGAAGTTAATGAAAACACACTGCCTAATATTTTTGCCAATTCTGGCAAGGCAGTCCAAATATAGACAGAGGTCTATTTTCTTAGAATAAAGTACAGGTTAATCTTTTGGGGAAAGAAGCTGTTCTTTTTCTCTGTCCTCCGCTGGACTTTAATGCTCTTGGAAGTCCTCTCATCTCCTGTGCCTGCCAAGTTCCCTTCTCTGTAATCTGACTGGGGGCTTTTCTGTTTATAAGACCTTGTAATGCAAGCTGCCTCTATAATGAAGGGATTATAAGCCTGCTTTCTCCTGTGAGAAGCCTGTGCAAACTTAATGAAGTTCAGCAAAGTTAAGGGCAAAGTTCTGCACATGGGTTGGGACAATCCCAAGTACAAATAGAGTCTGGGTGGACAATGGATCTAGACTGGCCCTGGGCAGAAAGGCTTGGTGGTGTTTGTGGAAGAAAAGCTCAATTTGACTTGGCAAAGTGTGCTTGCAGCTCAGGAAGCAAGCTGCGTCCTGGGCTGCATCAAAAACGAGTGGCCAGCAGGTTAAGGGAGGTGGTTATGCTGCTCTACTCTGCCCTTGTGAGAGACCTCACCTGGAGTGCTGTGCTCAGGTCTGGGGATCCCAGCACAGGAAAGATGTTGACCTGCCAGAATGAGGCCCAGAGGAGAGCCACTAAATTGATCAGAGGGCTGGAGCACCTCTCCTATGGAGATAGGCTGAGAGAGTTGGGGCTGTCAGCCTCAGGAAGTGAAAGCTCCAGAGATACCTTTTAGCAGCTTCAAGTGTCTAAAGGGAGTCTACAAGAGAGCTGGGGAGGGACCTTTCATGAGGGCATGTAATGATAGGACAAGGGGGAATGGCCTTAAACTGAAGGAGAGTGGGTTTAGATTAGATGATAGGAAGAAACAGTGGTGAGGCACTGGAACTGGTTGCCCAGAGTGGTTGTGGACTCCCCATCCTTTGAGGTGTTCAAGACTGGGCTGGATGGGACTCTAAGTAATCTGGTCCAGTGGAAGGTGATCCTGTCCATGCAAGGAGGGTTAGAACCAGATGATCTTTAAGGTCCCTTCCAAGCCATACCACTCTATGATTCTGTGATTCTATGAACTTGGGTAATGTGTACCATTTGTCTTAGATGACATTTCTGAACTAACTGAAATATAGGAGAGGATCTAAGTAGGGAGACTGAGTCCTCCATAAAGAGCTACGTGATTAAGAAAACCCTCAATTAGAGAGTAGGAGTATTGTCTGTGTATCAGTATTCACTGTCAAGGTTGGTTTGTTAGATTTGCTAATACTCTTTAGCCTGTATGTAAGTGTGTATTATGAGGTTTTCAGACTCTATTTAAATCAAACAAACAAAAAGACCCAATAAAATACCCCACAGTTATTGGTGAAAGGCATGAGAAACTATTATGCTATTTCTTTTCCTAATCTTATTCAACAGGGCCATTGCACTCCCAGAAGTTAGAAGCTACATATGTTTCATCTGCAGAAATACATTTAAAATGGAATCCTCCACAACATTCATCCAGTGCTTCTTTTCATTACTACCTCATCAAAATGTTGGATACCAAAACCAATATCTGGGAACAGTTACCCGTTGAAAAAAGCAAGACTTCAATAGTCATAGGAAATATAAAACCTTATCATCAGTATCAGGTATATTTACAGAATGTAGCAGAGAAAGGAACTCTGAGCTGTCATGAGAAGCCTATATTAATCACAACAGGTGATGTATCAATTTTTTAGTTGTTTTATTTTGCTACACAGAGTTTAAATTGAAAATACAAGGCATAAAGGTATTTTAAGGTCATGGGCAGATTGTGGTTGTTGAGATATTCTTCAGAACCTCACAAAATTGTGAATGTACCTGTACCCTTATTTATTTATACATTTATCTACTTACAGCATATTAGTATGAGCTAAAGAAGTGACATTCTGCTTGACAAATACTGATTTATAGTTTGTATGTTTAATTTTAGCAAAGTAGAAACATTACCAAAATTTATCAAATATTTTTTTTTAGATGAAGACAGATTAATTTATGTTTCTAGTAATAGATACTGCAGCTCAGATTGTGTTATCTTTTTACTCTGTATATGTCCAATGGAAAGGAATATGCTCATAAAATAAGTCCCCATTTCTTATGAGAAAACAGAAAACAGAAGCTGCCTGTAACAGGTAGTTCCTTGCAAACTATTTTAAGAAATAATTACATTAATCAGTAGTTCTAAAATCATGACATTCTAGAAGAAAAAATAAACCAAGAGACATCATTGGGAAGTGATTGTAAATTGATTGTAAGTTTGATGTGTGTTTTGTACTGACATATTTTTCTTTGATCAAGCTGTCAGCCCACCTACAGCTGTTTATATTCACCCAGAGGATGTACAAGAAGAGAGTGTAATCCTTCACTGGAAGCTGCCACAGGAGTGTCAGGAATCCTACATTCAAGTGAAACCTAATGCAGATATAGGTGAAATGAAAAAGTTTTTATTAAGCAATAGAGAAGAATTTAAGGTTGATCTCCTAATTCCTGGAATGGCTTATGAAATTGCAGTGGCGAGTGTGAAAAATGGGACTATGAGTGAACTGAAGACCATTCAATGCACTTTAAGTAAGACATTGTTTATGGTGGAAACTACAGACTATAATACATACATCAGTCTCACTGTTGTTGCTGCATCTAGCAGATTTTGTAGATCAAGTCAATTTGCTAAATACACAAGGATCAAAACTAAAATTGGAAATGTATGGATTCAGTCCTAGTTGTTAACAAAAAGTTAACAATTTTTGCAAAGAGGGTGCAGCCCTGAAAAACATTGGTAGTAGTGACAACTGTGATGAGGACCACAGCTGGAAATCCTGGTCCCACTGGCAGAAGAAACTGGGTGAATCACTGATTTGCACTGAAATAGGATAATATTGAAATGGTTGAAACAGACGATTTGTTTTTGGAGATACATCCATTGTTTTACAGACTGTGTGAGAGAAATTGCCCTACCATTAGTGAAAGGGTACCAGGAAAGGACTGTAAGGTTAGAAGTAGTAGTAGCTGAAAAGTAAAAGCTTTGCACTGTTCATCAAAGGGTCTTTCCCATCCATAGGGAAGGGTTTATTGAAGGGTCTTAGTTTACTGAAATGTTGAAATGCTTTTGGCACAGTATAAATTTTTTGCATACATGAAAGGAATGGGTAAGATTCATTTATGCAAGTGGTATTTAAGGGCTGCAGCTGTCACGTTATAGATATATGAAATGCTGCGTTGTAATTTTTTTCAAAATGATTACAGTATTTTGGCAGTCTTAGTCTTTTTCAGAATTTTTTATATAGGATTAGATTTGATACCTCATTCATGACACAGATGACAAAATTCTAGATGGAATATTTCACAGCTGTCAAAGCCAACTGTAAGGGAAGAAAACTAGACACGTCAATGTTGTATCCATCAAACGTATCTCATTCTCCACGGTCATCTCCCTGTCCACTTATACATTTCTGTATATTTTTCCAGCTATCCTGCTTACCTTCTTAGTGCAGTTGTAGTTGAGAAGGTAATTCCAGTAATAAATAAAAAAGATCAGGGCAGTTGCTTCATATTAATTTTGTGGTTTCCCTTTACATTATTTTCAACTGATTTAACACGTGGTAATTTTTATTTCTTTTTTTTTTTTTTTTTTTTTTTCAGAGCCCAAGCCTGTTCAAATTGTAGTTCCTTATATGCTTTATAGTAATGCTGTGGTACTGTTTGTTCGCATGCCTGATATTGGAGTGTTTGATGGCATTTATGTTACAAGTAAAGAAGGACCTAATGCAACATTCACTTTAAAAAGTGATGGTAAAATAACAATTGAAAACCTAATTGCAGGAACAGAATATGCTTTCCGTGTCTCCACAAAGAGTGGAAAAATCTTGAGCTCCTTTTACCATATATATGGTGTAAAAACATGTGAGTATTTTAAGTTCGTATAAAATCACACCATATAATCCAGTTTTTTGAACCTTTTAAACTTTGTTTTTGTTTCAGTTCAACAGAAAAGACATGTTATTCAAAAAACTATCTTGATTTATCTCTGTAAGCAATTTGTAGTTGTATTAACACTAGCTTGTTTTTAAACAGGACTATAACAATATAATTTCTAAACTTGCTAAATTGTGGGGGTTTTTATATTGTCTATAAAATGTCTAGCAAGTGTTTCAGGAGCTGAAGCTGTATTAAATTGTTTTCCTTACGGGAAACAAAACACTTTGACTGTTTATTTTGAACAAGCAGATGAGTATCAATGGAATAATTTCTGTGTCTTGAAATTATTAAGCTTAATCCTCCTGGTGCATCTTTAAGCAAATAACAAAAGTGTTGAGATTCTCCAAGATAAAAAATTCAGTAACAAAGACACGAACAAAATTCTAGCAAGGGTTTTAAAAATGGAATTTTAGCAGGAATTTAAAAACTGTTTAAAAATACCTGTTAAAATTTTGTTTTGACTTTCCTACTTTTTAGTATATTTATACTTCCGTAAATTTTTCTTTTCCTGTTTTATCGTTTTCACTTGAAATTCTCTTCCACTCTGTTTCTTTCAGAGTAGAAATGTTATAAAAGGAAAAATTAAGATAGGCTATAAAGATTTAAGGAAGAAAGATGAGAATGAGGGCAAGACAGAAAAAAATCTTCCCCAGATAGTGAAAGCCTTGAAAGCTGATTTTTCTTAAAATATCAATTTAATAAAACCGTTGGGTTTGATTGTTCTTATGACAGCATTTCCTAAATTTAGTGGTAAACTGCCTTAGAAAACCTAGTTTTTACCTGTCTCTTCTGGGCCCCCAAAAACTTGGAAGCAAAAAAAGTCCTGACCCCTCACATGTATAGAGTTTTTCTAAGAAAAAGTGTAAATTTTGGTATATTCCAGACAGAAACAGCTGGGATGGGGATGAAAGAGATGTAGAGAAAGGTGGATATTCCCCTGTAATGTGATCTGAATTGTGCCTAACAAGACTATACTAATTAGGGATAAGGTGTATATGTCTAGCCCAATTTTGCTGAGCTGTTTGACAAAATTTAGGTGCATTCTGAACATTATGGTGGTGGTATTGGAGTGATTAACTTAATTCTGGAGAAATTCCCCACCTAGGATCGTCAGCTCTATCCTTGGAGAAATGCATGTTCAGCCTCATGTAATTTTAAGATAAACAAGCAAGTAATTTTCCTTAAATAGTAGCAATACTACATCTTTTCTGTTTCCCCATTTTTCCTTTCCCTGTTTTGGATTTGCTATGTGTCTGCATGCCTGAGTTCAGATTTTGCCCTTTATTTACTTGAATCTGTTACTGATTATCTTCACTTTATGTTTCCACAGGAGATATAAAAAGTGTTATATTGAACCAAGTCTTGGATTGAACTGTAGTGTGTTTTATGTTCTTCTGTAGGTCTGGCAGCTCCACTCAATGTACAAGAAGGCAACGTTACTGACAATTCCATACAGATTACTTGGGATCGGGCTGATGGAGACTTTGAGCAGTATGAAGTTACATGTACAAATTGTGCAAGTGCTTTCAGGGTATGTGTTTTAGAACACCGCTTGTGTATAAGCAATGCAGTTATTTTTCAGTATTCTATTAAGAAGAAGCTATATCCCCCATTAAAGTAGTTGGATGTAATGTTTACATAAGATAAGCAAATTTTGCAAGCAGTTCTGTGAAAACTGTATTTGTATTTTTAGGTCCAGAAGGTTAAGCAAGAAACAGCAACGTTTTCCAACCTTAGTCCTGGTACATTGTACAGTTTTGCGATTCGAACAGAGAAGGAAGGTTTCAGAGATAGTATTTTGGTGACAAAGGAAATAGAGACAGGTGAGATCACAATGTTGTCAAATTGAGCATTTGTTTTATTCCATCCATATGTCATGCTTTCTTCTTTAATTTTATTTTTGTCTCAAATAGAGAAAAGCAATTCAACCATCTTCATAAGTTTTTTCTTTTTCACTTCCATTGTTATTTTTCTTATTCTTTGACTGCAAGTAACTTTTAAGGACCTGAATATGTTTCCAGTGTACAATGACCTACCAATGTTAACTTCATGTTGACTCAACCAGCTGTGCAGTCCAGTAATTGATACTTGCACACTGTCTGGCTTATCAGCACTATAGAAAATAATAATTTTTTTTCTTGAACTTCTCTTTAAGGCTTCATTTTTCACTTCAGTGCTGAGTTTGAACACAATTAAATGTTCAGGACTAACATAATTTTATGATGTTTTCTCATTGGCCTCCCTTTACATCACAATTTGGGCTTTTCTACATTTAGTTTTACTTTGAGTTAGGACATTTGATTCTCAGCAGTGTAGCTCTCTATTCTAATACTTCTAGCTGGTTGAACCTAAGAACAAAGCTCCTCAGGTTATTAGATCTGGCATGTTGTATTTTCCTCTAACCTAATGCTGAAAAATAATGCATAATAGATATGATTGAAAAGGTTTAGGATCTGTGACCAAAGATTCATAATGTATTGCTTCTAAGGAACCACTGAGTTAAACCACTGAGAGATTATTGAAGGGGATTATCACTCTATTCAATTCTTGCTTTTTCTGGAGACATGTGCTTTTGGCTACTGTTGAGTAAATGATACAGTGCTAGTTATGACTTTGGTCTCTGCCCAGGATGTTACTTATTACACTGAAAGTTCTTTTTTAGAGGAGTTGTCCACTTTTGAGGAACTACATATCAGTGATGTCAGAACTGCACTATGCAGCATTACAGAGCAGCAAACAGTTTGGCTCTGGATCTCCTGGATAACAAAAATCCCTGTACACGTTACCACAGTGGTAGTAGCCTGTATGTCCTTGAGATAGGGAAGGACATGACATAATTTTTTGTGGAGTGTCATTGCATTCTGTTGATAAGAGGCCTCTCATAAAGAAATGTGTTTGAAATGTATTTTTGAATCAATGATTTTGTTTTGCTGTCACACAGTACCCAGCAGAGTTAAATATCTGAACTATAGCAGAGATTCTGAATCAATAACTGTTACCTGGCCACCAGCCCAAAATATGTTTGATGGATATGTTCTTTCAATAAACAATAAGGTCTTCAGTGAGAAGAAAATATTACCTTCTGGTGTAAGGTATGATGATTGCATTTTAAGAATAACTCACATGAACTCAAAGCAACTGTTTTACTATATTTTTCAAATAAGTAGCCTGTGCTGTTAATTATATGTATTTGATGATTTAGTTGAGACATATTATTATATCCATATTTTAATGATATACATTATTATATCTGTGTATTTTAAAAATTACATTTTTTTAACAAATTGCAAGTCTCATTTGATGGTCTTGTGCAAAGAACAGCAAAAAAAGTGCTGCATTGGAGTGAGGACCAGCAGAATTTTTGTGCCATTCTTGATGTTTAATTTAATACTTTAGGATGTTCTAGTACTTGAACTTGCTGTGAACCATAATGTAATGCACCTATGTAAGATGTTGTAATACTAGAATATTTTTTGACTGACAACATATAAACATGTATTTACAGGTGTATAAAATCTATAAAATTATAAAGAATAAACATATGAAGATACATTCATTTTTAGAATCCTAAAGAACACAATGTCTTCTTTTAATCTTTGCAGAATGTACAAATTTGAGCATCTTCTGCCAGGCACTGATTTCATAATCAGTATTGAGACAACGAACAGATTAAAAAGAAGTCACCCTACCATTCTCAAGATTAACACCTGTAAGATCAGTTTTTCAATGACTTTTCAGGGCTTCAAGTAATTAAGGTTGTTACATTTTAAGGTATTGTCTAAGAAAAGCTATTCTTTATTAAATCAATGCATCTTAAGAATATCTGGTTTAATGCATATGTCCTTCTTTTCAGTCTAAACATCTTTGGAAGTTACTAAGTACATAAAAGCTTTTAAAACACAAACAGGCTTCCTCTATATTTAACGGGATTCCACCAGTAACTGAACCAGCAGTAATATTAGTAAGAAGAAACTTTTCCATAAGAATTACGAATGTTGATTTTATTTCTGATTCTGTTGCTAATGTGTAGAGGCAATTTTTATTATTTGAAGTTCTTCTTAAGTACAAAATGCTGGGTGTGTCTACACGGAACTATAAAATAGTGTATTCTGTAAACATCAATTTCCTTAAAATTACTATGGATTATTTCAAATTTAAAATTTACATCCTCAGATCCTGATCCACCATCAGATTTACAGGTGTTTGGGCAAGAAGAAAATACAGTCTATTTATCTTGGAAACTACCAAGAGGAGGATATGATATGTTTCAGGTGAGATAAGAATGGGAAGAAACCATTTTTTTTAAATTCTTTTTTTTTTTTTGTTTGATTTCTCAGTGAAATTATCATCCTGTATGTACTGCAAACCCAGCAATAAACATTTGTCTTTACAACCCATGTAAGTATGAGAGGGAAATACTGCTATGGGAAAAGGTCAGCTAAATACATACTTTCTATTGCATGACAATTTTAAAAAAATAATATTTTAAAATTATGGTTTTAATAGCTTTCAAAATTTGATTTTTCAGCTAGTATGCAATAAAAAAGGTTACAGGTCAATGGCTGAATGTAACTCCAGTGTAATCTTTTTTTTTAGCTTTCCAAATTGGTAATACAAATTAGTTTTATTACAGTGAAAGGTAAAAAATACATTCCACATAGGAGGATATAAATGTTTTATTTAGAAATTTACAGTATTTTTTTTTTTTTAAATATAGCAATTTATTAGACAAAACCACAAACATTTGATACCTCTCCTCCTCTCCCAACCTTGGGCAGTAAGTAGTTTAGGGAGTTGTTTATGCATAAATAAAAACAGTGACTATAACTGAATTTGTTTAATCATTTATACTTCACAACTCTTTTATGCCCTGCTTATAAAAGTACACATTTTTATTTTAAGCATAGTGTTCTTTAGGTTCTTGTGATATTGGAAATAGCTAGTACTTCCCTGGTCACCATACCCATAGGTTTCATTATTTTATAAACTTTATTTTCTCAATTGCTTTTTGAGCAGCATTCTTATATGGAAGATGTTCTACATCGCTTATTAGCTTTCTCTTTAATTTTTGTAAGCCTTTGATACCCTTCTTGAGATTGGTTCTTCACACAGGTGAGGGTACACAATGGAGTAATCAGGTGGTTAATAGTGTTTTCTGTTTTGCTTCCTATTTTTTTCCTAGACAATGGCATGCTGTCTACCTTTCAGACTACTATCAGACTATTTAAAAACCTCTTCTGTGGACACTTTAGTTCAAGACAACTCAATTTGACTGAAAATTCATAGCTCATTAATAATGATTCCGTGTGGAAACATACTTGACCATTGAAACAAATAGTTCAGTTACTATTTCTCAGACGACTTGTGCACACTTGACTGTTCCCTTTGTACTTGGATCAGCTAGTGGTCTCTCCAATATCCACATAAACTGACTGTGTGTTTAAATCATTGTTTTTATTAGGCGTTACACCATTTTCAATTTGTGTTTCATTGTCTCTTGGCCCGCTGACCTGTGTTTCTGATCTGCCATCCTTTCCTGTGTTTCTTAAGTTAACTTGCATGAATTATACAAGCTTATAGACTTTACTCTTCTTGTATAGATGATATCTGCAGCGTTTAGGAATATCTTTCTTAAGATAATACTTTTTACTGTTCAAATGGTTTTGGTCTTTCTACATTCCCTCTACAAACTTTTTCAGTCTTACTATGTATCAAAGTTGCATTTCAATATTTTTTATACTATGACACTTTTGGATGCCCTTCATAATTTTCTTGATCACTATTCAGTAGTTCTCCTTTTATAATTAAATTTTACTCTGCTGGACTTTTTATTTTTATAAGAAGCTGAGTACTAATATTTCATGGTTGGCATAGCAATGTGGCTCTTCAGCATTTGTAGTTTGAACCATGCCCCTTGCAACACAGCACAAAATCCAGAGTTATTTCTCTTCTCTCAGTTTTCTATCAAAACCAATTCACTATGACATCCAAATACTCTGTCCACGGATCATGTTTCACTATGACATGCAACCAGTCTCTCTTTTGTACCCTGGTTTTTGTGCTCTGTCTTGTATCATGCTTTGCATTTTACAGGCGCTGTATCAACAAGATCATGCGGTCAATAAAACTTTGTGATAGTATACTGTTGTTTTAAACATGTCATTTGAATTAATACAGATTTCAAGGTATAATCTTGTACTGTTAACTTCCTTCGCTAGGATATTCTTTAGTATGGAGCACTACCACGAGACAAAGTACTTTGTTTTAATGGTCTACACAGTTTATACCCCAATATTACAGTGTCCAATTATTTCACTCTCTCTTTGCCACAACTTCAATTATATCCTTACCTAAACCTTGGAGTCTAAATATCCTTAGGATAGTTCCTTGACATTTCTTCTCTCCGTTAGTGTAAAGTTGCATTGATCTGAATGGATAAGAGTAGCCAGTTAACCTCTCACAACAGTATTTGCTGGTGTAGACTGGAGTATTTTTACAATTTTCAAAATTAAATTCAATCATCTTGTTCATGTTTTGAACCAGTTCAGGCATACTTTTGAATGCGGTCAGGCTATTTTTACAGTCCTGTGGAAAATCATTGTCATCTGTAATATTGATCTTTATGGCACAGCATTATAGTTCAGCATCTCATAGACTAAGCAGCCACATTAGACAGTGCTTTGTTTGAATAAATGAGCTTATCTTTAAATCTTTAATGAGAAAGGCTTCCGTAGACTGGTTGCTTAGTAAGGTGCACCTGCATAAAAGGGATCATTTTACTAATCATTTAAAATTAATCATCCCTGGTCACCAACTCTCTATACAATATATTGTAGTTTGTAGAGCGAAGAGTGTACAAAAGGTACTTTCCTAACTTGTTTATACTAGATGTAAATCTTTAATCTATAGCTTTGCTTCCAGCATCTTGCAGTGCTGTAATTCTAATAAGGTGATGACAGTTTCCAAGATTTAGTTTGCATAAATAGACGTTGTGCTAGTAAAATATACAAAGGCGAAGTGGATTTTTCTTACCCAAATGAATAGCAGCTAAACCCAAGTGCTTTCAGGTCACTGCTGTGTGTGACCACTCTTGCTGGAGGAAATAACATGTGGCAGGACAGGACTTGTTGATGCAGGCACTTGCAAACCTCCTCTATCTCCTACTATTAACAGCCATGTGTGTGTGTGTTGGAGATGCTTGCCTCATGCCCTGGTCTGCAGGGCAGGCACACTCTGCATCTTGCCTTTCACTACTGCAGAGATGAAGCAGTCTGCAGGCACAGTTTTCTGTGTCCACAGCAAGGACTGTCACAGGAATTTTTTTTTTCTCACCTTAGAATTGTCTGGGAGGTCAGAAGGAATCCTCACAGCCTTTGGGAGTTAAGCACCCAAATTTCAATTGCTGAGTATTTCCAGCACTTTTGTTCTCTGCAGTGGCTTTAAAAAAATGAATTTTCAAGACATACCAGTGAGAAGAGTGGAGTGACTGATATCCTGGGATTCTTTTCAGAATCCCAGCTGTGAACAGCGTACAGGTGGATTTTTTTGGTTGAATGGTTTTGGGTGGGATTTTTTTGTTTGTTTGTTTGGGTTTTTTTCTTTTTCTTTGTTTGTTTTGGCTTGATTTATTGTTTTGTTTTGTTGGGGGTTTATTGCCAGAATGGCACAGAGTTAGTCAATTATACAGTTCATCAGTACAGTTGTGTGACAGAGCATTAAGAATACACTTTACTATCCATCCTCCAAGAGCCAAAACCTGTAAACCATGACTTAACTTTGCTTCCTCCATCTACTTTTAAAGTAATTGCTTTCACCACTGGGCTATTAACAAATTTTAGAGCAACCTTGGGGAACATAATATAATTCTTGATATTTTCTTTTAAATGTCAAAAATATTCTAAATATGTTTGTATTGAGGCAGTTCCAATGTCTGAACATTGCTTTTGTTAAGTTACATAATCTAATACAAGAAATTCTTTTTCTTCAATAGCTTTCATATTGTCTGATGAATAGTGAAAAGCTGTTTACCAGAATTACTGATGACAGCAGGGCTGTAGTGAAAAATCTGGTCCCTGGGACAGAATACTTTTTTCATTTAAGGACAATTAAAGGCTTGGACTCCTCTGTGGCTGTGGAGAAAAAAGTCATCACAAGTAAGGATATACCTTATAACTTGTCTTTTTGAAAATATTCAGAGACATTTAAATAATTGTTTGTAAGTAACTCAAAAGGGTCGCGCAATTCAAAATGAAACTTTAACTTTCGGAGGCAAGTTCTGCTTCTTCTTTTGATAGTTGTTTAAACAGGGCCCTTCTGTGTAACTCGGGGACTGAAGTTGAGGATTGCAGACATAGCTGAAGATAGCTCTTTGAAAAACAAGGTGAACTCAAAATTCTTCCAGGTCTAACAGAGTAAGACCTTGTCAGAATAACTCCCTATACTTTCAGAATTACCTTGCATTGTGTTTACAATTATTTTGGCATCCCTCAAGTTCTTGCAAGGCCATGGTCTCAGACTGGAGGATTGCTCCTCCACAAGGTCACAGAATGCTTAAGACAGTAAGGGCAATTGTGCTTCACACACCTTAACAAGGTCCAGAAACCAGTGTCTTGGACTCACTTTCTGTCTCTCAGCAAACTTATTTTCCAATACCCCTGCAACACAACATAAAAGGGAAACTTGTTTCTGGCAGAGATTTGAAAGAAAAGATTTATATTGAATTCTGGACTGCCAAAGGAGATAAAGAGCAACTAACTGTAATCAGAAAAGAAATCAACTCCCAAATTTACACACATGCGTTTGCAGTCTCTACTTCTGCTTACACATGCACATAGACCTCCTCCCTTCTTCAGTGGATTTTTCTATGGCTTGTTTGGACTGTAACTCCATAACTCAATTAATAGTCAGAGAGGCTCTGTGCTTAGTTATTCAAAGATCAATGAATCTCTGAAAAACCCCCAGATCCAGTCCTGCAGATTCTTTCTAATGAAAAGTGCAGCAGAATAATTACTATCGTGGTCCTGTAGGTGCTTTCTATCTTTGAGTAAACATTTTCAAGAGAACTGTGGATGAGTCCAATGTATAGGTAAATTATGGAGAGCTTACTCTATCATTTAAATGGTAAATCTTTAGGATTTTTTTCACGCTGAATAAGAGGAATATGATAATTAGTATTTTTGGGAAAGCTTTAAGCACAATAAGTCAATAATTTGGATGATTCACTTTTTAGGAGGAATGGAAGTATTTTTCTTTCCTAACTGCAGCTGTGCTGCACTGATTAATGGAGGTGCTATTTGTAAATTATTTTAAGAATCTTAATACAATCCAGAGAATTATTTAAAAACAAAAAAAGGGATAATCACTGAGACTATGCTATTTACTGTGTCCATAAGTGAAGAAATGAATGGTTTTCTAAAATTATATGTATTTTAGAAAACTTCAAGCCAAATAAAATCTCTAGTTCTGCTTACAAAGTGTTCTATTCCCATTCTGTTTTACCAATGAGCAGTGTTACTATTCTTACAGATGATCATATAAATTTGGGATATTCTTCCATAAATTACATAGTGCACACAGAGGGTACATCCCCAAGTTTTACCCTGGCACTGTTTACTGTGTACCCATAGAAACATAGTTCTAAAATTTTTACCAATGTTTCATGATGCTGTGAAGTCTCAATTAATTTCAATAAAAATATTTATTTTTAAAAACTAATATTTTTTTATGTTTCAAGGAATACTGATGAAATTTTTCTTTATTATTCTGAATAATTTTTACTGTAGAACCTGCTGCGATATGTGGTCTGGCATTAAAAATGGTAAATACTTCCTCTGCAACTGTAATGTGGAATCCAACCAAGACAAACTTCACTTCTTACAAAGCATCTCTATCAAACAACACCTTTATAAAGAGGTTAAGAGTTCCAGGAACACTGAATGACTTCAGTATTGCAGACCTGACTGCTGGGGGCATTTATAATTTCACACTGCAAAGACTGAAAGGAAGTATTGAAGGAGCTTCTGCTTTCATTGAATTTGTGACAGGTCTGTACAGTTTCCTGCTTTCTCTCCTAGCCAGTGAATGGCAGCTGTCACTAACAATTCATGTTTAGCTTTGTATATCTCACTTTGTAGCATAACACTGAAATTTCATGAGGTCTGAAATGTAATAGTTTGCTGTCATTCTGACATACATTACTTATACCTTATTCAACTTTCATGTCATGATACGCTACCAGAAACATAAGGTCTTTAGCTGTGCTGCATTTATTTTGATAATTTTTAATATTTCAGGTCTTATCTTGCAAAGAGTTACGCATGAGCTGAGTTTTACCTTACTTCATTTCAGTAGGTTTTTTGCTGAAGTGAGTGAAGTTAAACAGGCTTAGAAATGTTTATAAAGTTAAGGCTTTAGATTGTAAGCTACACTCTGAAATTAATCCTGGGTGTCTACAAAAAGACCTCTATAAGCAAAAAATCCAGCTTTAAAGGAAGCTGTGATTCACAGAAATAATAGCACTGATGATAGAAGCAGGACTTAAAATTTATACAAGTATACTGAAAGAAGGAACCTATGCTCTCAGTTAACTTGCACACCTCCACTATTATTCTTTTCTTTTGTTGTTCTGTTAGTGTTAAAATAAACCATGAGTTAAAAATCATGCATATCAGAGAAATACAGACTGAATATAACATCTAAAGGTAGTATTTGGATATATCAATATTTCAGATTATTTGATGGCAGAACTGGAGTCATCTTTTTGAAACAATTCTGCAACTTTGAAGAGTCAGTGCAAAGAGTTGGTGAAAGATATATAATCTAAGCCAATTCACAGCCAATAAAAAAGAAGTGGAGCTCTTCCAGGGTGGAAACAATATGATATTCAAACTGCACAGTATGATACTAATGTATAAACAGTACTAGAAGATTTAGTCTGAATTCTGAAGAACCACATTAGTAAGGCAGATGGAACTGAGTGCAAGGGTTGTGGTGAATTTGAAATGTGACAAATAACATCACTGGCTGGGCTTGCTCTGAGAGATAAGCATAGGGAAAGCTGTTAGTTGCACATACTTTCAAAGTACAAAGGAGACAGATACACAAGGCTGCATTTTAATGACCTAGTGAAGAATTTAGAAACTGATTAATTATGAGGCTAAGAGTGGGTGATACAGATTTAAAGGTGCATTTAAAGGCGGATGAAAATGAGATGGTGTGACAGGGACAGGTGGAAACTTAGCTTCAATAAAAGGAGTAGACCATCCAAATTTTGGGGACTTAACTCACTACCTTTCATGGAATTATTAGAATTCCAAATGCATGAAATGTATACAAGACTTAAAAACCTGCTAGTAGCAGAACAAGAACCAGCTATACCTGGAATTTCAACAGTAACACTAGTTATGTCAATAATAGTTCCAACTTTAAGGTTGAGGACAGCAGAAAGAGCAGGACTTTTCAGAGATTCTTTGTTGTTAGCTGAACACTGGGCAATGATCCTGGAGTGGACATTTCTACAGAGCACACTTGGGAGCCTATCAGCCAAGTCTCAGAGGTAATATAACAACTGTAGCACCCAGACTAATTAGCAATTCTCCTTCATGTAGCAAGTAAACTCTTCTTGGATGATTTTATATTCAACTACTGTTATAATATTTAAGGGAGTTATTTCAGTTAATGTCTTTTATTCCAAAATTCTCTTTCAGAACCTGCAAAGCCAGAAGGACTCAAATTCCTCAATGTTTCATCATATTTTTTTTCACTGTATTGGAGACTACCATATGGACTTGCAGACAGATTTCATGTGGATCTCATTCCTGATCATGCTTCTGTTGTTATCCTAGACCTTGGAGCTAGGGAGTATCAAGTATGTGCTTTTATTACAGGACTTGCATGCCAGCTTTTCCTTATGCACTGTGCTGATGAGGAATTGAAGCTTTCCCCTTCAGCAGTTTAATGAGAACATGAATATGAAAGTGTTAATAACAAATTAGTGAGAGCAAATTTCAGCATTCAGAGTTTGTTACCTAACAACAGGTAGTGAAGTTACTTTTTTTTAAAGTCTATTAGAAGGATACAGCCAGTCATCCAAGGGTTCATGAATAGTTTAACAAGGGAAGGGCAGAGCTATTGAGTAATACAGACTCATTAATTGTGTACTTGCCAGGAAGACCTGTGCTTAAATCATTAATGCAGGCAACATTTCACTGCTAAGCCATCAAAAAGATATAGGAGCACTTTTTGATTCTGCTGTCTGGAAATTATAATAATATTAGAAGAAATAATGGCTGTTCTGGATGTTTTGCTTTTGCTTTTCATTGGAACTGCAAAGATACAGGTATTTAATATAATTACTTATTAAAAAATTTTTTAATTATGTTGATTGCAAAGGATGGGCTAGCTTAAGGGTCGAAAACTTTATTTCAGGTTGCTTTTTTGTTCATTCTTTTAAAAAGACATTTTATAATGCCTCATATTTACTCTGATGGTGACCATTATACAAAAAACCTCTATGGACACATTGATAAGTGATTCTGTGATAAAATTAGTGGTTAATTTTATTGTTTTTTTTAATATTGAATGTCGTACAAATCTTACGGAGGGCAGTTAAATAAGTCAGCAAAATACTGTACTGAGCTAGTAGATCTAAACTACCATCTTTTTCTGTTCCAAATACTGTTATAAGTCTATTAAGCTTATGAACATCACTTTCAGTAATGCTTAAATTTTTCTGTTATTTTTCTATTTCATTTTTTGTGTTTTGTTTTTTTTTGTTTTTCATTTTTGTGGTTCTTGGTAAAAGACTTAAACAAATCTATGTCTTATTTCAGGCTGATTTTTCTAATACTATTCCTGGAACAACATACAATGTTACAGTTTCTGCAGTTTCTTCTTCACTTTATAGCTCACCTGCAAGTAGAACAGTGACAACAAATGTGACAAGTGAGTTAAAAATTTTGTTGATTTTGATAAAAATTTGTTGATTTTTTTAATTATGCTTTTTTGTTTTTATTATATGCACAGTAGTATCAAAGAAATTACAATCAGTTTTGAAAAGCCATTAAAATTTTTCATCTTCTTTAACCATTTAAAAATACACTGAATCTGAGGTGTTCTATAAGAGCGTGCGAATTTACAAGCTTTTGAAAAATTTGCTATTGTGTCATGTAATAATATCCACCCCCCAAATTACATGTATAGTGGAATATTATTTTTTAAAAAAGTAGCCGCATCAGATGGGTTTTTTAAGAGAGTGCATTTATTTATAAGGGTTTTAGGGAAGGAACTTAAATTAAGCATGCTAGAATATGTCAAATGTCAAATTGGCATTAAACTCTGCTTTTAAGACAAAGATTTTGAGCATTGCAATTTTTCATTCTTATAGAAGAATATTTCTGGTGTTTCAAAATTCATTTAATAATTTTTGTAATAAGAATCTAGCCAGAAAAAAGCCTTTTATTCAAAAGTACCTCAGTTTTCAGTAGTTTTATGAGTTTATGCTGGTAGGTGATTTAATTTCTCTACAGAATTTGTAGAGAATTCCACTTTCAGAAAAAATAATTAAAATTGTTGTATATATGTAGGTTTGTGTGTTTATATATATATATATACATATATACATATATTTATATAAAATTCTTATTTTTTTTTTTTAGATCCTGGGCCCCCCGTGTTCCTTGCAGGTGAAAGAGTGGGCTCTGCTGGAATTCTGCTGTCATGGAATACACCACTGCATCCAAATGGTAGAATTCTCTCCTATATTGTTAAATATAAAGAAGTCTGCCCATGGAGGCAAACAGCTTATACACAGGTCACAACAAAGCCAGATAGTCTGGAAGTTCTTCTTACCAATCTTAACCCGGGAACAACTTACGAAATTATGGTAAAAGCTTTACAAATGCCTCTTAGTATTTTGAATTCTGATTTGTTGTAAATTGTTTGAATGTATAGTAGGTTCCTCTAGAGTTTTCAGAGGAACTCTGCTGATTACTGTTCACAAATAACAAAATACATTAGCCAGATATTTGTTTCCAGTAGTGTTTTTTAAATCTACTTAAAATAATTTCCAACCAAAATTGTATCGAAATGTGGTTTCTTCTATTGATATTCTTACTGACACATGGCTTTATGGGCTAAAACATAAACAGCAAAGGGTAGAATTTTCAGACCATCTAAATCCGTCCTCATCTTCATTGAGGTTTAATCTTTCAAATGACTGGTGCACTTTGGATATTGCACATAGATTTGTAAATCATCTCAGCCAGATCCAGAAAAGCATGTCTTCTATACATGGAACTTGTTTACCTTGAGATTAGGCACTTCTGATCCATCTCTGAACTCTCCAACAATAAATTATTTTAGGTGGACAGAAAATAAACAATATTTGACAACAATTCTTTGCCTGACTTACTCTTTTGTAAGAACCTCAGGGAGGTTCTTCTTTTCAATATCATGAATTAAATAAAATTATGTGTTTGCTTAATTCCATATCATGACCCTGAGATTAGCTTGGCTGGTTAAATCTTGGTGCTAAAACAGCCAAAGTTGTGGGTTCAATACCTGTATGGGCCATTCACTTAACAGTTGGATTTGATGATCTTTTTTGGGTCCCTTCCAACTCAGAACAAACAGTCTGCGAATCTGTGATGTAATTTCATACAACACAAAGCCATAAGGAAAATTCAAGTTGGCCACACTACAAAAAAGGCCAAACAAGGATGGTGTGTGTGTCAAAGAAAGTAAAAAATGTAATTATGCCATTGTAGGAAAGCTGCTCACTGTGAATCTAGCTCTGACGACCAAGCTGATAAAAGCCAGTATATCCACAGGTGGAAAATGTTTATGCTTCAGATTCCTGTCTCCAGTCGTCTGTTAAAAAGAGACTCAAAACACCCCCCCACACACAAAAAGTTTGTCTGCTGTTTGATAAAATTATTAGGACTTAGACTCTAAGCAGAACAATCTTCTCAGCAAATTTCATTATTAAAAGAATTCAATTTACAATCAGGAGTACCTCAGTAGCTCTTCTGTGAGATTCATTAATAAAAGTTTTGGAAATTCCATTTTTTGTTCCATATATGAATCTTCCCTGGGAACCACTAAGGTTTATAAGCTTTTTTTCTATAATGGCTCTATGTGGCAAGGGTCTCTGGAAGTCAACAGTACCTTGTGTAAGCATTTATTTTGATTACTTTTCAAAGATAATTGGTGTTTGTAGCTGACACCTCTACCATGCAAATTTTTGCATACTTACGTCATAGTACCTTTGAGTTGTCATGAAACTGCACATATGAAAGAGGAGTTTCCTTGTCTATTGCAATGCTAGTTTTTCTTCCTGAACTCTTTCTACACTACCTCTTATGAAATGAGATAACAAAAACACAGCTTTAGATTCATGCAACGTAATTCAATTACTGTCAGAATTTCCTGACTGCCTGTCAAACCCCTGAGGATCTCCAGTCAATTTTCTCAGCTACTGCAATTACTGTAGAATTCCTCAATGCTTAAGGATGTTTCAAGTCATTGTCTGTGTGAAGCACAAGTAGGCAGGGTTGGCTGTAGTCATGAGGTAGGTGTATATGAGGAGGGGCTGTTTGTATTGCTTAGGAAGGAGCTAGCCAGTCACACAGATTCTCTTTTACATCCTAGGTTGAGTCTTTGTGCTACCTTGTAGTTCTTTGCTATGGTTGTCTGGGGTGGCTTAGTCCTTTTGTTTAAACAGCTTTACAGTCTTTGAAAGACACACTGTTTAGTGCTGAGAAGCGATTACAACAACTTCCCCTTTCTGACCTGCGGGCTCCTTTGGCATTCTTTTCCCCTTCATGGTCCCCTTTGTGCTGCCTGTCACTCCTGTAGTGATCTACGCTTAGTTCTGCACACTTGCAAAACACCCTGCGTTCCCCACAATCTGCACTGTCAGCTCCCTCAGCCACACTGCCATACCTTTGTTGCTTGACATTGGCAGGAGGGAATGACTCTGCTTGCTGAAGGGCTTTTCCACTTTGTTTCTTCTTTCATACATCTCTCACCGACACTGTTGACATTTTGCTTTTGTTGTCTCTTTCACTTTTCAAAATAAGAAGATAAACTTCATTCCTCTTTCTTTGTAAGTAATGCATGCTGTGGCCCATCATTGCATTGAATTGCCACTAAGTCCTATATTGCAGAGCATTAGCATTGCTGTTTTGTTTATCACCATAAATTCTACCAAAGTCTCAGTGTAGTGCCCTTCCATGAGAAGACTCTGCTGTGATCATGAGCACTGAAGCATATGCACCATAAAGTGCATCCACAGTTCCCTAACTATTGTCTTTCCGTAAAAAGATATGCTTACCTTGGGTTTCAGCTCTGAGGGAGGTTGACCTGCTCTTGCTATCCTTCAGAAGATAGAGGAAAAAAGAGAACATATTTTCCTTTTTACTCTTTTAAGTTAAAAGTAAGTAAAATAGGAATGTGAAGTCTGGTTTAAATGAATGGTGGTAAGGAAAAGGATTGTCACTGATATTATTCTTGCTGTTGACTTTAGCCTAAAATAGGGACTCATCACTTTTGATGTGTGGATATTCACACATGATTTTCGTCGTTTCTTATGCTGTTCCATGCTTTCTCTGTTTTATTTTTTATGTTTATATGTTGAATATAAATTAAATAATGCATCTAGAAAAGGCAAGTTCATTTGTATATTTATAGTTTAAAAATCGAATCTCTGTGTATTCTTAAGATTTTCATCTTCCCCAACACTATATATCCTATAGATTCCCTAATGTGGATTCTTTTTTTTCCTGTAGGTTGCTGCTGAGAACAGTGCTGGTATTGGAGTGTTTAGTGATCTTTTCCTTTTTCAGACTGCAGAAAGTGGTAATTTTAATAAAGCTGCTAATTATTTTAATTAAAGCTGATCTAATTTTTTTCAAATTAACTATCCATGGCAAATTTCATGCTTGAACAAATGCTAATGCATATGGAAACAAGTCCTAATTATCTTTTTATTCTCTCACCCAGTGGCAAAGGTTCATTTTGTTCTATAACAGCATTTAGGGTGTGCACATACAGGTGTTTCTTGTATGCAAAGTCTTTCTGTTGGAGTTGTCCCATGCCAGTTCCTAGATAGGCTGCTTCCAGAAAGCAGGAGAGCAGAGTTGCCTATCAAGTAGATCCATCTGCTGTTGCTTGGAACAGTACTAGGAGACAGACTTTATTGTGGGATCAGCTCTGGCATTGCCTACTGTAGTCAGTCTGTATTAGTTTAGTGCTGGGTTCTAAGAAGTCCAGTACAGAAAATATTTTACTAAATTTTTATGTCTTAATTGTAAAGAAAAAACCTCTGAAATGAAAACAAAAATTGGAATTGACTGTTTTGAAGATTAAAAAACATAGTTTGAGTTTGCATGATCTTTACTAATTCAGTATTTGTGGTCCTGCTCATGCTCCAGGAGCAGTTGTGCCTTGGCTGAAGAGCTGGCACCAGGCTCAGTGGAATACAGAATTCACGCTGCCATGGCAGTGCCCATCCCTGTGTTTGAGCTGCTTTCTGTTCCTGTGCACACTGCAGAGCGGGATATCTCAGTTCATGTCAGAAAATCATCACTCTGCATGAGATTTCTTAGATAATGCAATACTTTATGAAACCAAATATGAGAAGTAGTAGTAAACTTGACACATGGAGCTAAGCAAACCCAATAATTTTCACTATTCTTTGTACAGTTGCTGGTAGAAAACCACACTTCTGTGAGCTTCTTTGTTTACTCATCTTTGACAGAGGACAACACTAGCATTTGTCCACATGAGAACATAAGCTTTTTACTTTTTGATGCATTTCTGCCTACATTTTTATTAAAGCTAACATTACTTATTACGAATGTAATTGGAATGTTTCTTCAAATTCTAGGTGAATTATGTGCCACTGATATTACATTTATATTTTTACTTCCTCAAGTTTTTTCATTTTAACTCTTGCTTTCATAGCTAAGGAAAGCCAAACATCTTAATTAACATGCAGGTGTGCAGCTTAAAGTAAGAAAGTCAGAAAATAAAATTATTTTAATATAAAGGCTGTGGTCTGGAAGGAGGGGAAAAGAGATGAAAAGTCTGGATAAGATTTATTTAGCGGGACTGAAAGCACTAAATATGAGGCTTGGTGGAGCTGTCTCAGTTCACCTGTGGAAGGTCAGTAATTGTGGAATGCTGTATTTTTTAAAGGAGTATAAAAAGCTGACTTGTTTCTCCTTAGGGTCAGGGCTAGATATGGCAGAACTTGCTGCTGACCATGCCACATGTATACAGGACTAAGAGAGAGCCACAGTGCTCTAATTCACAGGAAAGTTCAGAGAGCATGTAAAATATTATTTAGATGCTGCACCTCATTCCTTTGTACTGTGATTAATACGGATGCTCTGACAAAAGGCCACAGAAACTGTCACTGATACAAAGAACATCATTTCTGCAGTAATAGTGAATATTCCAGTTAATAACTGAGTTATTTAAAATTACCATAAATCTATATGCAGCTGAAAAGATGACATAGGCAAAGTGAAATAAAACAACCACAGTGCTTTCAGATGCTCTTAAACAAACAAAAATGGACAAAATCTTGCAATGTCTGGCATAGTAGGTGACTTTCTTCTAGAAAGAATATTTTTAAGTTGACCAAACCAATTACTATATTATTATGAGACTGAAATAATTATATTTCTTACTTAGACTAGATTGAAAAAGAGCTGGTTGTATATCAGCTACTTTGCATGTGTTTGTGAATGATTGTTATCTATTTGGAAGCTAGAAATGGCATTACCAAAAAAAAAAAAAAAAAAAGGGAGGAATTTTCTTGTTTTTCAGTGCTGAGAAGAAAATTTATCTCACTGCTTTTGTTTGTTTTGTTTTCAAGCTCCAGGTAAAGTAGTGAATCTCACAGTTGAAGCTTTAAATTCTTCAGCTGTAAATCTGATCTGGTTTCTCCCTCGGCAACCAAATGGAAAGATAACTAGTTTCAAGATTAGTGTGAAACATGCAAGAAGTGGAATTGTAGTGAAAGATGTCTTGGTTAAAGTAGAGGACCTTCTGTCTGGGAGGTTACCAGAATGTAATGTAAGTGCTATAAACTTATTAAATTAGAAATAGACTCAACCCACAGAATATAGTGCTACATTTGAATTTTGAGACATAAAAAGTGTGGAGGCTTGCTTTTCAGAACAATTCTAAATATATTACAAGCTTAGCCCCAAGTCAGGATGTAATCGTTGAAAAAGAAATCTTTCTGTTCACAATCATTTAAATGGAATGCTTTTCCTTGAAGAGCTCAGTTTAATCAGAGCAAAGATATTAAGAAAGGTTAAATTTGGCATCTCTTTAACATAAAATTGTGAAATAAATAATTTTTTTCAGCTTTCCATATTTAAATTTTTTGTTTGCTTTTGTTTTATACAGGATTCAGTTAGAAAAAACCAAGAACTTAGGGGCTTTTTTTTGGTCAGTGCAGACTTATAGTAATGTTATTTTTCATGTAGCATGATAATTCTTTTTATATTTTAAAAATGTGCTTTATTCTGTGTATCACATTTCAATATTTTTTAATACTTCTCATACCAAAATGAAAAGCCCCATGATTACCAGAATGATTTTCAAAAATATATTTGTAGTCTGTTGTTCTTAAAATAAACATTCATATAAATTTTTTTGAATTTTGACTGTTCATTGGATTCAGATCCATAACTATTCAATACCTTTCAGAATTTCTCGAAGAAAATTTTCTTTTCTAGCATTTATTCTGCTTTTCCTTCTCAGTTTGAGCAAAGTGTTATAATTACTCATATTTTTTATCTTTTTTTTTTTCCCCCCAGTTTGATAGGATTAATACTTTAATCAAAAGTGCAGTTTTGAATGACAAAAATTACCATAGTTTTGGTATCAGATTTTATCTGGAAGGTCATCCTAGGCATTGCAAAGGTTCCAACACGAGGCTGGTTTAATTCAGCACCAAGAAGGCAGACTGCCACCTACTGAATCATAAGCATTGGTTACCATAACATCTAGCAGGTTTTCAGGGTTGTCTCCTAACAGTACGTATTAAGAAACTCTTGGCTGGTTTTATCCATGATATATGAATATATGTAATATATATATACACTTACACACATAGAACATATACGTGATGTAGAAGAACGTCACTGTGGAAATTTTTTTCAAGAGAGAGACTGAATGCTGAAAATGAAATGTGGGAATAATTAAACAAATCTTAGAGAGATGCTTCTGTTCTGCCTTTTTTATATCTGCCTATATTTACAATTACAGGTTATAGATACAGCTTATCATGTTTCATATTTTGTCTTTATAGGATAAGAGTGAATCATTTTTGTGGAGTACTACCACTCCTTCAACTACTTTTGGGAAATCCACAATTGCTTCACAGACTACATTTACACCAAATACAGAGACACCGAGTCAAATGAGCTCTGTTTGGAATGAACCAATTAGCTTTGTTGTAACTAACCTCAGGCCGTATACCACCTATCTTTTTGAAGTTTCTGCAGTTACCACTGAAGCAGGCTACATTGACAGTGCAATTGTCCGGACTCCAGAATCAGGTACGTCCTGTTTTCAGATGGAAATAAAGTTCTCAGATTTACGTGAAAATTTCAAAATAGCAGTTTGAATTTCTGTTGGAAGATACTTCAGTCTGAATGAGTCTTTATTTGTACCATGCTTTTGTATTTACATGATTACTTAATTAGACTTAATGGAATCAACTGAAAAATGTGTATAACTATTAATGTATCTAATAATGTACAGTGAATGGGAGTTCAGTTTTTATTAGGAGTCCAGGATACTAAAACTGTGGTTAGGGCAGATCAAATTTTATGATAAACTGAGGATAATTTAAGAACTGCAATTAATGGCACAATGGAAGGATAATTAAAAATAAAGATGAAGGGAAAAGGAGCCAGGCATAGTATTCAAAAATAATGTGTATTGTGTACATTGCAATGCACTTAAAGCTTCTTTGTCTTTGTAGAGAAATCAGCAGTATAAAGAAAACTCCTGTCTGGTGGTTCCCAATTCAGGCCTATTGCAGAAAGCTGTTCAGTGCTGAAGAAATCTTTAAGCACTAAGTGAAGTTGCTTTTGGATTATGTTCAATGCACTGAGAAGTCACAATTGGAAAAAAAAAGGCCCAGGAGCAGGAGTTTTCTAATGGCTTAAGTAGTGAACAGTACTGTTAGTAGAGCTATACAATAAAGGTATTCCAGAAGAATGTTATTCTGGCTGTCTGTTTGCTAGTGCATCATTTTTTTTGCTTAACATATTTTGGTGTTACTCAGTTCCCTTTAATACATACAAAATTCATAGCACTGTTCAGATGAGAAGAAATCCTATTTCCTTCTAGAACTGTTCAATTGAATTGCTTTGACAGAATTTGAATAGCCTTAGTTTGCTAGTCTACCTAGGGTTAATGAAATTTTGGAGTTTCCCTTCTAATGACGTCAGGGTTAATGTCCAGTTTATTTTTCACTCTTTTCGCATCCTAGGGTAGGTGCCCTGGTAATAAGAAAACCCTGGAAAGTGATGAAAAGCTTATGCAACGGGGTTTAGTTTTGCCAAACACATAGAAAGTTGTCACCTGTTTGAAAGATAACGCCTTCCATCCTTGTGTAGAGCCAGGGTCTGTGGAAAGGGAGCTGGGATTACTGGTCAGTGTGAGAGTGCATAGGGCCACAGTCAGTCCTCATGGTCCAAGCCTTGGTGAGCCCTTCCTCTTAGCAGCACACTGATACATCTAAGCTCATTGGTGCTCCGTGCTGAAAATTATTTCTGTTCCCTCCAGCTAGAACTTTCTGAGCCATTCTTAAGCTCTCCTCTGTTTCTGACAAAAAGATGATATTTTTCGTGCTTTGATTTTTGAGAAGGAGGCTACTTCTTTAAAGCGTTTTGAAATGATACATATTTTTAGAAAAATTGAGCATGGAAATACTTCCTCTGTTGGGATGGCTGTCAAAAGGAGGACATTTCTACAAAGAGAAAAAGATTAAAACCTTGGGGGGAAAAAAGTGGACTTTAAAGATGATACTTCAGAATTATGTGCAGTTTTGGCTTATGCAATTTTCATAATTAAGAATTACTAAGTAGTCACTACTGACTAATCTATAGCATATGTTTTAGAAATTATAGGATTTTTCATTTCTTTCATTTGTACAATAGTTTCCACAAAAGACAATAGTACTTTATAAGAGTAGTATGTTAGTTAACTTGCCTATTTGTTTAGAGGATCAGTTTTTATCTCCATATTGGCTTAGATCTCACACGACACATCAAAACTGATCTTCATAGAAATTTATGTCCAGCAGTTTCCATAAGTTTACTTCTCTATGCAGCATTTTTGAAAACCGGGTTTGATTTTAATCTGTATGGATGTAAACAATTCCATCTCATTTAATTGTCTTTGTATTCTGATTTTAATATCAAGAGTAACCTCTCATTACCTTAAAAATGCAATAAGGGATACTTTAGACAGAGCAGGGATCACATTCTGTAATCGCTTGAGTGTTGTCTTCATTTAATTTGCCCGAATAGAGTAATGAAAATAGAAAATTACTCAAGCATGCAATGTTTTAACATGCTTTGTTGGTTATAAGTTTACCTTTTGGGATAGCATTATGTATCATTAGAGCTGCAAGAAATCTTCAATATGAAGTATTGTCTATATGAAACATGAACCTGTTCAAGGAAGGAAAAGTTGCCTGATGCGAGCTCCGTATTGCTGAGCCTCACAGTCATATTTGAGCATCTTCTGTTTGTAATCTATAGCGTGGTGAAATCCATGATAAACTTGGTAGAATCCCTGCCACCTTTGTCTCTTAATGATTATTTGCATCCTACCAGCTCTTCTGATACCTTTTCTGAGCATTACCTTGAAAAAGAAATTAAGGAATTTTTATGAGATATGCTTTTAATCTAGCTTCCCTTCAGAATATTTTATGTTTAAAATGAATTGACTTATATGAGATTTTTGGAAATCCCCATATAAATTATGTTCAAAGACTTTTTCTAATATTGTTTAAGTTCCAGAAGACCCACCACAAAATTTTGCCAAGAGCAACGTTACAGCAAAGTGCTTTTCAGTAATGTGGGACCCACCAACCATAGTAACAGGAAAATTTACTTACAGAGTTGAGCTGTATGGACCATCTGGTAAGTCAGAGCAGATATTACCATTTTTCTTCCTTTTGTTGAGATTGTTTCCTTACACTTGTATTCTTACTGTGCCTGCCAATCAAAAATGACTGTTTGAAAGCAGTGTTATGTGGCCTTTTTACGACTAGATGTTTTAATAATTTTTAGATTACTTTTAAGGGAAAAGTCTGTCCATAACAAAGAAGAGAATAAAAGTAAATCCACATTGGATATTCTGAAGAATGGAGAAAAACAACTTTTCCTCACTCTTTCAGGGAGATGACAAGCTGTGGTTTGCAGCTGAACTATTGTGCTTACACATCCAAATCATTCTCTGTCTTACCTTTACTCTTTTCTGTCTCAGTTAAAGATTTCTGGAGGATTTTCATTCTCATGCAGTATGCAATCAACTGAGTCTGTTTTGATGTTTTTGGAATTTTTCTGAACTCAGACATGTATAGATAGAGAAATTATAGAACTGTCTGTAGTGAAGTGAGAATTTTATGAGCTATATTTTAAGGTTTTTATGAGACTACAGAGGAAAAGCAATAGAAATTACTTTTGTTTTTTAAAAAAAAAAAGAATCCCTTCCTCTTAAAACCAATCTTCAAGTGGCTTGTTTGGTTGATTGGTTTGTTGTTTTTTTCCCCATACATTCAGTATTTTTTCACTGAAATTGATTCAAAATTACCTTTTCCCCAAATAAATGTGGCTTTTCATCATCCTGGAAAACAGCTGTGAACTGTTTTTATCTTTGAGCTAGAATCTTTGTGTTCTTAATTTCAGGTCATATTCTGGATAACAGCACAAAAGACCATAAGTTTGTATTTAGTAACCTTGTGCCGTTTACAACATACGATGTGTTCGTCGGTGCTGAAACAAGTGCTGGGGTGGGGCCAAAGACTAACCTTACAGTTTTTACTCCTGCAGATGGTAAGTAAGCACAGAGATGCAAAATAAATGGACTGTACATGATAACGGGTTTCAGTTTTCCCTTTAGAGCCTTTCAGCTACTCTGCAAAGGAGAGAATGGGTGTAAGAGCATAACAAGAGAAGGATTAAAAAAAAAAATAATGAAAGAAATTAGCTGAAAATTATGTAATTTATTTCTCCAGTTTTGTCCAGTTCATACACTGTCACTACATTTATCCATTAACAGAGTCCATCAGAGATTTTGAAAGAATAGTAGTTTCTTTCTGAATGAAAGTAGTTATTTTTAGATATGGTAATTAAGTAGCAGGACCCCTCTCTTCCCCGTTAGGTGGCAGCAAGTGGAAAAGAAAAAACTGCAGGATTTTCCGCGGCTGTTCAGCCCTAATGTTTCTTATGAAGCCTCTGGTTTGACTAATTCTCATCAAATCCGAGGCCTCACAGGAGTCTTAATAGAGCCCCCTTTACCAGGGACCTTAGTTTTGAGGCAGACCCAACACCAGGATATTGTCCCAGTGCAATCAAGTGGTTGGTTCTGCCTGCGAGCCCTCTGCTCTGTGGTTTATGAGTTTTGGCTCCCAACAACTAACTCCCCAGGTTAGAGTTCTTTGCTGCAGAAATGCAGTTTTGTCTTAGATGTATATGAGATTGTGCAGGATTATTGGTCAGCACCTGAGGATGCAAACGGAAGAACACAACATTCAGTGTGTGACAGACAGATAGTTTCAAAGTGGTTATTTCTGTCTTATGTTTATGCCACAAAACACAAATTTAGGAGATCTCTCAATCAGTGATTGCTGGCAATGTTTGCTGTCAAGGTGTGACATTGGGAGGAACACCTAGCCTTATTTATTTTACCCTTTCCTCAAGTATCTGCTTTTGGCAGCTCTCAAAGACAAAACTGTCCAGAGACAGCCTGCCTGAGTACAGTTATTCTCATTTTGTGTCAAAATGCACTGTCAACAGCCAAAGGAAATTTTGGTGGTTTGGAGGTTTTTTTTTGTTTTTATTTTTTTGTGTGTGTGTGTGGGGGTTTTTTTCCTTTTGTTTTGTTTTTGTTTTTGTTTTTGTTTTTTTTTTTAGAGTAGCATAGAATGTCCTATTTTAATGCCAAATCTACAAATTCTCATTATGTAAGTAATTCCAAGATTGTATTTTACTGAAGTGTATTAGGAAAAAAAATATTTCTTCATATCAAATCTGAATATCATTCTATTGAATATAAATGCATTTTATCTCTGGTGGTCATATGGAAAGTACAGTATCATTAAGACTAAATAGGTAATGAAGAAATTGAACCAAAACCTTGTATAAAAGAGAAATGAACAAGATAAGTCACATTTTTTTCCAGCTTTTTACTTCATTCTTGTATGGTTTTGACGATTTTCATCTTAAAATATACTTAAGATTCCATATAGGAAGGCTGCAAAAAGTCTGCTTGATTCCAAGGCACTGACTTCAGTAGGAGCTATCCTCATTTTCATCATCTTAGTCTCTGACCATATGGAGAAGTATGTCATATATGTTAAAAAGACTATGAGCATAGTTTTAGAACTGTAACTTGTTTGGTAAGAAAACATGTGATGTAACTCTCCACCTGCACAGGATCAACTCAAAAGATAAGGATATGAAATTTGATTAGATGCCTCTTGTACTTTGAATGCAGTGCTGAAAAATCTTGTTTTAATCACAGGTGTTTAATTAAATCAATTTTTAGTCCCAGGTGCTGTATCAGATTTACATTTAGCAGAAGTGGAAGCCACATATATAAAAATTGTTTGGAGGAAGCCACAACAACCAAATGGAATCATTACCCAGTACAGAGTTAAAGTACATGTGCAGAAAACACTCTTGACTCTAGAAAATGTTATTCTTGGCAATAAAAATGAGGTATTGTTTTTTTTTTTGTTATGTTAAATTTGCTCTCTGCCTTATCTGATAGTTACAGAATGTGGAATTAGCCACTGCAGAAAAATTGTTAATGATTTTAAAAGTCACCATCTTCACTCTCTTTCTCTGGGTTTCAAAAAGATTCCCATTATGCTCTTTCTATAACATGAAAAAATAAATATTTTTGTCAGGATGATCCAGACTGTCTTAGCTACTGAAGGCAGGAAGCCATAGCCCACAGTCTTGTCCTTCTGAGTCCTTGAGTTCTTTGCAGCATAGGGTGACCTAACTGTAAGAGTTAGGTGTCTAGACTCATACACAGCCTGTAAGAGTTAAGTGTCTAGACTGATACACAGATTTGAGTGCCTAGATTAATACACAGCCAGTCAGCCAAACCCCTGGAATATGTGGGTATGAATCCTGGGGAGAAGTGAATTCGGCAGAAGCATCCCAAGGCTGGTTAAGTGTTCTACTAGTAAGGCAAACACACCTAGACTTTCTGCTTCCATTTGTATCCTTAAATTTACATGTGTGATACTAGATGCTGAACTCCATGCTATGGTTGCGTGCTAAGGATATTTGCACACATCTATGGGATCATATCTCTTAGGGGACTTCTGCTGTCAACCAGTCTAGCTTGTGGATTTTGGGTGCTGATGTGCTTTACAGGCCTAGAGGGACAGCTCTGAGTACACAGCAGACCCCTAGCAGACATTCAGCAGAGCACTGAGTGCCTTCTGAGATAGGACTTTTTGGTTTCAATTTTGAATATAGGTGACCAAAGTCTGCATAATCCCTTTTTTTTTTTTGGACAATGATGTCTTTCACTGGATCTGAATCAGGATCTAAGTTTTTGATGTAGAGCTCAGTGAAGGAGTTCACTTTCAAGTTGAATGGTATATATTAAATAGAGCCCTGGAGGCAAACATTAAATAAGGAGTAAGGGGAAATAAAACGGGATAAGGATCCATTCATTACACCAACAGGCATCCTTGGAAAATGGAAGTATATAACTCTATAATTAAAGATTGTATCACAGTACAGACTCAGAAGAAATTAAAATTGTCTGCACAGAAATGTTTCAATAATGGAATTTCCTAATTTTTGAGTTCTTAGTATAGCATCATTGCTGCTTTATTATAGTTTATTGAATGTGATTTTCTAATTAAAAACCAAAACAAATCATAATAAACCTCGCTTTATTTAGAACCCAACTGACTCAATCTTAGAGCATCTGTGGGATTTGAACTGTCAGATCCACGGTGCTAATGATACTCAATAACTAGTAGCAATAAAAAGTTGTTGTCCTATATGTGGAAAAGCCTCATAAGCAAAAAGTATTTCAATCCGAGCTACTATTTTGCTATAAAAAGCTGGTGAAGATGAGTCACGTATAGCTTTTACTTCTTGGTACTTATGTGGAATTGATGCTGTATCTCTGCCTGTGGCTAACGCACCCGTAGTCAAAGGAGTAAAAAAGCTGCTTTGCCCTCTCTCCACCCCGAGTCCATAGGGAAAGAACTAATGTATATTAGAGACATCACTGGAAAAGCATCTCTTTCTAGCAGTGAGGTCCACCATATGTGTGAGTGGGGAGTGTTCCAGATGACAGCAGAACAATTTAGAGACATTGGAATCCTGGATTTGGTCCCAGATTCTGAAGGGGCATAATGATCTGGTATTTACACACCATTTTGTACCTGTACTCTAGCCTTTCTCTCTTTTCTCCTATGCTTTTGTTTCTCCTCTCCTCATTGTTCTTGCTCCTCTCATATCTGCTGCCGTCTTTTTCCAACATTTGTTCTTTGTCCTTTCTGCCCTATGGGTATCACTTACCTCCCTTTCACTCGCCCTTTTCACACGTGTATGCCCTTATTTTTCCCTCCCCTTAATTTCATTAGCTTCTGGGTTTCTCCCTCTCCACTTACTCCACCTCAGTGACCTGTTCATCCTTTTCTTCAGGGCCTGGCAGGGATGTCTGAAGTCCTCTTGCTTTCAGTGCCTCCTACCCTCTTTTAGAACATGCTTAGTACAAATAGAATCTCCTAAGCTCAAATGTGTATCTGTTCAATACAGCTCCAAGGATATAGCATTAAAGTTAAAGCCCTTACTATAAAACCCATATTTTAAGAAATTAAAAAAAAAAAAAAAAAGTGGTGTTTGATTAAATAATAATCAGAAAAAAAGGTTGTAGGTTACTGGTAGCTGAGCTTTTTTATGATAGAGATTATATTTTGCAAAGTTAATTGTCGTATAGAAAGATAAGGTTTCTATGCCAAAAGTTACATAGTATGTGCACAAATATATAAACACTATTTCTATATTATATATAAATTTATATATTTTTGTGATGACAAGATTTTTGATTTATTTTTGTTTTTCTAACTTTTAGTATTTGATTGATTCTTTGGAACCATACACAATAAATGAAAACATCAAACCTTCTTCTCCCACTTGGAATTCGTTGGAAACTGCCAATGATTTATATGAAGGTTCAGCAGAAATGTTTTCCAGCATTCAGACAGCTTCCCCAGTAATATTTACAAGAGTAACTGGTGATAATTTGCCTGCTATAAATGGAGCTGCGGAATTACATTCTGCTTCGGGTAAGGTATTTTAGGATATTTTTCTACCTGTTTCTTTGTTCTAAAGGACCCCCATCAATGTCCCAGATATTATCTTTAGCACATGGTTCAAGCAAATTATAAATGGGTCATTTGCTGGAGTCAGATTTTTTTACTAGCAAATACCCTTCTGAAGCAAATGGGAATGCCACACAGGCAGGAACTAGCCCCTTGTCACCCAGCTGACCTTCTTCCTAGTGAAAGAAGCACCCGAAAGCCATCAGCCAAGCTGCATAGACAATCAGTTATTACAGTTGCCAAAGCAGGTGTGATTGTCAGGGATTAACATATCTCCAAGCCCTTCAGAGACCTTGATTTCTCTAAGCCTTTTGACTAATAGGTTTTCAAATGTCAGTGAAGGTAAATAGGTCAAAAAGTTACAACTTTGCTATATGGGTTACAAACAGGTGGAGATGACCCCATGACATGGTGATGTCATCACTGAGTACACTTGTTCTGTATTATCAATGGACCACTGTTTCTTTACCAAGTATGGATATTTACAAATCATTAAGCAGGCTTCATCTGACAGGCAGGGATTTAAAATAGCACTCTAAATTTTTAGTGTTTTGAACAGTGGGGAGAAAATAAAGGTTTTATTTTAAAAATTTTTTAAATTAATTTAGTTAAGTCACTGATTCCTTTATATATACCACTATCTAAAACCAGAATTCAATCCATTATTTTAAACTACAGTGGATATTTTCTGTACTGTTCCTTGTCATACACAGAAAACGTACGGTGTTTTAAATGCAAAACTTCTTTGTATGGCCTCATTCATCTTGAGGTATTGAGTTATTAAAAGATGTCTGTGTTGCTGAAAAATTGATTTCAGACAACATCTTTTGTGATCTAGCATAAGTATTATTTTATAGGAGTTATCATAGTAGTTAAAATTGTTGACAGCCAAATTTTCAACAGGGTCTGCTAATTTTTCAATGCCTTCACAAAACTCTGAGCCTAATACTCAGATATATGAAGCACCCACGCTTTTTCATATTGCACTGGCATAATGACTGCATTCTAATAGATGATTTGGACTAGCATGGTTGGATTGTGGCTGACTTTGAACTATATTATAGCTGCACCAATAACTCTTTGTGGGCATGCATGACTTCTTTGTTCAGCTGACCACAACTCTTCTGCTAAAAATACCAGTGTAAAGAGATCTATGAAGGCAGCCTTTCCAAGTATAGTTCTTTTAGCACCATTAGGAGGGCAAGGAAGAGGCAATTTGTCTTTCTCAGTTAAAATATTTAAAAAAACCCAAAACCAAATCCCATCAATCTAGAAGCCATGGTTTTGAAATCACTGGAGAGACTTGGCTGTCTACCATTGTACCTTTTTCTAGTTTCTAGGGGATTTCTTACAAACCTCACAATACTACTTGTTGCCCATTCATTCTTTCATCAAGGCCAATCTATCTATTGTAGACATGAAAATGGACCTATGATAGACTCTCCTTTGTGGATTAAAGAGTTGGAGTATAGACTTTTCTTTATATTTCTGTAATTGCCATGGAAGTTGATTCTTTTACAATAAAATAGTTCAAGGTTGTGCTGCCAAAGTGAGTTTAGAATGCATAAGAAAAACAATGAACTCATGAATAAGTAGTTATTTCTCTTTATTTCCTCACAGATAATCAGTATACCATCAACCTTTTGGCTGAAGAACTGTCATATGTTATAAAGGGCCTGGCACCTTTCACAGATTACACGATTAGTGTGTCTGCTTTCACTGCTGTTGGAGAAGGACCACCATCCATTCTTACAGTCAGGACACGTGAACAAGGTAAAGTGTTGTAACTCTGATATTATCAAAGTTAAATGGCTTCTTTCCCTGAACATTTGATATTTTTTTTAGTAATTTATTTACTTACTGTTATATTTTTATGTTTTTGTTTAAGTTCCAAGCTCAGTACAGAATATATCTTACAAGAATATTAGCTCCTCCTCTATTTTGCTGCATTGGGATCCTCCAGCAAATCCCAACGGGAAAATCATTCATTATACTGTTTATGCAATGGAACTGGATACAAAAAGAGCATTCCACACAACAACTTCAAACAACAGCTTACTTATGACAGGTACGGCGTCATTTGATTAAAAAAAGACAAAAATGTAAACTTGAAAATACATTATACAAAATTATTTTTTTCTGCCTTTATATAATATAACCATTTCCAAAGCATATAGATCAAGTCTCACATATTCACACACATACACATGCACACAACACACACAAGACAGCTGCATGCAAAACAAGGTTGGGCCACTATTGTCAGACCCATCTACTGTGGAGGAATATGTTGGTATTGTGAGATGGAAGAAGAGGGATAGGTAAGATAAGCAGCAATTTTTGAAATGGATTTCTTCTCAGAAATTTTGCCTTAGCAAGTTCTGTCCACATAGGAAAACATTCCTAAATTGTCAGGTTTTTTCAGACTTTAATTTTTTTTCACAGTACTTGTCTAACATTAATATTTATTTTTTTTTATTTTAAGGTGATAATTTTTATAGTAATTGAAGTAAATCCATTCCTAATAGGGTTTCAGGCATTTATTTATGTTAATCAGAGTGCTCATATAGAATAAAACCATATATTTGGATGGATATATATGCATCCTTTATTTTGACAAGTAATTTTTTTAAGTTATTTACACTCTTAAAGCTAGCTGACTTATTTCAAAATCTGTTGATGCCTATTTGGCTCTCCCCAGATAAACAGTATTACACATCTTCTGTCTTTAGGTGACAAATGTGTATCAAAAGTCATAAAACAGTATCCAGTTTTATAAGTAGCTATGTTTAAGAAGTCAACAGTGAAGATTTTTTCACTTAATCTTTTCAGGTTTAAAAAAGTACACAAATTATAAAATGAGAGTCACAGCCTCTACTGCAGTTGGAGAAAGTGCTTTGTCTGAAGAGAATGAAGTTTTCGTGAGAACCCCTGAAGATGGTAAATACATTGTTTGCAATGATGATTTGTTTTGTGTACTGAAGTTTGCATTTAGTTCAGAAAGAAGATTGGACACATTCATAAAGAGGGGAAAAAAGTGTATAAATAAAATCACTGTTTGTTGAAATTATTAATCTGCTATCAGTCAGTGACTTCATTCAGGTAAGCGCTAGAAATAATGCTGAAAGCTGCAGCAATCAACTAATTTCAGCTGTGATAAACAAACAGAAGGAAAGCTGCAGAGGGGAGGTTCCCTCTCTGAAACATGTCTCTAGCCCTCAACTAAACAGTAATATTTGTGACTCCATCTTACCCTCTTTTTCTTCTTATGTTATCACATGGAAATCAGGTTGGTTTTGAAGCATCTGGACATGGCAGCTTGCAACTATTCAGAGGACACATTGCTATCTCTAAGTAGAGATACTGATAAAGTGAAGATTGTTTTACACTGAATGCAGTTGTTTCTGCAGAGGTTTGGGGCTTTATTAATTTTAAGACTGATGAATAGTTTTAATGTAGGGCTTAATGCTGCTTCATGACGATTTATGGATCTTCCTGCCTTTCTTGCAAGGCAGTCTCAGCCCATGAAGGCACTGGGACAAAACCTGGAGCTGTCATTGGCTTCTGCAAAAAATACACGTGAATTTGATTTACAGAGCAGAGTCATGAGTATTAATCTTTCTCATTTGTATCATTTGTGTTTTCACCAGTTTCAGCAAAGTTATTTCCAGTTTTTACCAGAGTAATATGGATGATGATTGTCCAGTCATCATTTATCTCTTTCATTGCCAAATATGCTATAATGCAAGAAAAAATAATTGAGTGTCAATAAAGGAGAGGAAAGGATTACAGAATTAAATATCATGGGGAACGACGAAGTTTAGGTGATTTGAATGACAACTCAAAATATCAAATTAAACAGTGAAACTTCAAGTACTTGCAAATATTTAAAAGTTGGATGCTTCTATGCTGTTAGTTTTGCAGAAAAATGCATTTCACAAGAACAGAAAATTACTTATCTAATCTTTTTTCATTTTCTCTAAAAGTTTAATATTCCTTGATTTTGAGTGCTAAAGAAGTTTCTCAAAGTAGAGTTTCAGGCCAACAATTCATCCACTTGTGAGAGTTGTGCAAGGCTTGAGGAAACGAGTGAGAAAACCACCTATAATTACTGCCTTTTTTATGAGGCTATGCATTTCATTATTTGTCTTCTCTTGTTCTTTGTTTCTCCTGAGGTAATTCAGGCTGAGATTCGTGACTCTTAGCTTTAGCCAGCCTAGGAATGACAATTTGCTTGATGCTTGAAAAAGAGATACCTCCAAATAAAAGATTCAATGCAATGTTCTTATATAACCTGTGCTAGAATGGAAGGTTGCATTTCAATATTTTAGCATGCCAGATAAATTGCAAAATGTATTTCAATTAAAAATTAAGCTTCTTCACACGGGAAATATCCATGTGGGCAGTCTTGTCATCCAGAGAGCAGTGATCTGTTACAGTTGACACTTTCCATTCATGTGCTCAGAAATCAGGAATGAAAGTGGTTTGTGAGACCTTTCAGGCAAAAAAAAAAATCATGATAAATTCTGAAATAGTGGCCTAGAGGTGTTTGTACACAAACTGAATCCTATAATCCTGGGTTTGCAGTACTTTTTAAAAAATAATTTTATAGACAGGTTATCTCACAGGTGATGAAGCCTTCAGAGGAATCAAAATTGACATTCAGAGCTGATTTTATTTGTAAGTGCAGCCCACTCACTCCTTCAACACTTCCACGCCTTATTAGCTCATTGGAGTCACATGAACTCATACATTGCCAGTAGATTTAGCCAACACACTACCCAGAGCTGGACTTGTTTTGTGCATGACCTTCACACCGGAGCATGCAAGATTTACATCAGGGTCACCGAAGGGAATTTAGTTACAGTGCATACAGTTCCTTTTGTTCTTCAGTAGTTGATTCAGTGAAATAAGAAGCATTGTTATTTACGAAAAAATCAGTAAGAAGGCATTAATCTTAATTTAAAGAACTGAATATGAGGAAGACATTGAGAGGATTTGAAGGATCAATCTACATGAGATCAGTAGAGAGAAGAATTTTTTTTCTTAATAGATTCAGTTTAGATAGATTTAGAAGCAGATTAGAAAATAAATTCTAGAAAGGCTAAAATATCATGATGCAAAGAGACACCTAGTTTTATTAGCAGAAAAGTGCATATACCAAAATTAAGTGAGATAAAAAGTGGTAAGTCTTTCAGGAGAGTGAGAGAGTGACTGTAGCCCTTTTGATACAGTTAACTAATTTAAATGTTAGGATCCAACAGTTTTATGCTATTAATGCTATATTGAATTAATTGAAAGGGTTTTTTTCTTGATTTCTGTGTTGCAGAACCAGACTCTCCACCTCAAAACATAGAATTAATAAATGTAACAGCAACAGAAATAAATCTGAGATGGTTACCACCTGAGCAGCCTAATGGTCTCATAACTCACTATGAAGTTCTGTATAGTGACTCCAATGATTTTTTTATCAAAAATGCTTCATCTACAAGTATATCACTGAGTGAAATGAAGCCATATACTCTCTACAACATCTCTGTAAGGGCATTCACCAGACGTGGCCATGGGAATCAGTCATCTTTCCCACTTCTAGTCAGAACTTCTGAAACTGGTGAGTATATTTTTTTAAAAATGAACGTTTTCCACAATGAGCTGCTTTATGATAACGTTTGATGTCCAGAAGATAAGCTTAATTAATTTTAAAAGTATTTGTTTGCTTTGAAAGCAGTGAGTTTGAATCCTGTTTTTTCTCTTTTATAAACCAAGCAAACCAGCAAGGCCAGCTGCTGTGTAAGAGAGCCAAGAGCCGAGGGGGTCCCTGGGCCAGCCAGCCAGAGTCCCCACTAGCCAGGACTTGTCTCACCAATGTGCTGTGAAGAGACCCGGGCAGGTTGGGGGGTGGCAGCCAGGCATAGTCTGAGCCTAGGTTGCCAAACTCTTCACACTGATGTGGCAGGTTTGAGGTCAAGCCAGGAAAGAAAGTCAACAGGTGCAGTGACACTAACCAAGTCAGACACAGCTCAGTGGCAGCTGGGCAGGTCTGTAATGGTGGAGCCAAGCTGAGGCCAGGCTGCAGTGCGGGTCCCTGGCCAAGCACAGCCATGATGGTGATGAAGCAGGAGCTTTAGCTCAGGCAGGGGCAAAGCACGAGAGCCCCCTCTGAAAGCAGCTCCCAGAGGCCAGTGGGCAGCCCTGGCTGCAGCCTCCCTGCAGCATTGCCTGCCAGCACGTCATGAGCAAGGAGGAGGTAGCCTTCAGCTACAATATTGCTTAGCCCTGAGCCCCAGCAGCCAACCCTCTAAGAGCGGGGACACTTTCAGGGCTCTGACAGCAGGCTCCCTTTTTTTTCATACAAGTATTTATATTGTTTATATAGATGAAACAGGGAAAGGAAAAAAATAAGTGCAAATTATGGCAGTACAGTGTGGAAAATCTCCTAATAATAGGTAGCTTGAAGAACTGCAGTGATAGTCCTGGCGTGTTAGAAGGAAAATTTAGTGTCATGTTCCAGATTTGCTATCATTAATTCTTTTAAAATGACCTTGTTGTTACAGTGTGTGTCTGTCATGTGTTTTTGATCTTCCAAATCAGCATCTTCTAAAATGTGTTTTATACAAAAAATAGGATAAAAATTCAAATGTTTACAATGTGGTTTGTTTAAACAAATTTATAGAAATTCTTCACAAATCAATAAAACTGACCAAAATCTTCTATGAATACAATTTTTTTCCTTCTAGTTCCTGATTCTGCACCAGAAAACATAACCTATAGAAACATCTCATCCGTGGAAATTGAATTATCATTTTTTCCACCATCCATTCCCAATGGGATTATACAGACCTACACAATATATCTCAAGAGGACCGATGGGACAGAGCAAAAAGTTATAAACACTACTTTTCTGACACTACGTATTACAGGTCAATATATAATGATCTGGAACTTATGGCAATGGTAAATTGTTCTGAGAAGAGTTCAACGGTCAGATGGAGATAAATTAGTTCATTGGTGGGATGTTATCCTTCTTGTCCCTATGTAAAGTTCTGTCCTATCTGTCTGAGAAGTCACCTGTTGTGTCCTAACACAATGTGGTGAAATGGGCCATCAATGGTATAGAGTCTAACATATATCTCATTGTATTTTAGATGTTTAAGGTACAAGAAACTTCAATAGGTATTTTTGCAGATCTGTCATTGTAAAAAAGTAAACCCTCAGGTCACCTACATATCTTTCTGATCTCACTTTGGATAAAAATACTGGATAAAAAATTCTGGATAAAAAACTTTGCTTTCCACTCACCTTCTCATCTTTGTCTAAGTTCTGTCATTATTGCTGAGGAATGACAGAGCAGTCAATGCTGGGAGCTCAGTAGCTTAACCCCCACATTTTCAGAGTACAGCCAAGGACAAATTGCAAAGCACTAGGAATATGAAGTATAAACAGGCAATTAGAGCTTTGCCCCTTCTTGTGCAAAATTGTGTTCAAGCTTTCTTAATGCTTGTTTCAGTCTCTAAGTGATAGTCTATTCAGCACATCAGAAATACTTATGGTTCACTAAAAACCTAATTTGTCCCACTGAATGGTTGATTCATTGAATTATTCTTTTTTATTTAGATTTAAATAAATATACAGAATATACTGTAGAAGTGTCTGCTAGTACCACAGTGGGGGAGGGCGTTCGTAGTTCACCTCTGCATATACTAACTGATGAAGATGGTAAGTCAGAAGAGAAGTTGCAATGTATTGTTGTCCGCTTGTATTCTTAAATTACTCTTACACTTCATGTCAAATATGTTTAAATTTTATGCATTTTTTGGCAGTTTTGTCTCTCTATTGCTATCTGTATCTATGTACACACGAACATACTTCATCTATCATCTATCTATCTATCTATCTATCTATCTATCTATCTATCTATCTATGTATCTATGTATCTATCTATCTATCTATCTATCTATCTATCTATGTATCTATGTATCTATCTATGTATCTATCTATCTATCTATCTATCTATCTATCTATCTATCTATCTATCTATATCTATCCAAGTACCTTTCAATATGTTTACCTGTACAAGCTATATGAAGTGCCACAATTGGTTTTAGCAATATCTTATGAATTTTAAGAATCTTATTTTACTCATATTATTTTGATCTGATATGCCATATGGTAGAACTAAATACTGTGTTTGGTTTTTCAGACACATGAGAACTGGGGAAAAGGAAACCATAAAAAGGCAGCTTGACTGGTTCAGGGACACTTATGTTTTTTTTTTCTTTAGAGATTTTTGTATTCTTCTAAACAGATGAATGTACAGATACACATAGAAAGATGTAGAATTATTAACATTATGAAAACGCTCAAATTCCATCATCTGGAGCACTGGACTCCCAAACTGAGCAGGGGAGTGTTCCCCACTGCAGGCTGAGAGTAGAACACTGTTGTTGCAACCACTGGTAATTCATACACTAGGTCACAAACCAGCAGAGAAACCTTAAAATTATATTTGCACTTTCAGTAGGGAATTTAGCTGTAGGAAGGTATCCTTGGTCACCTCTATAGTTTCTGCAGCAGGAATCCAGAAAAAAATTCAAAGCAAAGATCTTAGGTGCTGTGACTCACATTTTGGAAGAGCCTGTGTCAGTTCTTCTCCATTCGTTAGGGAGGCAGTCTCTGGGAATCTATTCTAAAGTGACGGTGACACAAACATCCCACCAGCCATTCCTAGTTTAAATCTCTTTTCATGTCTTAGGAAGGACCGATTTGCCTAAAATCTGGCTATTGATGATAATGGTTAATTGCAAGTCTTCAAGATGTTGATGGGCTTGCATTCACACTGTCAGTAAAAACCCTTTGCTCAAGAGTTACATTGCTGGAGTAGGCAGAGTATTTTATATGGAGAGCAATGTAGTTTCTACCTTTTAGCAAAAAAAATATCCTCTGAATAAGAGTTGTAGAATGAACTAGATGTGCCAAAAAGACATGACATCTGCCGTATGACAAATCTTTTATTACACAGTCACTGAGGACAATATAACAATTAAAACACTAAATACAGCTGTCTATATTTTTTACTAGGTAAATACAGACACTCACTGAATACAGTGAACCTTTGTTCATGAAAAACAAAAAATAATATTTTTTCTTGAATGTAAAGAGTTACAGAACCTTTATGCCAATTTTCAAGACAGTGAAAGAAGGAACAAGAGCTGAAAAACAACAATATTTGTAATACACCACATGTGTCTTATTCACAGGAACACAGTGTTCCAAGGTTCAGACCAAATGTTTCGTAGATTTGCTAATAGTTATGCTCATATTCCCCATTTTCATGCATGACTACAGCTATGACCTGAATTTTTAGTGCATGATGCTCTTTGGTTTAATTTGAGAAAAACAAAAGTAATTCTAATATTACTTCGTAGTGATACATAGGTCCATGAATCAAAATGAAGCAAAATATTTATTTCGCAGTAGCATGCTAATACAAAGTAGTATCACTTATGCATACATGCATAAGCAAAACTAAGAAAAGCTTCAGAATGAAATCAAACGTGGTCTAACATTTTCATTTACTTACAATGTTTCCTTATGCAGTCATGTTATGGTGTTATGTAGAGGTCATCTTAAAATCAATTTTAAGGGTCTCAGTGAATGCCAATTTTTTCATTTGCCCTTGTGATATGTTAAATGTATGAATGTGGTCCTTACATGACGGAGTGAATAAATTTTACTGCTGCCTAGTATCCCACAATTTTATCGTCTCTCAATGCCATTCTTCCACCTTCTAGTGCTTTGCATCATTCTTTACAGCATCTCTTTTTCTTCACAGGGAACTATTATGCTATATTTTACTTGTGTTCATACCTACAAAGCTCTTGCTTTTATTAGAATGGGGAAAAAAATTTACAGCAATATACTTAGACAGTAGGAGAATCTCTGTGACCTACCCATTGCACTGTTTTCTCATGAAGTACTTTTTCCATTGAATCACAGAAACAGATGTTCTAACACCACCATGCAAAATCTTCTTTTATCATCTGTCAGAAAAAGGAAAAGAAGCTGTGCCTTAACATTAGCTGATGGATACTGTACCAATGTGGTGCAAAGTTCCCTTTCCATCACAAATAATGAAAAACCTATGTAAGGATGCTGCATATCCCATTGATCTTAACTGTTTAACGAGATGTTGTGTCCTGTTCTTTCATTTTATAGCTCCGAGTTCTCCTCCACAATCCCTCTCTGTAAAACAGTTGTTGGGTGTCACTGTGAAGTTGTCATGGAAACCTCCACTGGAGCCAAATGGAATTATCCTCTATTACACAGTTTACGTCTGGTAAGATTTTTCTGGAAGTAGTTCTGAGAATAAATATTAATCTGTAACCTATCAGGAATGTGAGGTTTTTCTTACACAATGTGTTGATTACAGGTTTTTGGAGAATGAATATTCATTCAGCACTTAAAATACTACACTTTTGTATATGCAAACTCAGAGTAGCTGAAAATTGAGGTATTAAATATTTTGTAAGCATTTTCCATAGTTTATATTAGAGTAAAAGAATTAAATTTTAAACTAGAGCATGGTGACTATTTTCATTATGTTCTGGTTAGACCTACTACAAGGCAGGGCACAAACCCATGATGAATTGTCTATGAGATTTGAAATGGGTTTAAAAGAGAAAAATATTGCCTCCTTTTATAGAAAGTGTGCAGGAGCCATGTTCAGAGCCTTTGTATGTGCTATCAGTTATGTCTACTGTTTTATTTTGTATTTATTACATTCATAGCAACTGAGTATTATTAACAGATATTTTTCATTTTCTGTGGGGTGGTTTTTTTTCCATATGTCCTCTTTTCTCCTGTTCTTTTCCTGTCATCCCTCCTGTGACATTTTTTCACTTCTAAAAAGGAGTTTTGTCACTTAAAACTTGCTGCTTCAGTCCCATTCTCTGTATAACATAGTTTGGTCTAGTGAAGTGGCATCTCTTCAGAATTCTACTGGGAGTGAAAATATTTTATTACCAATCACTTTTAATATATTACATTTATGCTGTACCATGTTATTGACACTACTAAGGTGCAGGAAGCAAATACTAAAGTGCACCTTATAAGATGTGAACCAGATGTGCAAATCCAGTCATAATCCAGTCATTACAAGAACACTACTATTGAGCTTACATTTATTATTTTATTGTTACTTGACAGGGGTGGGGTTTGGCCTCGGTTTCTATTGTTTTTTTTTTTAATATACTTTTTTTTTTTTTTTTTTTGTTATAGCTTCTAGTTAAGTTGGTGATAGAACAAAGAGAAGTGAGCGCTTCTTTCCAGAAAAGTTAAATTTGTCCTCTCTTGTTACTTCTACTGTGCTGGAATGTCTGTTGTTCTTTAACCACGAACCCCATTAAATTAATGACTGTCCTCGAGCTAGAGAAGAGTTACTTCATGATAAGGGCTATGGTTTTGATACAAGCTGTGTTCAAAGTCTTGAGGCTATACAACTTTTCATCCTTATATTCCCTTATAACTTACTGTTCTTTTTTATTATGACAAAGGATTAAGCAAGAATTATTTTTTTAAAAAAATTCTTATTTGATCCATCTTCCTAAATATTTGAATTGAGCAACCATGTAAGGTTTTGCAATAAGTCTTCCATATTCTCCTTGCTCTGTCTTACTTCTCCATATTGTGCCACATCTAAAATTAGAGAGGCATTAGGTATCATGTTAAGGCAAGGACATTGGAGAAAAACTCATGTCGCCTTCAAAGGGGTCATAACTTCACCCCTTCCTTAGGGGAGGGAGGGATGGAGGAAGGAGAGGAATTTTAAATATTTAACAGAATTGTTTATACAGTGTCATACAGCTTTGCAGGGTGAGATGTGCCAAGGCAAAGTGCTGTGCCATACAGTTGCAGTTTTTGGGAGGCATTCAGTGTATTTGGGGAAATTATTAATCCAGCTGCTTCTCAATAAAGCAAAATGGTGAAGGCTACTACAGATGATAAATAAATATCCCTTCACTTAAACATTCTGCAACAGTTATAGAGAATTTTGTAACCTTTCTCTAGCTGTTTTAGAACAAGAATCTACAACCACTGGAATAGAAAGGGTAATAAGGGTAATGTTTTCAGTGGTTTATTTCACAGAATTTGTCACAACACAAGGTGGTTTTGAGTGATAGCAGGTAGGAAAGTAACTTTCTGCATGCCTTGAGCCTACAAACCCCTACTCCCTAAGTCTGTAATTCTAGAGTGTTAAAGACGTATTAACAAAATTAGTGAACTGGAATATAGCTGTTGGGCATTATCTTTTTAGCAAATTTCTGTGGGATAATTATTGAATAGATCTACTTTGAGGTACAGATTTTTAAGAAAATATGATACCTGTCTTTGCCAAATGAAAGTATGTAATTTCTTAGAGCCTCTGTTCCTCGCATTTCTTCAAGTTCTTATTTAAAACTTAATATTATTTTTCTTCAGTAAAATTCCTAGGCTTAGCTTATTCTGCTAAGTACTTTCTTATTGACTGTGAAGTCTGCACTCACTTTGATCAGTGTTTTCTTATTTTTATTGCAAATTCAGTTGTTTGTAAACAGAAAATTAACTTAGCTTGAAAAACCTCAAGTTTTTGTTCTTCTTTCCATGCCTGGTTGTTGAAATGTTCTTTGGCAACTAAGATGTTATAAGAATGCAGTTACTCAGAGTAGAAATGTTTACAGCACTAAGCAGTGGATTTTATTCTTTCTTGAATTATAACCAGCTAATTTTTTTTCCATACTAAGAATATATTGGGCAAAGACTCAGAAAAGATGTCTTTCTTTGTATAGAATTTGGTAACTGCAGCTGTATCTTTTTACTGACTATTAAAATGTGAGAAGTTTGAAAAAAATGTAAATTTTAACTTTCTCTGTTACCAAGAGTGTTTCCCATGTCAAGTGACATTCCATTCAAAATCTGAAAGGGTTAGGGAGAAGGGTTTTTTTAATTCTCATACATTTTCTCATCCCAGTTGTTTGTTAATGTAGCTTCATTTCAGATGTATTACAGGGTGATCTTTGCTAATGGGCCATTCATTAGGTTATCAAAGGATGAAAATCAGCCCATCTAATAATTTTGAATCACCCTTTTTGTCTTTTTTTTTTGTTTGTTTTAGAGTTAAAACTCATTATCATTTGTGAAGAGTTCCACAGTGACTCCTGGAGCAAGAGATTTGGGTTTACTTATCAAATTATTATCCCTGTATGAAATTCTATTAGAGATACAGAGCACCTACTCATACAGAAATCTTTGCCGGAAAGGAATGCTAGATAGTGGTGGTTTTCCCTCCTATGTTTTTTCCTTCAAATATTACATTAACTTTATGAAAAATAGCAGAATTTTTGAATTCAAGGTAGTTATTTTTTGTGTCTTATTTTACTTTCTGATAATAATTTCATATCTATTCTAATACCAGCGTTTTATTAATGTTACATCTCACAGTCTTTCTAGGCGGGTTTTGACCTTACTGGAGTTCCATTCTGATCCCCTGTTACATTCCACCAGAATTAACTCAGCACCAGCTAATTCCTGTTCCATATCATCTTCTATTATTCCATTTATAACTTCAGCCTTCTGACCAATTTCACAGAGTCACAGTAGGGCATGCTCCCTGCTATAATCTTTTTATATTTCGCTATTCCTGTCCAGGGAGACAGTTTAGTTATGCCCTACTGTGTCCTTCCCAAGGGTACCACAGAGGCAATTATAGCAGTTAATAGGTGGAAATGCTCCTCCTTAATATTCCATAGAATCATTGTCTTTGCTGACATAATTTGAAAATGTGTTTCTGTGAGGGTTTGGGGTGGTTATTTTAAAAACCTTAAGAGCCCTATTGTGATGCAACAGTACAAAAGTGAACTTTTCAACATAAAAGACAAAAAGTGATCCTAGTCTTTTTTTAAAGCCTAAAATATTTGTATTTACCTCAAAATTTTTGTATACATACGAAATGGTGTGTGTATATAATTAATTAAATACTTTTTCTCCAGGAATAAAATGTCAAAAAGGAGTGTGAATGTAACGGAAACATCACTGGAATTCACAGACCTAGAATATAACTATGAGTATAGTGCTTACCTGACAGCAAGTACAAGATTTGGAGATGGCAATATAAAAAGTGATAATATAACTTTTAGAACTTCTGAAGGAGGTAAGCTTCAATACAGTATGAACCTGTTCAGCCTTAAATTTCTCTCAGCCTTCTTTAAGTTAATAAAGCTACTAAAGTAGAAGCAGCATTTGTCTTGTCAAGAAGAGATGTTCTATCTGTCTGTATGGCTCTGTCTTTGTGTCTGCACATGCCTATGGCTCTACAAAATTATAATGGGTATTTCTGTTAATTTATGGAGAAAAACTTAGCATTTCCCTTCAACCCAGGAAAGATTAATATAATTTAATTCTAAGCTTGGAATAAGTCAAATTACTAAGCTACTGTGACAACTTCTGATAGGGAAAATACTTGTGAGAGTGTCTCTCAAGTCTGAAATGTTTTTAATTTGAAAATGAAATCTGTAAGTGTACACCGATTTGTTTATTCTATATTAATTATTTTATATTTCCAACATAGTAGATGACTTTTATAAATGATCGTACTATATACTGTGCTTTGAAAGTCATTCGGTTTAATTATCATTTCTGCTCTTCCCATCATTTATACTGCTATGATGTGTTCCAAAATAGATAGTAAGCCGGCATTTTTCAGAATCACCCTGCATAGATAAACCAACTTCCACAACCACTGGCAGGATTAGTGTCTATGAACTGACTTTATAGGGCAGGATTTTTAGGAACTGATCCTGGGGATCCCCCTCCAATGAATATTTTAGTATTTTACATCAACTAGAACATCACAAAGCAAGAGTGATACATCACTTACAGTGCTGAGTACTCTATTGCACATTCTGTAAAGCACTTTCTTGGATGGTGAGAAATATGGATTTAAATTCTCTTAAGCTGACTTAAGGAACTGAATTTGAGTCTCCTATTTCACTGTGTTGCTGAGAAGAACCGCATGCTGCTATTCTTTATAAAATAGGAGAAGAGACAAATTGAAAGAGGCTTACAGAGGCCATCCTGCACATTTACTGGAATGGGAAAAGAGGAAATAAGACATTATCATACTGTCCAGGCTTAAGTATCTGGCTTACCTACATGAGTTGGGAGCCTAAATTCTGTTTATAATCAGCAAAGAGAGAACAAGGCTTTTAGTTTAGGTTTTGTGAAACAAGCCCTTTCCCCCCCTATTATCTATAATTGGAGTATAGAGACCTAACTCAGTCAATTTCCATGTCTGCAAATTAGATTTTCTATATACCAAAAGCAGTAAGTACAGAACAAATTCTATAAGGAAACACTATCTGTTTAAAGATGCAGCTAAATACAAATGTGTCTGAAAAAGTGTTTTAAGAATTCGTTTACGTATACTGTTTTATTTCATCATTTCCAACAGCAATTTTTGTACCATAATCAGAAATACATTTAATTTGATATAAGATGCTGTCAAATCTAAGTGGATGTTTCTCAGGCATTAAATGTAAAAAACCTTGAAGTACAAAAGCTTTAGGTATGCTAAAATTCAACATTTTTTCAGCACCAAGTGATCCACCGAAAGATGTTGCATACAGAAACCTTACTTCCACATCAATAATGCTATTCTGGTCTCCTCCCCAAAAGCCTAATGGAAATATACTGTATTACTCAGTTTATTTAAAAAATAATTCAGGAGTATTCATACAGGTAAGCTTATTTTTATATTCTTGTTTTGTAGAAGTCAATTAAATGTTCTAATAATTTCTTGAAGTTTAAATCAATTTTATAGTTGTCAACATTTGCTTTTTTTCATATTTCCTTTATCATGGTGTAGATTTTAACTTATAAAGACAGAAGCATGTTATGTTGTACATCTCATCAAACATTCATATCAAGCATTAAAGCCAATAGCTCTTGTGTAACATTTCATTATGCAAAATGTATGTGTATCAACACACGCATACATCTAATACATATATACACTTGACACATATAATGGGTAGACATAAGACCCATTGCAATCAATGCACACCCATATAAGTGTTTATTTTTGTCTCATCTATCAATTTGAATAAATTTCTGTAACAGTTCTGGTTTTACTTTTTAATTCATGTTGGTCCGGTATAGAAAATAGGAGGGTAATTTGCAAGTAGGTAACACACTTTTATTTCATAATTTTCTTACTCTCAAAAGGTAATTACTGTTTAGTATATTCAAGCAACGATATTAAGATTCTGATATCTCAAAGATATTGAAATTTTAAGTTAAAGCTTAAAAGATAAATAAAATGTTTTAAATAACATTCTGGTGAGTCACATGTTTCCAAGTAGGGTTTTTTCTTCTTGCTACTTTCATTCTTATTGATGCAGCACACTTATTAATTGTATATATAGATCTTCTTTTCTCCTTTCTGTGAATACGCTATAGTACAAAAATATAACAAAAGAAATAAGCTTCCTTTACAGGTTTTTGGTCACAAGGATTACACATATGGAAGAAAAGAAAGAAATATAAATTAATTAAGAAAATTATGCATAAAACCCCCCACTTTTGCATAACTTTATGCTCAAGATATGTCTAGGTGAAGTATGCATGTGTTTGAGGATAACTAGAAAAAATATTCACAAATGTTACAAATACTTCTGACTGAATAATTACTGAGATACTTCAGTGTATACACTTCTCTGACTTCTGTGAAGCTGTGTGATTGCCAGGCCCTGCACAGTTTCATATGCAAGCAAGATTGTGTCATGAATTCACATTCTGATGAGATTAAAATCACGGCTTCAGTTCAGAACGAGTGTGTTTGCACACGCTGCTATAGCAATAGCATTCTTCTTAACAAATCCTTGAAGAAACCTTTACATCCATTAATTACCTGAACTAGTCTATCCTATGAGGAATGTCTGCATTTATCTAATTCTTGGATATCTCAAGAGCTTTTAGAGAAGGGCTTTGGACTTGGACTTTTCCTGCCTTTAGGAAAGTGGAACTCTGAGGTGAATGAGTAAGGTGAAATGGATACATTGAGAGCTAAAATCCTTCTGGATGCGCCCAGGACTCTGAAAATAAAGGAGGAAGATAGGGGAAATGGACCACAGTAGTGCTGGCCCAGCAGGGTGGGGGTCCAGTTTCATTATCATGTGATGTAGTTGGGCAGGTTAAGGATGGTGGCACAAGTGGAAATTACCGCTGCTTTGGAATATTATGTAGTGGATGGCAGAAAAGTGACGACAGTAGCTCTACTTCTATTGTGTGGAAACTACCATTTTCATCCTTTCAACTTTGACTTTTATCCCATCCTTCTGCCATCAGAAGATAGGTTTCAACTGCTGTTGCATCTGTCTCTTACTGCCCATGGGATATGACCATTAATCTCTCAAATCACAATCCAGTCTTAATCTGCCTTCTCCCCTCAACTTTTTCTGCCATTCACATCCAGTCTGTTCACTGTTTAGCACAACTACCATATCTACATTGCAGTCTTATTCTGTACCTTGAAATGCCTGTGGATGCAAGACAGACTTCAAACAGGTGAAATACTCTGTCAGATATTTTATATTACTCTTTTTACAACAGAGAAATGCTTGTGTGAATGTCAGTCTGATATGTGGTTATATATCATATATATATGACATACACAGACAGTTGTGAGCTGCATAAGTGTATGCACACATGCAGCTTATAACCATCTAGAACTTAGAAGTATAGCCAAGTAGTTGCAGGGTCTGTTGCTAAGTTTTGTATTGCACACCTTTGGAATGAAATAATCCTCGGTTAGAATGCTCTGCATCAAAGTCACCATTCCACTTATGTTTATCCAAATTGTATTTTCAGTTTGAGAAATTATCCATGAGAATTGAAAAAGGAGATGATCTTTTCACATTTCAAGGAATTCAAACTTCTCAGACATGCTGTTGTGGGCAGCCAAGCCTTTCATCTGCTTCTTTTTCAGGACATAATGTCAGAGGTCCAAGCCTTCAACCATATCTTCTAGATGCCTGAAAAACCACCCTTGCTGAGGAATATGAAGCAAATTAATGTATTCCAGTGCTGTCATAATTTGAAGTAGACAAAACTGGTGCTCTACTGTTGTCTCAATTTCTCACTTATCACACATTCTCAAACTCCTCAGGCATATTAAAACTTAATATAAATTGATGATTATTAATATGTTAAAACCAGGAAGTTAGTAGCTGCAGAGTGAAGCATTTTGTTTAGGGAAAAAAACTCCAAACACAACAAAAGACCTGATATAAAAGATGTGGTTTACTCCTTGATATGATGAAGAAACTTCCAGGAAAAACAGTTTTCCTTTAAAAATAAAAAAGTTATACATCTTTATAGGTCAGAAAAATAATGTGTAGTTTCTTTGCTTTACAGGTCTAAATGAAAAATCACACTGCAGCTGTCCAGCCAGAAATCTCAGACTTAAGAATCAGAACCAGAATAGCAGAAGGAAATATTTAGTGATGGAGATTAGATTTGAAGATTTTGGTACATGAGTGGGCTGTTTCTATGGGGATACTGATAGGTTGTAAAAGAAAATGTCTCAGAGAAGGAGGAATGACTGGCAACCAAGCAGAAGAAACCATTACATGCACGGGGCTAGGTTCACGTTCAGCTTTCATCTTCTGTAGACACGGGTCTAGGGAAAATGTTACTTTTTGGTATATGTTTGCTACTCTATCCCAGTGCAGTAAAGATATAGCATATATGCTGACAATACTTCCTGCACAGATGACATGACACTGTACCTCTTCTTCGCATCACTCCTCTGTGACACTGCTGGATTCCTACAATTAGAGCTGCCACTGTTTGCAACAGCAGCGTTGCTAGTTTTGTGCCACGATGCCTTGCCTGGTGCTTGAAGCAATCATACAGACCACACTCCCAGTCTTATCGAGGAAAGAAGTCAAAGAATCTGTGAAAGTAATTGTTTCATGGCTAAATATCTATCTATAAAAGATATTATTGACTTGAATAAACTCTCTTATTCAATTTCTGTATACGTGTGTTCAGCAAGAAAGTGGGAAAGGTGTTAACTACCAATATTATGCTTGGATGAAGTTCTCTGGTGTAGAAAGTTCAGTACAGATGACAACTGTCTTGCTCTGCCAGAAGAATCAGGAGCTAAGTACTGAAAAAAATCTATAATCCTTCTAAGCAACTGAACATCAGACCTCAAATCATCAAACTTCTACTTCAAGACAATGGAAGTGACCGTGACTGGATACAGTTCGGACTGAAATTCAATTTGGATTACCCTTGGGATGCAGAAAAGGGATGCAAACAATGTGCTTAACAATCAATCTTTTTTTTTTTTTTTTTTTTTTTTAATCAGTATGACCAAAATAGGGATAAAAAGGGGAACTTCCCTAAAATACACTGCAAATTTTTAAAAAGATGGTTTCAGAATGGTACAGCATACAAAAAGGAATGTTGGTACTGGAAAAGAATGCATAATGCTACTTGAGAGATGGCTTGGATTAGCCTTCACAGAGTCACCATTCTCACCTGACTGCCCAAGTGAAGTATGTGATCCTCTGACGCAAAACAAGAGTGCAACACAACAAACCTAAAGAAGAAAGCAGAACAGGGGGAAAAGGTTAACAGTGAAGAACAGCAGCACTGCATTTTCTGAGTACAACTAATTACAGCTTTATGCAACTGGAAATATCTGCTGCTTCCTGAAGAATTTACTACTTTCTGCTGACGCTTTCATGGCCTCTGTGTATTGCTTACACTTAGCTGCTTTTAATAATCTGATACTTTGCTATGTCAAAACTTCTTTCATGTATGGATGAAGAAAGGAACAGAAGGAAGAATTTCTTCAGCTGTAGCCAAAGATCCTAAGCTGTTTGCTTTCATCTGCAGCCACAGTTAATTGTAAAACTTCCTATAGTGCTCTATCCCTAGGGTACAATTAGTACAAGTTTTGTCTTTTCTCAGTTTGTACCCACACAGTTCTTCCTGCTCACTGTTACTTCTAATTATGTGGTTTTTTGTTTTTTTTTCTCAAATATTTTGTCATATCAGAAGTTTGAGATATTCTCCATTCCTTGGGCTCTTCATAGTAAAGGGACTACCTCTTAAAATAGTTTTTATTGAAGCAAAAAAACTCTGTTATTATACTGTTCATAATGGTTCACTGAGTCCTTAACTGCCAGACAGCTGGCTACATAGTAAAGGTATGCTTTTTGAACTAGGAGTTGAATTTTCAGCTGTTCATACTAATAAACTCCCATTAAATGTGGAATCAAAACTTGATGTGGTACCCTTGACATTTTTATCTTGAAAACTCAGATAATTATTTAAGGTCTTACTAAAAAAACCTGATTGTTGAATATTGTTACTATAAATTATTAATTGTTTTAAATTTCAATATGTAATAATAATAGCAACAGGATGGTATTAGAATGCTTCTTCTGGGCCAGATGGTATTTACTGTCATACCATGATTAAGCATCAGAAAGTTTAATTAAATATCTTAGAATTCTATCCTCTGTTTCCTGTGTCTTAACTAATGTAAGCGTAATGCAAAGCTCTTTACAACCTTTTTCCTCTCTGAGGATAGTGTGAGATTCAAGCTACTTCTAGAAGACAGTCATATATTAAGGTGGAATGGTTTTGTATTTTGACTGACATTGACTTAACCTAATCTTTCAGGCAAACCTAACAATGTGCTTTACGTCAGTTACTAAGAGTGGATATAGAAATTTATACTGGCAATTCGTGCAGCTTATGGTCTGCATTCAAAACAAAGGTTTACTTTCTCACTGTCAAAGAAACTGTTTACTTATTTATTTTATCTAAGTAATAGTGACTGGAGACAAAACTAGGTCTTCAGATATTGGTACAGAAATCTCTGAATGAGAGTGTCACCAGTTGTTTTCTGCAAAAATAAAATGATCTTGCTTTTACAAAAATTTGGTGAAGTGTTGCATTAGATATATAAATTCATGCATATTGGTGACAGACATCAAAATTGGATACTGGACTTTCTGTTTGCACAGTACTGACTCAGTTGTGTGGTAGAGCATATCACAATGACTTCTTCAGTAGGAATTTTCTTCCTGAGAAACATAACCCATTTTTAGTATGTGGTTTTAGCATGCCTGTGTTTTTATGTGGTATTTCTGAATCTAAATAAACATTACTGTTGCCTTTCTCCTGCTTTAGTAAGTCTTCTCTCACAGTCTCTCTTTTTCAGAAAAGCATTTAATTGAAAGCCATCCTTGAATTTAAAGAGATGGGGTGTGTGGATAAGATCTAACACCAAAAATAGGGAGCAGGCAAAATAACTGGAATGTGTACTAGTGAATTCATCAGGGAGTTGAGTGAAAACCAGCTCCTCCTGAAAATGTTGCTGTGTAGAAAAATTAGGACTTCTTTGGTCCTGAGCAGTGCTGTGCATGCCGTCTGCTCAATGGGGCAATGTGGCTGTCACAGAGGAAGGATACTGACTCTCTGATTCAGGAACGAAAATTTGACTTCCTACCCAATGCTGGAGCTGAATATGCTTATGGGCTACAAAGCCTCTCAAAAATTTCCTAATCATGAACCAAACTGTGTCAGGTTGTCATAACAAGGTGGTGTGATTCAACACATTCCGTGTTGTGGTATAGCTGACCTTTACCTAAATGGTCTGATTTATACTTTTTTCTTCACTTTCCAAAATGGTTGATTCTAAACAGGAGTAGCCTTCTTTGAGGGGCTGATCTAAAGCACTAACCCACTGCTACAGGCATAGTTTTAGTGATTTTTTTATATTGTTCAAAAGAAAGTGGGATCAGATTCTGGTGCACTGCTTTCATTAGCAAGTAACTGAACAAAGAAAAGAAATTAATTGATGCCTTCAGTTTAACATGGTCCACTGGGTATAGACATTTGCATGAGAGATAAGGTTTTTTAAGTGGTGCAGTGAGATCTCTGCCACTGGAAGTTTTAATTTCAAAATCTGCTCTCATAAAAATAGAATAAAGTGAGAAAAGTCCTTTGATTTGCTTCATGATGATCAGGCAAGGCAGTAATATACGATCATGTAACCTATGAGCAACTAAGAGATACTACATTTTTTTGCCACTTTCTTGATACAATATAGGTAAACACATTGCGGTATTACAGATTTGATCTGTGAATTTGTGTTCAACAACTACAAAGACCAGGAGTCAATTATATACTCTGTAGTACTTACAAGGAGTAACAATAGACATCATACAACAGGGTATTTCAGCAAAAATCAATACTCCTTAGGAGTCAAAGTGTAGGTTTATGTCTCCTGAACATATGGTAAATGTCATATCATATCTGGTGGTGGGGATGGCTAAATGGGGAACTAGAAAGAGAAATCAATGAATAAATAACATTTTCAATGGCAACTTTTTTTTTTTCTTTAGAATTTCACAAGTTATGGTAATGACAGTGACATCAGTATGTCCCTGTTTGTTGTTCTGGATGACTTGGCAAAATACAGCCATTACGTTTTATGGCTAACTGCAAGCACAGCTTTTGGAGATGGAAACAAAACCAGTGAAAAAATAGACGTGTATACAGATCAGGATAGTAAGTTAATAATTTTTTGAATGCTCATTGTATATTGCTGCTTATATTTATTAGATATTCTTTAAAATTATTTTACTCTTATGAATGCAAAGTAAAAGCAAAAAACAAAGCAGTAAGTGTGGTTTTCAATGCTTCAGTATTTTTATTTGCAAGGAAGGCATTTGGATCTGAGTCTTTGTAATATTAAGAATGTAGCTCCTAAGCTTCTTTGGATACAAGCAATAAAAATATTGTCTTAAACCATCATTAAGATGCTTTTCTTAAGTGAATTTATGAGAAATTATTTATCTATGCCTCCAAAGCATTTTATTTTTGATTTTGAAACCTGAGTTATTTTTAAAAATTGTAAAAAATGTGACAACTGACATTTTCAGACTAATCATATTTTGCAGAGTTATTTCTGGTTTGGGTTTGAATGTTTTATTACTGTAATCTGCATTTAATTTTTTGCTTATTATCTCTCACAGTCCCAGAAGGTTTTGTTGAAAATCTGGTCTATCAAAACATTTCCTCATCATCTGTGAATGTAAGCTGGCTTCCACCATCCCAGCCAAATGGCTTAGTCTTCTTTCATATTTCCCTAATGCAACCTGGAACCAGTAAGATACTGTCTTTTCGTACTTACAACACAAGCACAATTTTTGACAATCTGGAGAAATATACTGATTACGTTCTGAAAATCACACCGGCCACTGATAAAGGATCTTCTGAACGGCATACTCTAAGTCTGCATATAAGAACTGATGAAGATGGTAAGATAAAGGTATTTTATTCATTCCTAAGGAAATGTAGAAAAAACCCAAATAGTTTTCTAAAAGTAAAAAAAAAAATGTTTATTTTTTGTCATGTTAACTTAAAACTTTTTTGTTATACAATGACTCAAACTATGGCTATACATTCATATTTTGAGACCATGAAATAGAATTTTACATCGTAAATCATATTTTTTCTGAGGTTGTCCTTGTTTTTCTCTTTCTTATTTCTTTTTGTAGTCCCAGAAACAGCACCTATAATCAAAACATTTTCAAATCTCTCAACTACCTCAGTTATGTTTTCATGGGACCCTCCTGTTAAGCCAAATGGTATTGTAATAAGTTATGATTTAAATTTATTTGGGCCAGAAAGGAATAACTCATTCTCTACCACCAATAATTTTATCATCTTGGAAGATCTTCTGCCATTCACATTGTACAGTATTTATGCAACTGCAAGAACAATAAAAGGACCTGGTCCATCTTCTATGCTTCAGTTCTACACAGATGAGTCAGGTGAGCAAATTCAATTGTAACAAACTTTGAAATATAGCCCTATCTTACTGTGCCTATCTTAGGTCTGAACATCAGACCTGTTGAGCTGAAGTATTAATTTTCCGTTGGTTTGTGAGTGAAGAGCTTTCAGAAAGAAACATGGCAAGGGAAGTGTTTTCTGAGTGCTGTTTCTCCTTGCCACAGTGTGCAAGAGAAGGTCACATCCTGCATAGGATTACAAAAATAACTCCAAGAATAAATATCTTTTGGTTTTGAATGTGTTCTGGCTTTCTGAATGTCAGGGATTTTTAAGCAAGCAACAGGACCTTTCTTTTCATGCCCCCATATAACTAAAAAATGGTAAAACATGGAAATATTTCTGCCACATTCACACAGGTCTCCTTTACATGGACCTCCTCTCCCCTGCAGGGTAAATTACATATCTTGTAAATATATGTTGATTTGCGCTTAACATATGATGTAGAAAGCAAAGCATGTCACATTCCAATAATATATGTAATATGAATTTTGTTAAATGTCTTAGTTGTCACAATGGGGGTGTTTAAGCGATTAGTAGATTTGTTAGATCTCTAAAATCTCTTGCTGACTAAACACGTATTCTGGAATAATGCTATTTGTTTCATGTCAAAGAGAAAGATGAAATAGCAAGGAAGTACTTTTAGCTTAAGTTCATGCAAGAATGTTGACAAAAATATCTATGCTCTCCTGCATCTCCAAAGTGTTTTGTTTCCCCTGGATTGTTTGGAACTCAAAACCATTTCTCTTTTGCAGTGCCATTAGCTCCACCACAGAATTTGACCATTATCAACTACACTGCAGATTCTGTGTGGCTAAAATGGGATCGAAGTCCCCAGTCAAATGGTGTTATTATGAGATATAATTTAAAGATTTATCAAAACAACACTGAAAAACTATTTTATCAGGTATGTTTATAATAAAGAGTCTTTAATTTTTTAAAATATCTTTTTTCATGCTTTAGGAAAAAATATATGACAAATATTTTAAATGTCTGTTATGCTCCTAGAATTATGAAACTCCTCTAAATTCCTATCTGCTAAGAGAGTTTACTTACCTTAGCACTATAACTTTAGTTCAATTTTTAAAATTAGATAGAAAAGGATTGTTATGTTTTAATTTGCTTTGAGCTTCTAATATTTTATTAATGGTGGGATTTATTAATCTTTAATTTGTAGGAGTTTAAGATGCACAGTTTAAGGTATGCATGTGACTGTGAGGATCTTCATTACTCCAACTCCCTCAGAAATACAGTTCTTATTAGAGAGATTTGGCATGCAAAGAAACTGTGTGTACTGTTGTTAAGTGAAGGCACTGAACAGTGCTGTTAATTGTATGCACAATCAGTCCCCATGGAGTGGCCTATTGGGCTACCGCTTGTGAGGTCTGCTGTTATTCCCCATTGTGGAATGAAGTTCTCGCATGGCCCCAGTTTCTTCCATAATGCTGGAAAGAGCACAGTGAACACAAGAGGAACTGTGGATTCTACAGCCAGCTATCTTTGGAAACACATTCCATGGGTGTTTACAGAGACCACCAAAGATTATTCTCCACTGTCTGTCCACGGCAGTCTCAAACCCCATTAGAATACTCCAACTGGCTGGAGCACTTGAGCGTGTTTGCTTACCCTATGTTTCTTCTTGTTTTGTAATGTTATATGGACAAGAAATTAGATTTAGGACAGGCAGAGAAATTTTTATAGAAACACTGTATTTAGACACCATAATTCTCTGATAACTTGGATCCCCCAAGATTTTCACCAGATTTTCTTGCTGAAATTTAGCTCTTTCCCTGCTGTTTTTATAGTCCTCTCAATATTTGAACAAAATATGCCTTGCATGCTCTGGGTGAAATAGCTAAAAGGAATTGAACTGTGGGTTTTAGCTACTTTTTTTTTTTCCCCAAGATCTTTATCAATCTCTGTATCTAGTTCAGGTAAAGTAAAAGAAATAAGAAGCTATGACCCATGACCTCTTCCACTGCAGAGGTCCAATAAGGAAATAGAAAGTGAGAGAGGCTGATGTGGTGGTGTGGAGGTGACAAAGTTTTCAGTATTTGACTGAAATCTACTCAGTAGAAGAGGCAAAACTATGACTGTAAATCTTCCATTCATTTCAGTAAGTTCAAGGTGAGGCCTGCAATGTTTCTAGAGATTAATTGTGTACTAGTAATTTTTCCTTCCTTAAGAACATTTCAGGTTCAAGCCATGAGGCAAACCTTGTTGGATTAGAACCATTCAGCCCTTATTCTATCAGTGTCTCTGCATTTACCAAGCTTGGGAATGGCAATCAGTTCAGTAATCCTGTCCACTTTACGACAATGGAATCAGGTTAGACAAGATTTTTTTTCTAAGCTGCAGTTCTGTTTATATATACTTACGTATATTTTCCTTGTGTGGCTGAACAAGTCCTCGTCTTATCTCCAAAGAAAATGTAAAGTAACACTATCTCACTGTCTTCTGCCTGTGTAACACCTATTCACATTCCTTTTGTAGGCTGGGTTTGAAGTTTGATGTCGGAAGTGTAGAATTAGATATGTCTGAAATGAGAGGCTTATATGGCTACTATAAATCTTTTAATAGCAACACAGATAAAGGGAGGAAAAATAGAGAGATATCAGTCTTTGTAGATCAAAGCAATAATTCAGATCCCTGTGAAAATAACTGGAATGCTAACAGTGGCAAAAGCAACAGGAGAAAAGACTGGCAAATGAAAATTGTATTAAACAAATAGAAATTTTTAACTTTTTTTTTTTTTTTTTTTTGTATATAATTTACTTTAGGAAGGAAACTAGCCACTAAAAGTGAAATACTCAATATTCACTAAAGAAGAGCCTGTGAGACCTGTGGGTTTGTGAATCTGGCCTTTGTGAAAACTGTGGCTCCTTTGCCAGGCCAGAGCAATCCCCAGGCTCCTGCACTTTATAAGGGCTGTCAACGCCAGGGGACTAGCATGGGTTAGGGGGTTCCCAGGTTCCTTTATACTGTCAGCAAAGAGAGTAGGCAAAGTATCCAAAGATCCCATATTAGTACAGTTTTTCCAAGATCACATTTCAAGTGAAAGATTCTTGCCAGAACTGTTAAAGCAGAGTTTCTGGGGGAAATTATGTTGTTTATTGTACCCAGGAGTTACAACACCGTCAGAAATCTGGACCATCACTAAACAGGTTCAATTTGGCTGTTGGATCTCTGCAGCTGAACGTTGTCCTGCCCAAGATCCGTGGTTATCCATCAGTTGTCTTGTTTCATCACCAATATTCCATACTTCCATACTTCAGAAGTGCTGGAGGGACATTGCTCTCAGAAGGATGGTCTAATACTTTTATAAGTTTTTCTCAGATTTTATGCTCAGGTAGTTGCAGCATGTTTCCTTTCCTGCAAACACAGATTTTGGATAATTGCTGGATCAGTTCCTCACTGAGTTCCCCTAAGGATTCTGTCTCTAGTCAGTTAATCTTCTTTATTCTGCAGATGTTGCTTTTTAAAACAATTTTTTTGCTTTAAATTCTGGAAAGAAAAATAATCGTTGTAAAATGATTTATTTACCTCTGTGTAGTGATACTGAATAGGTTTCCCTCTATTTCTGCTGCCTCACTGACAGTCTTTTCTCTATTTTATGGATTCCCAGACCTGTTTCAATAGAAATGCTTTCAGAAATACTGTAATCCATTTTTCTTTTTAACCAATTGTTCACATATAATTGCTCTATTTTCAACATGATTATAATATTTGTTACATTTCATTGATTTTTTTATAAGCATTTTAAAAATCTCTCCTGCTGGAACCAGCAAATAGATGGGAACAGTAAGATAATAGCATTGATATGATACCTCTGAAACCTGCCTAATATGTGCCTCTGTTGGAAGGACAGAGAGGTGTGATAAAGTGCCTAAAAGAAACAAAGCTAACAGACAAATAAGGAACTTCTGCTGTTGATGTGTTGTGCAGTGTGTATGTGGATTTCACAGTACAGTGTATGTTTTACCACACTTTGTTTAAAAAAACATGTGCAGAATACCAGCGGATGTGAAAACAAAAAGGGAGCACACAACTAGGGAAAAGCCAGATAGATGGCCTCTTCTCTTTCAAATACTATCATCAATCATATTCATAGTAGCTGGAAGTGAACCATTTAATGAGGACAAAGACATATTTTTATTCCCTCAATGTGTTTCTTTTATTAATTTGTCTGACACAGCAATGTTTGACACTTGCTATGAACGTTGAGTCCACTTCTCTAACAATATTTTTCTGTGATTATCACTTTAATTGTGTGTGAATGTTAATCTTTGGTGTATGTGTATCTTTTAAGTCCCAGATGCTGTCCAGAATGTCCGTTGTATTGCAATGAGCTGGCAATCGATCCTGGTGCAGTGGGACCCTCCTGCTTCATCCAACGGGGTGATTACGCATTACATCGTAACAGCTGACGGAAATTCTACAAACTTGTCATCTTCTGATACACTGCACACTTTTAGAAATCTACTTTCCAATAGTACTTATCAAATTAAAATAAAAGCTGCAACATCTGCTGGTGATGGTGAAGAACAAATATGCAATACCAGTACCCTTCCAGAAAAAGGTAAAAAATTATTCAAGTAAATTTTTTGCTCAATTGAAATGATGACTATGAAACAAGGTGGACTGCAATAATTGCTTCAATACAAGCAATTAAATCCCTCTGTTGTTTAAACTTCTTGCTAATAGTGAACAAAGAGAAACAAGGCTTCCCCTTTCTCCTGTTTTAGAATACACTTGGAGACAAGAATTAATTGCCATTTTAAACAGAACAGAGAGAACACATTTTTTCTGTGCGAATTTGAAGTTATTTTATTAATTTATGGTTAGCTATTATTTTTTTATCCTATAATATCTGCCTTGTTCCTAGTGCATTTAGCCTATTTGAGGCTGAAAGTCTGAAAAAATTTTTAGGAGCAAAGTTCTTGTTGTTTTGGTTTTACTAGCTGCTGGTGCTATGACTTCATTGACAATAAAGTTGTTCAGAATTCATGTAGTTAAGAAGAATTTAGCTTCCACAAGCAGACTTCATCATTACTCTTGATGGACAGAATTTTTTAAACAAGAAAGAAAATTGTGAGCTAAATCCAAAGAAGAACGTAGACACACTTTTTGGCATCGAAGTGAACAATTGTTCCCAAAGTCTGTACACCTTTCCACACACACTTCACCTAATCTTGGCTGTACTTTCATTTGACATGGAAAACTTGGAGATGAATTTCTGGGCAAAATACAATGTTAGTTCTGTGTAAATATGTATGTGCCCAGCTTTTAAACTAGAAGTGTAGAGGAGCTCAATTCTCCATGCAGGAAGCAAAGGCCGGTTTCAGTTGTCTCCCCCAGTCAAGGGTAATTTCTACTCTTGGGACTATTTCTCTTTTTTTTCTTCTTTGTGTTAGTCTAATATAAAAATAAAAAATTATGTTCAGTGAGCAGGATCCAGAAAATACTTCACCTTTCTACTGAATTACAGAAGTAATTACTGCATTTAGTTCTTTTTCTTGTAACCTCTTGTGGCATCAATTTATGCAGTGGAGTTGAGGAGGTCTCTAGTTCAGAACAGCTAGATAATTAGGAAGCATGGGGGTGGGATGAAGGAGCACAACTGTACTCCCTGAGACTTGGAAACTAAACCTAGCTTTTGTAATACTTTAATAACTAAGTTATTGAATAATTTCAAAGATGAATTGCAGCACTCATTCTCATATATATTTCAGCTGGAAGAGTGAGTTTTCTCAGTTCTGTCAAATAATAAATACAGAGTCTGCGTCAGCAACAATGGATGACAAGTGGAGGGAAGCAGCTCTGCTATGCAGACTTGAATCAGACATCTGATCCGACCTTTATGCTTAGACTTCCTGTTGGTAACTTCCTGAGTGGCATGCACCTCTTTTGGATCCCTCGTGTTCACAAAGCCTTAGGGACCCATTATGAGCTTTGATTTTCACACTTCTTAAAATGAGATTTGTGGATGTGAAAGTCTGAATGAATCTAGATCATGTCTGTGTTGTCAGCTGAATTACTGCAGCTTTGGTTCCAGGTCAAATGGCTGAGCTCCAAATGAGGACAAGCAGGGCAGCTCCTTGTTGGTGTAATGTGGCCAACATTGTGAAAATAGCCAGGGTTGTACTTTGACAGCTGCCTATCCTCATGGTACAGTCCAGCCCACTACAGCCTCACCACAACCCTTATTTGAACTACGAGGTGGCACACTTATACCTATTTCTGATGAAAATGTTTTCTCTCTAAATTGTCTTCCTCATCAACAGCTTCCCTACAAATGCTGCCATTTTGTGATCCTTGCTGGTGCTCTTCTGTCCAGTTCCTTGGCAATTTAAGACTTCTGCCTGGGCCATCTATTCTTTTGTTTCCTTAGAAACTTCTGTTTATTAGCAGGACTCAAAACCCACTTTTGAAAAGGCATTGTTTAAATATTAGACATGAGCATAGTCTTATCTTACAGTGTTGGATGGAAATAGTCCACTGAGTTTAGCTGCTCTGCTGGATGCAGATGTGTTTGCTTGTGCACTTCAGCACACTTCTTAAATGTAGTCTTTAATCTTTAATCTTTCTTTTAAATGAGGGCTGCTGAATGACCAGCCCTGACTTTGAGCTTGAACCACACTGAACCTGGTAATAATGTTCAGACTTGGAGTTAGTCTTACAGGAGAGATGTTACCCTCTGTTACAGAGGAGAACAGGAGACTTCCCAGGTGCTTTACATCTTGGAGAATGGGGGAATAGCTTCTGGTAGTGTTAAAGAAGTCTGGCGCCTGAGAAAATTAATTGTTGGGATTTCTGAGAAATTTGGTGTTGGCTATTAATCTGTGCCTGAGGAAAGATCGAGAAAGCTGTAGAATAAGCCTGGGCTTTGAGAGAGAGACTGCCAGTGTTGTAAAGAGGTGTACTAGTGGGGGAAGAAAAACAAACCCAGTCTTTATTTTGTAACATGTGCCTTATGTGTCTTATCACTGCGACTTTTCCTTAGTTAAAGATTTAAACTATAATATATGAAGCTTTTGCCACTTACAGAGCATAGACCCTTTCCTGCTTTGTTGTTGCTTAGTCATATACTAGTTATTATTAGGACGATTCCTTAACTGTTTGCATGAATTGTTTTGTGGTGAGTGGATACTGGGAACTGGAGATTCATGGATGGGAATGGAAACAGTTTAATAGCTGTTGTCAACTTCTTATTTATGGTGGTCTAAGATTAGTCACAGAATATGTAGCCAGCACTGAGTCACTGTCAATGCATTTATTTCTGACATAAAATGAAATCAAATTTGGCTCAGTGTCCCACTGCATAGCATTTGACCTTTAAATTTTCAGCAAGATTATTTGCCTTTTTTTGAGGTAAATTTGTTCATATCTGGGTACAATTAAGCATGACTCGTGAAGTCTGAATTTAGGAGGAGATTAGTAGTGCTTTGTGCCCAATCTAGCTCAATTGTCATGGTATACCAGCTCTGCCAAGCTGCAGGGTGTTATAAAACCCGTCAGCTTTGTAGTAGTAGTAGTATTACTTTGTGATTAAATACATTATAAAGATAATATAATATACACACATATGCATAAAGGAGTTAGGATTTTATGACTGAATAGCTATCCTTGGGTTATTTTCAAGTTAATGCATATACTAAAATGAAATTTCATTAAGGTTGAATGAATTTTTACAGGGAGAAACCGATAAAAAAGTAGGAAACTTTTCCAAAAGGCACACTAAAGTGGTGGAGATTCAGTTAACTCACAAGTCTGAGACAAGTGTAAAGGTCATTCTGGTGACAATAAAAATAGAACAATTAAAAAGCCACTTGGAGGCTTTTCATTCAAAGCATGAATAATATAAAGAAAACTGGTGCTACTTTCACTTTTTTTTTAATTTAGGTTTTTCTTTATAGACTTTTCATCATTCTCTGAGAATATTAGTCATATTGATTGTAGTATTAAGACACACAGAGTAATTCCACGTTCCCCCATCCCTTACTGTTAGTCATACTTAATATTATAACTTAGCTCAGAGGCTTGAAGAGGTTGTACTCTAGTGACAGTTCTTACCATTTGTTTTCTACTAAACAGAGATCCATTCATAGCTTACATTTATAAGAAATATGGCTAGAAATCTGCCCAAGAAACATGTTTTAATTTAATCTGGTCTTAATTTTCCTGGCCAAGTTCCATAATTCCATAGTTCCATAGAACTATGTCTTGTGCATGAAGGAGAGTAGCACCTAAAATAATTGGTAATGGGAAAGTTTCTTAGGTATTTTGGTGTCAAGGTGACAAATTAACATCATCTTTTGTTACGTGTGCACAAAATGTCTTTACTGTCTGCACAAGAGAAAATTTAAAAATTCTGGGTTTGTATCTTCATGTATGAAGATGCCCATTGGAAAATGTGGGGGTTTTTTCATCAAGGCCTGTGAGGAGCACAAAACCTAGCAGGGGCTTAGAGCCTTCTTCATAACCAAGGAAGTGCTGTTTCCTTCACCATATATCCTTTTCTTGGTATATGAAATGACATCTCCGAGTTGAACATACATGAATTTCCTCATTAACCAATGAAAAAAATGACCATAATGTGCTGGAATACTGTTTAAACCCATACCCTAAAGTGGTTCTTAGGACTGCAAGCATGATGTGCGATGCAGTTGATACCAGTTGACCTGGTATCCTGAGGAACGAGCCTACTGCAGAGCCACAGTACTGGGAATGGCAGAACTTCAGTGTCCCCTGTCACTAATACAGACAGGAGCAGTGTGTTTCACATGTTCAATCAGTGCTCCAAGTTCATGTTTCCAAATTATATTAAAGTAAAATCATCCAAATATAGCAGAGTGAAACATGACTAAGAATCTTTGAAACACTTCTTTCCAAGAGGACTGATTTTTTACCCTGACTCAGTTTCCTTTTTCTAATGCAGATTTTTTTTCCCACATTTTATGATTACTTGTTTTGTCCAAATTTAAATTAGTGGCTTTGATGTTGATGGGAAATCTTCACTAAACAAGTGCAGTGATCACTTGGTTGCTGCCAATGAAATTGTATTGATGTTATTTTTATAAGCAGGTTGATAAAAATAGATGAAGGAATATTTTTATGGGGACTAGGTCAACTCTGCATTAATATAAAAGAAATGGTGGCATATGCATACAAAGCTAACATGGAAAGCATTTACAGGTTAAATGCATTGTTTACTGAAAAGTAGACTGTGATTTAGTTTGATGGAAAGTTGAACGTTCTTATTTAAGACTCAAGTACAGACAGCTTTTCACTACTTCTCTGTTTAGCTTAAAGGAGTGTATTTCTCCTTAGATTTGTAGGACTTGATTTTTCAGTGCTTAGATCCCACAGTTAGAGATGGAGTTTTCTAAAGTGCTAAGGACTAAGAAACACGGTCCAGAGAGGCTCTTTTAAGATGTGTTCTCAACTGTGCAATTTCCTTTAAAGCACGTCTGATAACGTCAGTCCTGAGTCATGGGAAAAATAGCCTAGATTTTTATATTTTTATGTTAGTAAAATCATTTGGGACCTATCCATGATGTATTTATTCATGCTGAGCAGGATTTTATATCGTGGTGAGTCCCACTAATCTAGTATAGCAATCTATAGTGGCTTAGTATTTAGTATGATCAGGGTTACCAGCTTAACCCAGGGATCTCATTTGGTAACTAAGCTATCAAAATTTAATAGAGATAATCAATACAGAATATTTCTTTTCAGATACTTCCATTTTCTGAAGACTTTTTTTTTGGTGTGTGCCCACTGCTGTCTGTTCTACTTTGTTCTTTACTTTTCTCCTGTTGATGCTCTTAATACCACCCAACAGACTTCTAGGCTGCCGCTGTTCTTTTAATCCAAACTCCAGCTACAAGCAGCTGTTCTGTAGGCAGACTTTTTTTAATAACTTTGTTAGGAACTATGCCATATCATATTACCATCTTCTGTTCACAGCCCGTGCAGCTGTGACTTCTGCTTTCCACAGAAGTCTGGAGAGAAAGCCATAACCTCTTTTCTCAGTAGAGTCGTGTGTGTCTGTGTGTGTGTCCTTTGCTGCCCTTAGGTTATCTTTGCATTGTGAATAAGATTTTTTTCTACCAAGAGTTTTTGTTAGTTTAAACCAGATCCACTGGCCAAGTTCAACTTGATCTGAGCTTCTGCACAGTACTAGTGTTTTTCTACCAGGAACTTCCTTTCATTTAAGTTCTCAAATAAAAACTTAATCTCAGAGCAGTCCCCAAGCTTTGGAAGGGCTGATTAGCATTGCAGCCAGACAAGCATAGGGAAGCATAGGCCAAGATCTGTGAAAGTAACTTCTATTTAGGTGCTTAGCTTCCTGTCAACTTCAGTGGGAGTTCAAGCACGTAAATAGGTTTTAGGAGCTTAAAATCGCATATGGATCTGGCTTCAGGCACTTTTAATTGAAATTTAGCCATCATGTGAACAAGGATAGATGAACCTGAAAATATGTCATCCCTCCTCAAGTGCAGCAACTGAATTCATGAGCATTTCACAGCTAGCCTCTCTGCCAGCTCCCTGACTGGCTTTCAGAAGCTGAATTAGAAACTATTAAATAGAAAATTAAGTAGAATACTTTGCACAAAATGTTTCAGACTTAAGAAAACTCCCTACTCCTAGAGCTAGCCAAATCATAGCAAATGCAACATATAGGGAAAGACTGTCAGAAATGTAATGGGATTTAAGGGATCCTATGTATGATTCTTGAGAAATTTAAACATGGGAATAACACAAGAATGTCATCTAGTTAATCAGAGCATAGTGCTCAACAATAAGTTTCTTACAACACCAAAAACACAGCCTTTTTCATGCCTTATCCTTCAGTGCATCTTTCTGAAAATCTGAACTAGTAATAAAGTACCCATTAGGAACATATCTAAGCAGCACTGTACAAGAGCAGATACAGAGGTCTTTATGTATCTTACAATTCCAATGTAATCTGAAATAGTAACTCACAAACACAATTTTTGGCTTCGATAATTTTTACTGTGAACAGTGATCACTTCATCATAGTTAAGTCATGTTTAGAAAATTTAAACAAGCTGCTTGATTACTCTAGGAAGCATGGAATGGTTTGTTCAAATCAGTACCATCTGTGGACAGAAAAAGTTGGGGGAATTTTAGTCATTCTTGAGGAATGGAAATCTGATTCTCCATGCTAGAGTAATTGTAATCCTCTTTGTATCTGTAACCCAATAGCATAGCTGTCTTGAAATTGTCTGTGAACACAGTCATCAAGTGCAAGAGATACTGTGCCACTGGGTGTCACTCCTCTTCACTGTGGCCCTAGGATCAAACCTCTTTGATTTGCTCCATGGTTTAGATCACATCTTTTCATTTGTCCTAATGACATTTATATTTGGTTTTTCTATGTAAGCAAGGAGATAAAATTAACTTGATTTTAAACTGACTAATGTTTAAGGCTCTAGTTTCATTTTAAAGGTCTGTCTAGGCACTGGCAGAGAAAATTTTCCTGTGAATTCTGCTGACTGATCCCTTATTTTGTGGGTTCAAAATATTTTGTTTATGTGAGTCTTAGTAAACTGAAAAATATAACTGGAAAAGCTTTTGTATGAAAGAGGAAATGGCTGTCTAATCTGTCTGTGATACCTATAAGTTTATCTTTAAAAATGGTGGGTTTCATATAGGTGTTACTGGGATAATCACAGACATTACCTTCAGCCTTGTGAAGGTCATGTGTACAGGGTCCCTCTGTAGTCAGTGGGAAAAAGGACAGATAGAAAGAGAAATCATTTCTCAGCCCTCCATTCTTTCCTTCTCTCTTGGTGAGTTTGTCTCTTTTCCAAATATCAGGAAAGCTCATGAAGGCTGGATTTATTAGACTTCTCTTGGTCTGTGTGAGAGCCCACAAATCAGACCCACTGTCATTTTGCCTGATATAAATTCTTGTTCTATGAAAACCAAGCATCTTTTCCATCTTTGCTGCAAAATAGCTAAATCTCTGTTCTTTTTGATGTCATTGTCTCTGTTGAAACTAGGGGAACAAAGTATTGTCTTTAAGAAGCAAAGCCCACCATGCTGTCTAGAACATGGGCACTGCTTTCTGTACCTGTGACAAACCTCTTTAACCCTTCTGGTTCAGGTGCAGAGAATGCAGTTGTGCCAGCCATGGCTTTACCAGTTGCACATTTGAGCAAGTGAAGGTATATATTTCCATCTTTCTGTTAACACCCAGCAAGCAAGCAGTTCTTATCTACTTTATTGCAAGCCTCTCTTTCAGTATTGGAATATAGCCCAATAATTAGAAGACAGAAGTTAGTAATAGTAGACCAAGAGGCATTAGAGCCCATTGTTTCCATCTCCATGTTCCACAGTTTCACATTTATTCCAAACTTGCCAGTGATGGCTTTTCCCATCACAGCAAGAGTTCCTGGATTTGTGTCTGGAAAGGTGAGGTCATACTCCTTATCAAAAAATGAAGAGTAATCCCCTCTGAGTCAGAAAGAGGTGAATGGAATTTTGTTAAATTCTTTTTATTTTTACCTGTTTTGATATCTTTGGAATTGCTGAGTTGATTTTTTTAATTCCTGGAATATATATTAAGCCTTAAAATACTTTAACTCAACTTCAGAGTGAGACTAGGTGATAATTTTTTTTCCACTCAAATAGTTTTATCCATTCTATCCCACATTTTATCATTATCATAATTAAGTGTGTAAGATTTATACTTTTTGCACTATCTTAACAGATATTAATAGCTTATATTACCATAGAATAGTGGATTTTTAGAGGAAAGATACAACTGTGTCCTGGTAACCATTTAGCATTTCTTTGCCTTCATTTTCCACTAACTAATGGTTAAATTAAGCTCTTCCTTGTAATTTATATAAATAGCTAATACAGTTTATACAGCTTTTATGAAAGTGTTGTAGAGTTTTGTTGGTTTGGGGGTTTTGTTTTGTTGTTTGTTTTTTGTTGGGTTTCTTGTTTTAAGTGGATAAACTGAGTAGTGCATTTCCAAATCTGTGCACAAGAAAAAAGATACTGCATGTTTTGGTTTTTTTACTACTTTCTGTACTTATATTCATGCTAATAACAACAGAACAGAACAACTTTAATTTTGATAGCATGGGGTGTAATGACAGAAGTTGCCTTTAGTGAAGACTTTTCCTGAGACAGTTTGCTCTGGTTCTGTGTCTGGTTAGTGTGTAGCAGGGTGGGAGAATGATGGGGCTGTTCCATGTTGTGTTGTGGTGTACTTCTGCATGAGGGCTGAGTGGAAGGACAAGGGAAGGGCACACGGTTCTGTGCCTGGTCCTGCTCCTGTAAAAACTCCACCTGCTTTGTTCTCATTTGAAGGGATTTTAATTTCTCAACCTTTTCATCATCACAGCTTGATTTGGCTCATAATTTACTTTTCTTGTTAAATATTCATATTTAGTTGAGAAGCTTACACTTATTACGTTATGATGATTTCAGTAAACAAATTGTTACAGAAAAAAGCAGAGGTCAGATATTCCCACAAGGCTGAAAGAAAAGAAGAAGGAGGGTTTTCTCTTTCTTCCCCAGTAATGTTGGTCTGGGATGCTTTTCTTCTTTATGTAAGCCTTGGGACTTCTTCAGTTTCAGTTTGAGGGTGTATCATGTGTTTCTCTTTTACCAGTGATACCTCTTCACCCAGAGACCCTAAAGCACTCTTTAAAGCTAAGTGCACAAAATGATTTCTGAGCTGATTGGTCTGCACAGTTTTTGCCACAGAGAGTATTAGTATTATCTTACAGAGTCTTAGAGATAATATTAGCTTACTGTATGATTATGTGATATAGCACAAAACCATATGTTGCATCTAGTCTGTGAGAGCTGGGAGCACACTGTTGGCTCAATATAGAGAGAGTGAATGTATGTGCATGTGTGTATATGTACATAACATGCACTACTTCTGTCTCCATGGACATGAATGCAACCCGTGCATACCCATGTATACCTATGTAAATAAATAAATGGAAACAACATTTATGGGAAGTTTCTTTTTTTTTTTTTTAATCTCTGTATTGCCATGTTGTTCAGCTCTTTCTGTCATTGTTTTTTTAATTTGTTATTTGCTGAACAAAAAAAAGCACTTACATAATGCTAAGCAAACATACTGTATGTATCAATACTTTCCATTCAGAAGGTGAAACAGGAGACCTTGAGGTATTTTTTGAGGATTTCATAAGTTGCCAAGAGAGAGTGAAACAAATTAATATTTCTAAGGGAGAAGTGAAGAAGCCCAGTTAGCAACAGCAGCAAAAGATGGGTAGGCCAAAAATAACTTTCCTTGATATTCCCTCCCTCACTTGAGACATGTCCCCAAAAGTAGCAACAGAAATGTCACACCTCTCAAAGCTGCCCCTGCAAAAGTACTTTTCTTTATTTCAAAAACTATTGTAAATGTATGCCACCTATATACGTACAGTGTGATTTATACCAATGGAATTAATCTTTGTTAACCTTATAAAGTTGAATCTTGGTCTTTAGAGATGCTTATTAAAATATTTTTTCAACAGTGGATAAAAGGATTATGGTTGCAATCACTTTTCATTCAAATTAAGATATTTTACAAGTGTTTTAATCTGCAGTTCCTAGTGCTCCCAGGGATATTGGTTTTTCCAATGTGCAATCAACAAGTGTGACCTTGAATTGGAGAACACCAAAATCTATCCTTGGCTACTTTCAAAACTACAAGATTACCACACAGCTACAATCCATCCACTGCAGTGACTGGGAAACTAAGGAATGTGTTGAATATGAGATGCATCAATATTTATACGAAAATGTGATGGACGACTGGATAGAAGACACAGTGTATGGACTGAAAAAATACAGGTGGTACAGATTTGCAGTTGCTGCCAGTACAAATGTTGGTTATGGCAGTTCTTCACCTTGGATTTCAACGCAAACACTTCCTGGCTGTAAGTAAGGATATCTGCTATGTCTCATAATGCTATAACAATGTGATATTCACCTAAACTTGGCAGAAGTTATTTCTTCATAGACCTACAATATTGGTGAAGTTAATAAGGATTTATTGCAACTCTTCAACTATGACATAGCATGATATAAATAGTGGGGTAGGTATACATACTTAACACTGCTTGATATTTTAATGCCTTTTGTATGCTGTATTATATGTGCTGCTTACTGAACACCAATTTCAATCTTTAACAATACACCATGTCTAGACTTGGTAAGTTTGAATTTTGGCTAGTTTGGGTTGATACACCATTTTCAATACACATTCACCAGCGGGGTGTGTCAATGAAAATTAGTCCTTTTTTAATTCTTTGACTAAAAGTATGTTCACTAATGTCGTAAGGATTCCCTGAAATTCTGATGTATGTTCCTGGCAATGGAGTTTAAGCAATAGTTTAATAAGAATTAAGGTTTCTTTCCAATACCATATACACCTACAGAGTTTAAAATCAGTAGAGTAGCCATGTAACTTGTAGAGTATATCCTTGACACATTAGAACTCTCATGCCTCAACTGAGGATTTAAGTTTCCAAGTAAGAGAAGCGTTGGTTGTCACAGATAAGTCATCATTAAGTATTTGAGAGGAGGGGATGTGAAGCATAAATTATGTAGGCAGTTGTCATTGGGACATATGACTACCAGATTGCAGCCATTGTAGGCCAGAGAATATCTGAGGTCCAGTCTCTGGCCTGTGTAGAACAACGGAGAATCACCATGAATTGCCTGACTAAATCACAGCTCCTTCACATCTTTTCCCTTTCAAAATGGTAACAATGGAGATACCAAGGACTTAAACAGCTGTCTACCAGGGGCTACTCAGTGGTCCAAATATTTATTTTGTTCCACTGATTTTTTACCATCATGTAATGTGAATGAAGAAGGCTTTTATGTAATGCTCCTCATAGTATCTGTACACTCGCTGAACAATAATACATCCATCTACCTTTAAATACCTCACAGTTTTCTACTAGGTAAGCAAATATTGTCACCTTCACTTGCAGATGAGAAATTGAAATAGAGAAATTCTAAGCCCCAAAGGGCAAAGAGATTTTGACACTGTGATAATAAACCTCACAATAGCCTGTTTCTCATGTAAAGCACAGAAGCAGTCCTTGGGATTGAGCAATACTGGAATCAGCTGCAGAGTCATTCTCATGTGCACTTTCTTTCTTTGTCCAGTGACTCTTATGGGAATGCTCTGCCCGTAAATCAATGCAATATTTGCAAGGAAGAAGAAAAAAATAAAAAAAAACAAACCCACATGGAGCAGAAAACAGCTCACAGAAGCTGTGCAACTCTTGAGCAAGAAGCTCTAGGGAGATGTCTTGCTATTAAATTGACAGAACTCAGCTGCTGATATATGCAAATAGTTGTTTTCAAAAAATTGTTACTGAGTTTAGAAAACTTAGGGATTAAAACCAGATGAAGGAGCAGATAATGAAAACACATAGAGGCAGAATCCTCTTTATGACTTCCTCTCTAGACAGTGATAATTTGGTTTAAGAAAGAACTAGTTTCCTAGGGGTCCCAATGAGAAGACAGTATTTATAAGTATAAAAATCTCTGTAGACTGCACAAGCCCTTTTCATGCCAATACAGTGTCATTCACTGTGTGCTCTACTGGATAGTTTAAAAGTGGAGGGGTAGAAGTTAAAAAGTTCCACCTGTTCTTCCAGTCCAAGGGTCTGGGGCTACTGACCTGCATCTGTGGTGAGGGAAGTAGGCAGCAACAATTTTCCTTTGAGCTAAACTGGTGACACATCAGGAGATAAGCTGCCTGTAAAACACACATCTGTGGAGTCAAGGAAGGATAGGCACTATTCCAGATATCATGGCTGAGTGCTGGTCTTTTTCCTGGGGTAATGGCAATCAGCTGAGGAGATAAAAAAGGGGAAGGTGACATGTCACAGCTGGGTAGCCAGCTGGAAGCTGCATTGTGCTTCAGCAGTGCTGGGACCCTCCCTGAGCAGTGATTTTCAGCAAGGGCAGTTCTTTAGCTACCTCATACTTGGCAAAGAGTAGTCTTTAGAAATACTCTTAAACAGACTTAAAAAACTCTTAGTTCCCCTTTTTCTTTTGCAAAGCCTGTAGCAGGAAAGCAAAATTTGGAATGCACCAAACAGATTCGGTACTCTGGGCAGCCTTGCAGAACATATCCAGAGAACAGGTGTTGATACCCCTCTCCTTTCCCTCATGGACAGGGCCAAGCATCCTCTGGATTAGCCTGCTGATACACAGCCAATATACATGGTCTGTTAGGGCTTAAGAGTGCTTAGCTGCTATGTAAAATACCCTGAGTACTTAGCCCATAAAATCAATGGGAGTTGTGTTTGCAGATTTGAGGGCAGAAGTTAACCACTGCTTCACTTGATTTTTGAGAAATGCCTCTCTAAGATGTTGCTTCTACTGAAGGTAAAGGTATCTTGTTTGTGAAATAATTGTCAAATTATTTTTCTTCCTAATTCATTGAGTTCTCATAAATGTGTGTTTCTCTCAAACCTAAAGAAAATATTACAGATATTATATTCATATTCAGGAGGTTACAGCATTTAAGTTGAAAACAGTTAGACTCATTTCCCAGAATATAAAGAAAAGAAACTTCAATAGCAGCAAAAACTACATAACAGAAATCCTAAATATTTTTTGCAAGTGCTGAGGATTTGACTGTTGTGCTAAAGCAGAAATGCCTTATAGTTCCGAATATCCAGTGACTAAGGTGAGATTCTCAGTTTATTGATTCCAGCTGTTCATTATGAAGGCAAATGTAAAGCTACAGGAATTATTTTTAAGATTCTTTAACTCATTTGCAAATTTCAAACAAAAAAAGTATTACCAGTGTTCTGTACTGAGAGTGGTTATAGAGTTGCTCCATGGAAAATGTTGTAGATTGTTCAGTACAATCTGGTTCTCACATCACACAGGTAACCTATTCAGCCTTCTGTCTTGCAGATTATCCTCATAGGAATTGTCCTACTGTCTCATAAAGTAGTTTGATGGCACTGTTATTACTTAGCTGATTGATTACCCAGGAGCCAAATCTGCTCTGCAAGATTAAATATTTTCATCATAACTTAGATTTATATAGTTACCAGCACAGAAGATCACAGTGTTGTGTCACAGCGAGGGAAAGGGCGAGAAATGTTTTCCGGAGCTAGGGAAACTTTATTCCCTCACAACCTGCCCTTACCCTGAGCTTCACTTTTGCATTTATAAGGAGAATAAGACTGGCTGAACTTAAATAATTGTGGAGGGTCAGTGTTAGATGGAAAATGAATGACAGTGAGATCATTGACCTCATTTTGGATCTTGTACAGTTACACAATGCAATGCTTTTTGGTAAACTGCCAAGTCTCCTAATGCCAGGATATACTGAGGTACAGAGGAAAATCCCAGATGTTCGAATATCCCATGAAGACTAGGACATAGGTGCATAGGGCAAAGGCTTATGCTTCTCTTTTCAGCACCTTCTTTCCTGATCTCTGCTGATACCCAGTTGCTTGGTACTATTAAAGAAATGTTTCTGTGTGATAAAAAGTTATGAGATTTCATGTCTTATTATATGCCCTTTCTTCTGGAAAGTTTTGCCAGAGAGAACTTGTTTTTCTTTGTTCCTTTCATTTCCTCAGAACTAAACATTGGAAAGTAAATATGGCCTAATACAGCTGTTTAAATATAGGTAAAAGTAACTGGGATGACTATAAAATTAGATAACTGAAATGCACACTTAATTTTTGTTGGGAAAAAGAAAAAAAGAAAGCTGATCTTAACCAAAACGGCAACCATGAATTTCTGTTAGAAGACTAGAGTATTCAGTCTTATTTTTCAGGATTATACTAAATGATGGGCTATCCAGACTTACCTTCAAACTAACGCACTTAACTGCTGCCTTAGCACCAGGACACAGATGGATGGGAAAGATGACCCTGACCTCCATAAGACCCACATTCCTGTGCAAGGATAGAAGCATGATAATCAGGAAATGATGGTTATTAGTTACAGAAAATGCATTATTGTGAAAACCAGGAGAAAAGTGCTTATGAGAGGAAGTGATTGGATTATGGGGGAATGAGAGAATACGACTAGGTCATTTCTACTGAGTAAATTGCTGTGATTTATAAGAGAGAGGGTGTAGTGATATCATGGCTTCATATTGATTAGATTCATTTCACAAACAAACCTAAATCAGAATATGGCAACTATCCACTGAATCAAACACAGTTTTAAAAAAGATGGTTTTTTGTAAGACACAAGACATATTAGACACCTTTCATTTTGTAGTTTTCTTTTTAATTATAGATGTTATTTTAGAAAATATTCCTACATTTCAGTATGATTTGGTTAATATCTGATATTTTACTTTTCATTGAGAAAATTAACCGGGTATTAATCCTGAGGTATATTTTAGGTAGTATCTTAAATATAGCATACTCAACCAGAATTTTATTTCAAAGGTCTAAAAATGCATCAAGTATAAGTTACATATGAAAATTATCCATATAAACAACTGCAGGTTGAATAATTTGTAGATTAGATTATCCTTTAAAATTATTTCATGCCATCATTGTCTAATGCATAAACATTAAGTGACTTCTGAAAAATATATTGAGGCATTAAATGCTCCATTACATCTATAAAAAATAATAGAAAATTGTGTTTGACAACTTAGTTGGTTTGAAAGATAAGGCTCAAGAAGCTACATATGTATAATTTTATTCTGTTTTTCAGAAATTTCATTTTGCAATAAAGCTAGTAAATACTGCTGCCCTAGTAACTGGAAGCACTGCTTACACTGAAGAATACTGTTTGAGCAAAAACTCTGACATGCATTACCTGCAAAATAATTTTTGCTTGTTCTAATTTTCAGGGAACATCTTTGTGCCTGTATTTTTTTTTTTATCTGCTATAGCTCTCCACTTGACAGCCAGCCTTCTCTGAGCACTCTCCTCTTTCACCACCCCTCATGTGCTCTCACAGTTTGTTCAGTTACGCTCTTCATTCAGTTGTTCCATGCTATTCAGTATTTTTGGGGACTGCTTCCGATGCTTGAATTTGATCCTGCCTATAAAGTCTTGTATATTCCTGCTAATCCCAGCACAGCAATCTTACTCCTATATCCAACACCCTAAACTCATCATAGCACCTTATTTACTCCAAAATCTTTCTGTTTTATAATGTAACCATGGTTGCATTATAAATTTTCACCTTTGTAGTGCAGATTTTTATTATTTTCCTCATTAACCTTTCACACATAATTTCAATAACTACATACTTCCTTCTGTGTTCTTTTGCCTTTTCCCACCCTGTTTTTCTCCTAAAAAAATAAATAGCTTTGTATACCCTCAAATTTTTTTCCTCATTAAACCCTTTTACCTGATGATTAATGGTGGCAAACTGCATATTAATGCATTATTCTTGTTTGAAAAAAGAGACTGCACCTGCTCATTAGAATGAGTATGAACTCTCTAATATTTTTTTATAGCATACTGTTAACTGATATGTATATTTTTGTAGTAGATTAAAAAAAAAAGGCACCATGAATCCAAGTTCTGGAAATAAGGACAAATCTGTTGTTGCTTCTATAACAGGCTGTTCAGTGACCCTTACCACAGTTGTCTGGTGTTTTTTTTGTACTAGACCCCCAAAAAAGACACCATGGGCCCAAGTTCTGAGATTATCTACAAATATTTTGTCACTTCTACTCCAAATTTTATTTTCCTGAAATTTAACACAGTCATTAAGGAAAAATAATACCACTTACTGAAAACTGCTGTGTTGTAATTATGATTTCATTAATTTCTTATTCATGAAGAAGAAATAACCAGCTAATTCACATACCACCTTGACAAAAGAAAATATTAAAAAAATCCCGTTTCTTAAAGTGAATATTCTTTCCCTTTTGTAATTCCTAGAACTTTTTTGTTTGTGTTTTCTGAAGTTTCTAAACATGTTAAGAATAAATTGAAAGGAAATGTAGAAAATTATTTCTACTTGTACTTTTCAGCATTGCTGGAAATTTTTTTCTAGAGAGCAGAGTCATGGCTTTTCACAATTTCTTGTTCTTTGAATGATTTCATTTGACATAAACAAATATGTTTTTCTATTTGCCTAAATAGTTTCATATATTTTGCTTGTGTCATGTAAAATACATATAAACAACTTGTAATTCAATAACCCTGTAATTTCAATTTAAGTTGAAGCTGTAGGCAGTTCATACACTAGAAATGTCGTAGTGGTTGTAATGAAAGCTGGGTTTCTAAATCACACGGTATGCTTTGTGGATGAAAAAGAATAAAACAATTATAATTATTTAAGCAGTGTATAATGGTAAATGTGTGAAAAAGTTTTATTTTCAAATCTTTGCTGGCCACTAAAATGATTAGGTTATTCTTTGTGTACTTCTTTGGCCATGATTTACATACAGAGTTTTTTCTACAGCTCCAGATGGTCCTCCAGAAAATGTGACTGTTTTAGCTACATCTCCTCAAAGTATTAATATCAGCTGGAGTGAACCTGCCATCATTACGGGACCAACATGCTACCTCATAGACATTACCTCAGTAAGGCAACTATTTTACTGTCAGTAGTTATACAGATGTTTGCTCCTATAAATACCACAGTAGATGTCCTTATAGAAGTCACAGGACAGAAATAGCTGCATTGAAAAACAATATGACTGTGTCTATTTCCACATAAATTCCACAGAAGAATTAATTTTACATTTATTATTTTCTTAATGGGAGATAAATTAATTAATTCATATTAAAAATGTGTACTAATAAGAGCTCTTGGAGAAAAAGAAAAAGAAAGTATCTATAAAAGTAATTGAGCTTTGTGCAAGTTGTACCTCTTGGTAACCATAATGACTTTTTTTTCTTCAAAGAATAAAAAGGTTCATCGTAGTGATTTTACAAATCAAAATGGACAGCCTAGCGAATGGAAATGACTTGTACAAAGTTACATGGCACCAGAGGGCAAACTTTAAAGTCAAACTAGATTTCCCACTTTGCACTTGGTGCTCTGTCCATCAGATTAGTTGTATTTTGGTAGTACAGCAATAACACTTCTTTCTCCTTGATCTTTATAACCAAAAAAAGCTGACATAAGAGAAAAGCTCTAGTGGCCTTTCTCTTTTCATCCTCTATTACCCTTACAAGACTCCTTAAGACCGCCATTAATAAACCTCATTTCCTGCCCTGTGGCAAGATATGCACCTTTCTAAGTTCAAGCACATGAGAAGTAGGATATAGGTTCCTTGTTCTGCCAGAAATTATACAGACAGCGCTATCAGTGAAAACAAGAAGTAGTGTATCAAACTTTACCCAGGAAAAGTTGCTGTTTGCAGTTTCAGAACTTCTGAGTCAGTCTGTCAGATAGTAACAAAAAAAGCCCCAACCAACCAAAAACCCAAACAAACAAACAAACCAAACTTAAGGACTACTTCAACTTTTTAAGGTCTTTAAATAGAAAGTTCTTTTAATTTCCTGAGAAGAGAGTAAGACTATGTGTACATTTTCAGTGTTTCTGAATCTGTCAAAGGAATTACAGATATGGTAATATATTAATGCTGAGATTTTTGTGCAATCAAAATTTCTAAGGAGATCAGTAAAAAAAATGTGAAGTATTTTTAAGCTACTCAGAAAAGTTACAAGAGAGGTTAATGTGTAGTCTTGCAATTTTCTCTTCCTCTAACTTCACTGTGCAAGATGTAGAGTGAAATCTGTTCAGTTCTGAACATGCTTCCAGCAGTAGGATGGCAGGACGAAAGATGTACAACAGCAAAGGGAGTACTTACAGGGAAGGAATGATTCCTTAGCCCAGTGGGTACATCACTAGAAACTATATGAAAAGAAACTACATAACAAGTTTTATTTCTCCTTTAATGAAGTTAGAGAAGACTTCTTCATCATGAAACATTCTTATCACTTTTGACTAAACAGCATTATAGTGCAACAGCAGAAAAACATTTAATGGTTTTTATAAACCTTCCAAATTCAATTTTCAAACCTTGATTATGTTGTATTTAGTATTTAATCAGTTTGTACTTAAGCAATTTCTTCTCTGTCTAATAATTCCTAAATTATAAAGAGGATTTAATCTGATTCTACACTCTGAAAATAATATAAATACCTTATCAATACAAGTTATAGTAAAATTTCTAAAGCAAGATGAACTATGGAATGGAGACTATTCCATATGAACATGCCAACATTTGGAAGGAAAGTAAAAAAATTATTTAAATATTCATTTTGGAGGACTTTGGTTTTATTTTTACAGAGTGAGTTTGCTTGGGTTTTTCTCCAATATATTTCAGATAATCAGCTTTGTGTCTGGATTCCTTGTAATCACATATTGTCTGTCTAATGATCAGTAACTACAGGTGTCAGTTCTGTAGAACTTTACTAGACAAATGTATTACCTCTTAAGGGCCAATAAAGCTGTCACAATCTTTTTCAGTGAAAATTTTAGTATATATTTTATTGCCCCAGTGGGAAATTGTTATGAAGACTCCAAATTCCACAAATGTCCTGTATGTATAATTTTACTCATTTTTATTCTCATCTGAGTATCTTTAAGGATTTATAAAAATAATATCATCCAACAGAATAATTCAGGTTTCTACTCTGCTGTGTACTAAAAGTTAATAATTAGGATTCCTATCTCAATGTGTTAGGCTTCAGCTTAAATTGCTTGGATGTTCCTTGCAATTTTTTAGATCAGAAAAACTAAAAAGTAGTTTTTCATTATTCAAGTCCTTCATTATTGTTCCTCTGAGTTATGTTTTAGTTTGTCTTGTTGACTACATAATTATAATATAATATAATTAGTACAGTCCTGAATAAAATATTCCTGGAAACGGGTCGGGAAAATGGAACTGAACCATTAAACTTCATGAAGAATAGAAATAAATGTAATGATGTAGTGCCATGACTGTATTTTAGCTACTGTATAAATATTTACACACCAGTTTTTTGATAGTCAGATAGAAGAAAGTGTTTCATCTCTTGATGGCCATCCCAGGAAATGAATGTCTGTTTAATCCATCAGAAAGTTTCATTCAGGTTAATTCTCAGTGGGGATGTATGGCTAAATCTGTCAAATAAAAAGTCAAATAAAAAGTATTCTTGAGCTATTCTAATGTTTTATCAGGTGCATTTAATACCAGTTCCCTTCAGTGGGAAACTACTGTACAGCTACCTGATCCTCTTCTCAAATTATACACTGAAGAAACAATAATAAAAACATTATGAACTAATGTAGTGGGAATAGGCATAAATAAAATTTTGTAAATGATACTTGATCAAACACTAGAAAAGATCCCATTTTTTCATTTTCTCCTGTTTAAGGCTACCATTAGACATGATTAATTGGATATGAAATCTAACACTGAAGTTTTTTCTACAAAACTACAGATTATTTGAGATGTAAGGATGAGAGGTATCCCAGAATGCAATCTAAGGCATAATCTGCTCTAACACAGAAACAAATGTACCCAAAGTATTCCTCACAGATTATTCATTACCATTCCCATGTAATGTCCAGTGTGGAAAATTGCTCAGCAACCCTCAATAGTTTGTTTTAGTTTCTAGCTAAACATAGAGTCATAGTTTTAGTTACTTATTTAGGTACATCATTGCAGGTCAAGTAATTTTTAATTCCAATTTTTTCTTGTGCAAGTAAAATTTCTGTTTTCATGAACACTGTAAGCAATGAATTATCTTCAGTTTATTAACATCCTTTTATTTATATTTCAAAGTTGTTACTATGTCTCCTACCATCCTCCCTTTCCTAGATTGAACCCTAATTATTTCTGCTTTCCAGCTTTCTAGTGAGAGAATTTCTCCTTCCCCACTGCCTCCTAAAAAGGGCTTCTCTTAGTATATCCCAAGAGGAACTGCACTTTCTGCAGTCATATCCACATTACTAAATGCTGCCCAATTTTCTAGTGTTTTTGTATTCTAAACAATTTTCTGCTATATGGCTGCTCATCTTCTCGATCTTTGTCTAGTTTGATTCCCATTTCAGGTCACTACAGTTCCCCTAGCCCAGTGTCTACAAATCAGTTCACATTTGCTTGGTGTAAGATGGCACCCAGAACAGCCCATTTCCTTTATGCCATCCTACAGGGAGTGACAAAGGGGAAGACATGGGTGGCACAGGAGTGTATTCTCCATGCAGTTTTCTAGTCTTGGTAGCTAGAGACTTCTTGTGAGTCCTTCTGTGTAACTAGTTAGAAAAGTGGAAGGATAGAAATTAAATAAGATGTTCAAATCATGTCCTGCTTTTGGGTGTTTCAAGCCTTGTAACAAATTTTTTTTATTCTATTATTTTTTTTTACAGGTGGATAATGACAACTATAAAGCTCAGTTTTTGAAGACAAATGATGAGATCAAAGTCTTAAAGATTTCTGATTTAAAAGCATTTACAAGGTATTCTGTAGTAATCATTGCCTTTACAGGGGATGTTAATGCTGCACTCCTAGAAGGCAAGGCTAGTTCTCCAGTGATTGTCTCCACTTTTGAAGCAGGTTTGTATTCTACTTTGTATGGATCAAACTTTGCAGCTTTTTCTTTAATTTGACAAATAAATGAGAATTTTGAACACAAAGTGTGCTATTAGTACAGATTTGTCCTCACAATATTTTTTCTTTAATATTTAAAAAGTCGTCAGTCAACAAAAAAGGGATGGTTATGAATACTAAGATTTACCTTTAGTTATGCAGGGATCCTAGCTTGCTTCATGTAAAATTTGGATGTGTGGAACATAGCCATCTTCTATGTTACTTCTATAGTCAATGAAGAGAGAAGTCCTTTCTGTATTATCATGTATCTATAAGATCCCTGTCTTATGCAGGGATGGCTGCCTTGTGGAGGTGCCTGTTTCTCTTAAGAGACTGCTGAAATCTCTATACAACATGCTTTGTTTTGGTGCAAAATTTAAACACATAAAGATTAAGTCAAGTGAATCCTACCATTTATAAATTGTACCTGTACTGACTAGAGGACACAATCTGTGTATTCTCATTGGAAGGAAGGTGCCAGTGAAGGCTCACAGGGATCTGTGCTTGAGTCAGCTGTCCCACAGACTCAAAACAATCTGGAGAATGAGCTAGATCTTAAGGTGACAAAAGTTTCTGATGCTATTAAGTTACTCAGAGAAATAAAACTGAGAGATGAGAGTAAGAAACTGTATAAGGGCCTCATGACAGTGTTACAGAAAAGTAGATAGGATTGGCATTTGATAAGAAAGGTATAAATAGATGTACATGGGGAAGATGCAGTCTTGACTTTACATCCATAGATCATGGTTGTTCTCTACTACCTTTGCTGGTTTTGAATTGTTTTGAACTATTAAACAAACAGGAAAATAATAAAACCATTTTCAGTAAAGGTATTAAAGTTTTGGTTCATTCAAATTAATTATCAACTATTTATAAAGTACAATTCCCTTATCTTTAGTGAGGTCAGCTGCAGGTCAACTTTCTAGCTACATGCTCAGGTTAATTTCAGATTTGAACACACTACACAGTGATTGTATTTATCATTTATCTTTCCTTTGATGTATGAAAATCCAAGGTCCCTAATGACATTACACGATATGAATGTATATATATGTATATCTCTCCGATGCCTTTAATAAGCTAAATTCTAAGGATTTCATGACCTGTTTGTATCCCTGGAAGGTGATAGTGTCTTTTACTGTGGAAAAATTAAAGAAGATTAACTTAGGTGGTAACTAGGTCTATCCTGAGACAGACAGTATCCTGTGATACCTTTTTTGGTAGCCCTTTCTCTTATTTAAATATGTGATACATGAGAAGGTGCAGTAACCTTAGAGAGGAACATTTTTTTTCCATCTCATCTTGTCTTATCTGGTTTGTACAGCCTAGCATATGGCTGAGTTAGGACCAGTTTACACAGCCTTACTCCAGAGAAGCCCAAGTAAGCATTTGTTGGTTGACATAGAAAAAATGGGAAGTATGACAACTGCATCTAAATCCTAGCTGATTGTGTTTGCCTTCAGTTGCTGATTTCACTGTATAGTATTGACACTAGGTACTTGTCTGCTCAGATAGAGCAATAAATATTTAGCTGCCTGAAAAGAATAATACAGCCTTTTCTTTCAGACAGAAATATTGGGAAATCATTTATACCTTTGCTGTCTTGAGAATAAGCTACTGGAATAAGCAGTTGACAGGAAACTACCTCTGGGAAAAATGCATGTTGTGCTTGTGTCTGAGCATCAGCTAGTGGAAAATTTTTCCTAAAGGGTTAGCTGTGATAAGCAGACTGTTAGGTGACACAGTGGCTTGTTTATATGTTGGGAGGGAGTTTGCTGTTGACAGAGGGCTTTCAGAAAGGGATACTCACTGACACTTGCTTCTTGCATGCCAATCCATGCAAGGGTCTGTTCACCCTGGGTGTATTTCAAGGCATAACGATGCCTTCAGGCTTTCTGAGTAGATAATCAGAAGAAACTTTACTGAGTAGAGAATACTGAGTGTTATCTAATCATTATTTTTAATGTTTATAGCATCTGGTTGCATAAATAAGAGGATTTTGGTAGATACTTAACTTTTTATTGTCTTTATGATTATTTACTTATACAATAATTATTTGAGATTCTTGAATAAAAAACAGAGAAAACCAATGCAATAATACCGATATGCAAAAAATAGTATTTGTAATTTTTCAGGTTTTACTCTAATAGTAATAGTAGGATACTGATTAAGGGGATTATTGAAATATTTATTTCAGTGCCTGAAGACCCACCTAACAATGTAACTTTTCAGAAGATACCAGATGAAGTAACAAAGTTTCAAGTAACATTTGTGCCACCATCTGAACCAAACGGAAATATTCAAGTGTATCAAGCTATGGTTTACAATGAAGATGATCCTGCTGCCATCCAGATCCACAACCTTAGTGTCATTGAAAAAAAAGATCAGTCAGTCACTGCCATGATAGAAGGACTAAAAGGAGGACATACCTATAATGTCAGCGTAAGAACCAATACTTTTTCCTTGGATTTTTTCTTTTATATATGTGTGAGATTAGATTGATTAGGGAACACAAGTTTTGGCTAAATACAAGATTTCCATGTCAAGAATGTTGGGGTACAAAGAAAGGCAAGTCTGAGGAATGAGGGGAGCAATTATCAGGGTAGAGTGAGTGGGAGCAGGACACATCCTTGGTCTGGAAGGCCAGTCCTGTGCTACTAAAGCAGTCTGTGACACATCATCACAAGATCAGAACTAAATCTCTCTCTTAATTCCACGACTTGTATTGCTCATTTGGCTCATATGCAAGGGACAGTTCTGCAAGGGGAGCTTTCTAGGAGTATGTGCATGAAGTACTTTCAAATAGTCCAAAACTGGAGCTACATTAAAGCAATGAAGTATTACTGTGCTTAGGATTGTAAAGCAATACAATGTAAGTTCTAGCAAAGTGTGAATGACAAAAAGAGTGTTTTGGCATTCATTGTTGCTTCAGATATATCCAGAACTCACCAATATGAAGCTCTTATAAATACTCATTAAACAAATGTTTGGTTTTTTAAGGTGTATGCAATTAATGGTGCTGGTGCAGGGCCAAAAATTCAATTGAAAATAACCATGGATATCAAAGGTATGTCTCATAAGTACCCTTTAGCTGAAACCTTTATAAATGCTGAAGAAATTGCCAAATACACAGCTGTGTGCCTTCGGCTGTTATTTAGAGGCCTCATAATGTAAGAACAGGATTATATAACTGATAGCCTTGAATTGTAGTGTTCAGTTTTGCTCCATATTACTGATCATCTGCTACTTTTATCTGAATAATACTGTAAAACGTGTGCAGACTCAGTGAAGTAATCATTATGAGTTCAACATTGTAATTGTCATCAGTGAACAGCTCAGAATATGGCAGAGGTATAGCTAAGTATGAAGTATCACAGTTGTCAAAATAAACAAAGTCATTGATTGAAATTAATTGAAAAACTAATACTCAGTCTTCTTGTTTTCTCTTTTATTTGAAAACTGATATACATAGGCATTTATCAGAATACAGTTTTTAGAGGCTTAAGACATAAAGTAGAACATTAAGTCATCCCTGAAAATATGTTGGAGATTTTTCTTGCATGACACAGCTATGTGCCTGAACAATGCACATGTATTGAAAATATTGTAAAACAGAACTCTGTGGTATATCTTTGTTTAAACACAGAACCACCAAGGCCTAAAAAAAAACCAGCACCTGTTTATGATACCAGTGGGGCATTACTTGTCACAGCTACAACAATTACAATCAGAATGCCAATATGTTATTACAGCGATGACCATGGCCCTATCAAGAAGATACAAGTTCTTGTCGTGGAAGCTGGAGGTAGAATTTTATAAGTTCTCTTGAAAACTTTTTTCAGATTCAGGGTGTTTGTCTTTTTTATTTCTTTTCCTGGGTGACAGTAATTTCACTTTAGAAAAAAGCTAACAAAATCACTTTAGCTGTGACAACAGCACTAAGAGTAAAGTATCTTTCACAATACTTGCAGACTGGGTACTGTGTTTTGGGAACACTTGCCAATGAAGTGTCATCCATGCTGTTTGAAGCCACCAATATTATTCTGTCCCCACTTTTATCATTATATTTCTTTGTTTTCTATTTCTTAGAAAAAAGACCCAACATTTGACATTTGTGAAGGCAAACAAATCTGAAACCTTTTATTTTTTTGGCAAGGTTAGTCTTCTGTCATGATTAGTGTTGCCTGTAAAAGAATGCAGTCATGTGCAGTTGATATTTCCATTTCATAACTGGGACAGAGGGAGTTATATAAATCCCTTCTCTAGACTGTGGGTAACAACGTTTATTCCCTTGTATGGACTGATGAGCATTTACTCAGCTGAACAAATGTGTTGTGAAACATTTTTTGAGTACTTGCTTACCAATGTGAATAGGAGTTTCATGATGGGACATCATATGGCCAGGCTTACTTTACTATAAGAAGGACAAATTCCAGGTATTTAATTGCCTTCTTTACTCGCTTTCAAAGTATAGAAGTAAAGCATTCACATTAAGTGAACTCACATCATCTGTCTCACCTTTTTCTTAATTTTGCATTTTAGACTAATCCTAAAGACATTTATTTCACAGCTATTCCTCTGAAGATTCTCTTGAACTTACAGATACACAAACACCATGCTAAGCAACTTTTTGAGGATTTTTTTTTTCATGAGCTGCTGGGCACCATCCACTTAGGCAAACAATTTTTACTGTCTTGAGTAAACACTTTTTTTGTCTTTGTTATCTTGCCATGCTCAGTTTCAAAGTGGCTTGCACTAATAATATCCTCTACAGGCAGAGCTCCTGTGTGAAATTGTTCCCTAAATTTTCTAGCTGTGTTTCAGCTGACTTACTCAGAGGTAACAAAACATGGATAGTAAGGAAATTAGGGTTCAAGTGCAAATGCAGCTATAGCTCAGTAAATGGCACCAAGAGCATGCTAACCTCTTAAAAAAATTAATTTCTATTTAACTTCTCTATTACAGCCTTGCTAGAATGTAAATCATGGCTATTATTTCTTTTCTTCATAATAGCTCAGCATGATGGGAATGTTACTAAGTGGTATGATGCCTACTTCAACAGACCGAGGCCATATTTTACAAATGAAGGCTTTCCAAACCCACCATGTATAGAAGGAAAAGAAGATCAGAGTGGGAAAGAAGAGATATATGTCATAGGTGCTGATACCACATGTATATCAGGCAGTAAAGACAAAATATGTAATGGCCCACTGAAACCCAGAAAGCAGTACCTGTAAGTACATTTGTCTCTGTTTGTCCTAGAGGAGGATTTAAATTAATTTATGCACACACATAAAACATGTCATTTAATTAGAAAAGGTGAAGATTGAAATAATTGTTGTGTATTTAATTTTTTTTGACTGAACATAAGTATGGGACACAAATTTTTCACAAAATTGTTCAAGCAACAAAAGATGCTTACTGAGCTCTTAAATAAATGCAAATTCAAGACAAGTAATTCATATAGGGACTTTAAAACATTTAGAATATTGACAGTTAGCCCTTGATGTCTGTCATATGTCACTTTCGCAGGTGAGTATTTATTCCAACTTATACTAAAGCTAAAAATAGTTTTTAGCCTCTAAGTAAAACAATATTTAAGAAAACGCACCTAAATTTTTGTTTCATTAGTTTTCTTTCTTTTATTTCACAGGTTTAAGTTCAGAGCAACTAACATTAAAGGACAGTTTACTGATTCTGACTATTCTGACCCTATCAAAACATTAGGTAAGGAGATTGTCATTTACTAAAGTATTTGTCTATTTCTAGGGGTCTGGATAATTCCATTTTTCTTGTTAGTACAGTGGTTTCCATGAAGTAAATAATCTTTGTTATTGTTGTGTTGCCTAAAAATGGGAGAAAAGAACTTTCCAGACAATATTATTATAGATAAAATAGAGACCCGGTCCTTTAATGAAAGGTCTTTCAAGTGCAGCAAAATACATAAGTGCAGGATACAATGTGAGCTTTTACACTACTCAGTTATCATATCTAGTGTATACATCCAACGTGAAAATTCCGCCCCCCCCCCCACCCCGAACCTTCCCAAGTCTGCCCCTTTGGATCTTCTCCAAGAGTTTTGGGCCTTCTGTCTTGCTTTGACTACAACCATACCTTCCAGGTGCATGTGTCCCAAACAAGATGTCCTTGCTGAAATTTTTTCCTTGAAAAGAATGTTAAACAGAATTTTAAGAATGTGGCACAAACTGTGAGAAAGAGGTTTCAAACTTAAGTGGTAGAAAGTATACAGCTATATTAAAATCTACAAATATATAAAAATTTTATAGATCTTAAGGCATCAGTTGGACCTGGCTTGACTAAAATGGCTGAGGAAACATATTTATTGCCTTGTATGTCCTTTTGAGGTTGCCAAGAGATTTACCTCAGCCTGGACTGTTAAATGAAGAAGTGGCATCAACAAAATTCCTTCATGGAGGTTCAGTTTTACCAATAAAAATACCATGTTGTCAGCATCATTCATTTTGCTTGTCAAACTGCCAGGAGCTATACTGTTTGTGCTGTTTCCTTCTGTGTTGGATGTAGAACTAGTATTGTATACTCTTGGCTGAGTGAAAAACTGGCTGAATGGCCAGGCCCAAAGAACTAAGACTAGCGGACCAAGGGGCACCCTCGGTTGCAGATGGCATCAAGTTGGGCAGGAGTATTGCTTGATCTGCTGGAGAGTAGGAAGGCTCTGCAGGGGCATCTGGATAGGCTGGATCCATGGTCTGAGGCAAATGGTATGAGGGTCAATAAGATCAAGTACTGGGTCCTGCACTTGAGTCACAACAACCCCAGGCAGCACTACAGGCTTGGGGAAAAGTGACTGGAAAGATGCCTGAGGGGAAAAAGACCAGGGCACTGATTGTAACCCTGTCCTCGGCACTGGTGAGGCCACACCTCGAGTGCTGTGTCCAGTTCTGGGCCCCTCACTACAAGAAAGACACTGAGGTGCTGGAGTGTGTCCAGAGAAGGCAACAAAGCTGGTGAAGGGTCTGGAGCACAAGTCCTCTGAGGAGCGGCTGAGGGAGTTGGGGTTGTTTAGCCTGAAGAAGATGAGGCTCAGGGGAGACCTCATTGCTCCCTAGAGCTATCTGAAAGTGGGTTGTAGCCAGGTGAGGGTTGATCTCTTCTCCCAAGTAGCAAGAAATAAGGCAGGAGGAAATGGCTTCAAGCTGTGCCAGGGGAGGTTTAGATTGGGTATTAGGAAAAAAATCTTCATAGAAATAGTTGTCAAGCATTGGAAGAGGCTGCCCTGAGAAGTGGTGGAGTCACTGTCCCTGGAGATATTTAAAAGATATGTAGATGTGGCACTTAAGGACACCGGTTTGGTGCTGGATTTGGCAGTTAGCAGTTGGACTCTATGATCTTAAAGGTCTTTTCCAACCTAAATGATTCTAAGATTCTAATCCAGTGAGCCTAGTGGCAGGTCATCTGAGGACATGACCGTCTAGACCCTTCATCCTTTAGATACAGGCAAATCCTCATATGAATTAATAAATAAATATTGTATAATAGGATGCATTTAGTTCCAATGTCACTGCTCAATAGGCCAGCTGTTATTTGGTCTGAAATCCAACATAATTCCTTCATGGCCGAGTTAGATACACCCCCAAAATTGGGAACGATGTTTCTTGTAGCAAATTGTAATAAGATCTGTAAGTTCTTTGAATATATTTTCAAGTGAAAAACTTACTTAGCTAAGCATTAGTCCTGACTTTCTGAAAATGGATCCTAAGACAACTGGATGAGTACCCTGAAGAATTTTAGTAGGCACATATTTTTCATTTGCCATTCTTCTTCTGTGATATGAGCTCCCTTATTCATCTAATCCATTTTAGACATTTGTTACATGATCTGATACTGAAGACCCTTAAATGTTAATTTACTACCTCAATATTCTGAAAGGATCTGGTACTATTTCTCTAGCCCTGAATGTTTTGGAAAGTGCAACATAAAAGTTGTCTTTATATGTTCTGAGTTTAAAAGTTCTGATTCAATGAAGCAAATATTTTGCCCAGTAAGAGAAAGATAGTGTTCCAATTAGGGAAAACAGGTATACTGGAGATTAGTCCAGCTATATCCAGTTCTCTGGGCAGCTTTCTCCTTTCTAACAGAAAAGTCTGCAATACTTAGTGGCAGTCAGATACCGTAATTCACTTGCTCATATATTGTTACTGAAAATTCATCACACTTTCTACTTTGTAGAAGATAAATAAGCACAGTCTGCTTGTATGGTGAATAAAATGTAATAGGAAAAAAACAAAACAAAACAAAACAAAACAAGGGATATATTGCTCAGATATCCATGGCTCCTCATACCCTTCCAGTGCCTTCTGTGCTAAACTTTAACAAGTGCTTAAAAAGCACTGCTTTTGAAGGCCAGACTACAGCATCCTCTTGTCCAGCCTTAACTTCTAAATTTCAGAGCCTATACAACAGGAAAAAAAAATTTGCATGGAATAGATTATTAAAAGTTCTTTGACTGTTTTTTACAAGTTCTGTGAAATCAACATCAAACTGAGATAACACAAGTGATGTAGGTACTGCAGTTGAGTGGTCTTGAAGATACAGCCCAGGCAATGTTATTACCAACGAATAAGGGAAATTGGATTTTTTCCAAACACATTTTCTCTGAAGACACATAACATGAGGAACCTTGCCCGAGTGTCTCCTTTCAGAACATGCTTTGGTTAGCTGAACTTCAGGCTTGGTCTAGAGACATAACTCAGAAAACATAGGAGAAAGATCAGTATCTTTTAGATATCTCTGTGACCCAATTACTTCTATTGCACTCATAACACCAGCTTCTTTCCAAGAGAAATGCATGACGTCTGAAATCCGAATTGCAATTTTATTTTAAATCAATTAGCTTCTTTCATAATAATCACTGAAATTTGCAGTTTTCCAACATTACACTTTCTACTTTAGTAGATAAAACACTAATTTGAATTTTGCCAGAAGTACTCATGACAGTGCAGAGAACCCTACATTGTTTTGGTTTCTAAACCTACTTGTAGAAAAAGTAGGTCTTTGATCTGGAAAATCAGAAAGCTAACCTTGTATTAGTGAAATTTAATACTGCATGTTTGAAGCAGAAAAAAACACAGAAAACCTTGAGAGATTTCTCTGTGACAGATGTCAGATACTCTTGTTAAACACAGGAATTGTGCCAGGAAGGAACACTGAAGCAGAAATTATTGGACTACTTAGCTGCAATAATGTGTGTTTAATTATAGTAAAGGATACATTTTAATAGGGTGTACCCACTCAACCATAATTGAAGTACCACAACCCTCCTCTTGAGCTGAAGAGGTGGAGTTTCTTCCTTGTAACCCATGACTAACATTGCAAAATTCAAGTCCATACTACAATGAAAGGTCAAGACTTTCCATGAGGCAATTAAGATGTGGTGATAAATACTGTTTAAACTTCTAGTGCATCAAGGCAGATTATAACTTTTTTGTAACCTCTGATAGCTCTTTCAGCAAATCATTGTGGGGAAACTGGTCCTATGTAAGTGTGTTTTTTCCATGTGAAATATAAAGCTGAAGAGATAAGAAATAATCAAAATGGGGTTTCCTGCCATGGCTTTTTGCATAGAAACTCACCTTATGATATTTTATTAATACAGTTTGTCATCATCATGTATTGAGTGCAGAATTACACAACATGATATTTTTTATTTTGCCTCCTTTCCCTTGCCCATGACCATCTCTACAGACATGTCTACACAGACAAGTGTAGTCCTTCCCTGTTGCAAAGAAGTAGGAGAAAATGTGGGGGTTTTATTCTTGGTGGATATTCTGCCAGCACTGTTTTGGTTAATAACATTGATATTGTTTGGACTGATGTTACTTGTAGGCTTTAACACAGACTTCACTGTTTACTGAAAAATGGATAGAACCGTTGTAGAGATTCCTCTAGATACTCTTCTATCCTTCCTCCATACTGCTAACATTTTTGCCTTATCACAGTGATAAGTGAGAGGCACAGAATTTTTCATTTGTTTTCTCATTGAAACATTTTTGTATTTACTTGCTTTTCTATTCTGTTGTCTTTCCCAGGCCTAAATTTTTCTTACCTCATACTGTCCAGTGTTGCATCTAAAACTTTGATAATGCAGTGGAAGAATTATTTCAGGTGTTTTGTAAACTATACTGAATTCTGTCGTCTGCCATTTCATACAGGCATGATATTTCTTATTCATGTTGGTTTTGGTCTACAATAATCTCCCACTTTCTTCTGTTAAATTTCTATCTAACCTACCAGTTGCTATGCTGTATTAGTGTAACCCATTATTCCTGTCCAGATGTAGAACCATGTACTTGATCTTACAAAATTGCATCCTACTGTTTTAAGATGATTTCTTCAGATAAATCAGGATCATTTTGACTTTTAATCAAGTTCTCCCATGTGCATCAGTCCAGATCATCTGCAACATCCTCTCTAATCCAAAAATCAGAGCCTTTTGAGAGAAACAAAGCCAGGACTACAGTGTTTCCCCAATGTGTCCTTGGGAGGATGTTGTCCTTTGCGTGGGAAATCTCAGTTTTGTATGGAAGGAAGCAGTGTGTTTTCTCACTCTCCTTGAGGCTAAACAGGAGCTAGGTTTTTGTAGTGGGTTAACCCTGGCCAGATGCCAAGTACCCACTGAAGCCACTCTCTCCTCCCTTCTGCAACTGCACAGAGGAGAGAAAATGCAACAAAGTATTCATGAGTTGAGATAAGAGCTGGGAGAGGTCACTTACTGTCACCATCATGGGCAAAACAGACTCAAAGTTAAAATTAATTAAATTTATTACTGACAGAATCAGAGCAAAAGAAGGAGAAGTAAAATAATCCTAAAAACACCTTCCTCCCACAGTCCTTCATGAACCTCTTTGGCATGTGTACATCCCACAGGCAACAGTTCTTTACAAACTTTCATTCTCACCTGGAAGGACTGATTAGAATATGAACACCTTTACTTTTTTATCATAGAGGCCTTTACGATTGCTTTTGACCAAATAGTGGTTATTCCTGACAACATCATCAATTCTCACATATAAATATCTGCCTCTCAGTGAGGCAGATTAATACAGAAATTTCAGATCTGGTCACTAGTTGAATTCCTTCAGCACTCTCAGAATATCTCTAAAAATAGTATCTTTTATTTTGTGCCTGTGAGTGACAGCTGCAAGCCTCATAGCTTTAGAATTGTGCTTGCCTTTTCCGCTCGAGGAGTTTGAGTAGTCCCTCTTTGTTCTTGGCTGCACAGAGACTGAAACAGGAGCTCGGTCAGGCCAGTGTTCAGACTGAAATTACTGCATTGTAGACTTACCTTAACCTGTTTAGCAACTAAAACTGAAAAGCACCAAGGGATGACTGCGCATATAGCTCTGGCCATGTACTATTAACATTATGCATTCCATAGATCAGCAATGCTCAGGAGCTTTTACAGAAATTTTTTTTGGTTTTGTTATATTTTATTTTGTGAAACAGCTCTTCAGCCAACATGAAATGGATGCAGTCTCATAGAGGCAAAAATAGTCTGTGTCTCATCATTCCCTTATTTCACACTTCCAGAAATGTAAAAATTCTAAAGAAGCTATGAAATAACTAGCGTTCCACTTTCTGTTGCAGGTGAAGGACAAACAGGAAGATCTGTAGAAGTTATCCTTGCTGTTACTTTGTGTATACTTTCAGTTGTTCTTTTGGTGGCTGCAGTATATGCTTTTGCAAGGTGAGATTGATGTATCCTTGCCATAGCATGTTTGAAAACACTCAAAAATGTTTTAAAGAAGAGTTGAAACAGTCCTATAAATGGAACCAATCCATCATTTCCAAATGTGCTAATTTTTGGTTGGGTTTGTTTTTTTTCTTTTATGTAGAAATTTAGGGAGGGACTCACAAAGACTTTAGTCTTCAGAGGATAACCTCCACAGATAAAGAAAATATGACGTGTCCATAGGGTACATCAGAGAGGTAGCCTATCTTAACCTTTCAGAGCAACTTCTCTATTGGCAGACCAGAGTGTCAGCTGGTTGCAGTTATTGTGATGGTTAACACTATTTATAGCTGGACATGAAGTAAATAATCTAAATTCTGTTTTCTGTCTTTTTCTTTTGTCTATTTTCTTTCTTTTACCAGTTAAATACACTGAAGTCTCACACATGTAAGAGAAATTGAGTTCTAATTCAAATTGTGAACAAAATCTCCATGTAAAGAAGCCGGCTGGGCACTGGACACAAAGTGTTTGCTCATTGATCAGTTCTGTTCTTCCTCAGCTGCATTATGCAGGCACTACTAAAGAATTTATGTAGGAAAACTAAAAGAATATAGCAGTTAGATTCTTTCTTCTGAATTTTAGACAATGTAACTGCAGGATTTGACTAAATTACACTGTTGGAAGAGAGAGAAGAATAAAAGCCAAGGAAGGATTCCCAGCAACCATTTTTCAGTTTCAGCCTGTCAGATCAAAGTATTGACATATGTGTCCTTAAATGTTTATTTTTCCCCTATTATTTTCTGTTTAGAATTCGGCAAAAGCAAAAAGAGGGAGGTACATACTCCCCACGAGACGCTGAAATTATTGACACTAAGTTCAAACTGGATCAGCTGATCACAGTGGCAGACCTGGAGTTGAAGGATGAGAGATTTACACGGTAAGCATATCTCTTAGGCAAAACAGTAGTCAAAAGGGTCTGTAGCCATGACCCTTTTCTGACCTTTGCTTGTTTGGAAGTGTTTGTGCTGTTCTTATTTACACAGGTCACTGAGATCCTTTTTCAAAGAATGACCTCCATCCTCAGGACACTTCTCAATAGCTTTTAGAAAATCACTTAATCTTAAGCTCTTTTTACAACAAGATAAAGATCTAAGTGCAAATCACTGTTTAATTGTGTTAGCCAAAAAAAAAGGATACACATTTTTAAACATTCAGAATTTCTGAGTTTTTTAATGGCCCAGTGTTTTGTGTAGGCTGTAAACTTACATAAGTATTTTGAATGAGCCAAACTCCCTGAAGTCCCTGTCAGCTAATTCAAGAGCAAGTCAACTAATTCAAGAACAAATCTGTCATTGTTTAATTGACACTTAGAAAGCTTTTTTCTTTTCCTTTTTTTTTTTTTTTTAAAAAAAAAAAAAAAAAGTAAAAAAAAAAAGAATTTGCCTAACATCTGGGTTTCTGTGTAGCTCAGCACACTGGCTATCCTGACATCTACTCCTTTAAGGTGCGCATAGAAATTCCAGGCTATTCATATTTTCATATTTTCTATCTGACAAGGAATCTTGTCACAGATATTTATCAGAAGGAAAACTGCTCTTTTTGACTGCCAGAAATAAAGATATTATTCACCAAATTAATGTTATTATGATTCTCAATAATATGTGCTGTCCAACTGAGTTAAAAATGTTTGGCAAACATTCTTCACCTGTCTGTGTTTTCCCTGCTGTGTCACAGATGAAACACTGTGGTAGGCAGTCTCCCTAAAGATGTGGAGACTAAAATAGTCTTGCCCTAGTAGTCAAACCATCCTACTGTTGCAGACTAGGAATAGCTGGAAGATGAAAGGTTGTAGCTGTTGACCTGGGCTTTTTGTATAAGTCTACGTGTGTGGTACAGAGTAAGTCAATTGCACGTACAAACCTATTAAAAATAGAGCACACAAGAATGGCTGCTTGTGACAGATGAGAAAACATACTGTGAATCATCTGGAAATCATTGACATTATGGATGTGGTGTGTTCTGTGTGGGATGCTTGTTGTTCAGATAGCATTGTTTAGTACCTGCTAGTAACAGTGGAAAGCATCCTCTGAAGTCATAACCATTGCCAATGCATTGTGATAACTGTGGCTCATATAAATGATCTTGATGGATCTTCAGAATTACCTTGACTCCAAACTGTTAGCTGAATAGGAATAGTATTAATTTTGTTTATGTACTAAAGTGTTAATGGATTTTACTTCCAGATACTCTTCATTTTTCTTTAGACGCAAGGAGATATTTGTCATCCAGTAAGTTTTTGTATTATTGAAGCAATGTGGTGTGTTTTCCATTCTGTTCTTTTAACCTGTCTGTTACTGTACTATACTGAGCAATATAGTTAAAATGAAATGTCAATCTTTGCAGATATACTAGTGATAAAAATTTTATTTTTCCATTTTTAGTCCCTAACATTAAGTTATAACAGTCCCAGAACTATTTTTAAATAAATCAAGACAATTTTTAAGTGGAAATTATAACACATTATGGCAATATAGCCCTGAGATATACAACGTGTCCTAGAAACAAAGGTAGTGCAATTGTGATATATAAAAACATGCTGTTTCTTTCCTTTAGCAGTTAGAATGTAGATACTTAAGAAAAATTATCTTTTTTTCCTAACTGCTTCTTTTACTCACACTGCAGCAGTTTCATACTACAGCCCTACAACCTCAGCAACATATCCACACAGTCAAATATTTTATCAGTTTGCAGATACTATCCTGCCACTTCTGGGTCTAAATTTGTGTAGTTTAGATTTGTACAGTCTCAAACTCTACAGGGTAATTGCAAACTATATTATTTCATACTTATCTACACTTCATTATGTGATTTAGGCACAGCTAGGCCTTTACTGAACAGTGCTTCAGCAGTTTTAGTTACATCCCCCTTATTTTAATGAGTCAGTCTCACATCTTGGTTTGCAATTTGTCATGTCATTCCATCTGTATTTTTCTCTTTCCTCCTCCCACCCCTTCTGTAATGGTCAAAAGTAAAGATTCTGTTTCTGTCATTGTAAGGTAGATGATGCAGCTGTTAAAATTTTTGATTATTATTTTTCAAACAGTGGTGGCACTGAAGCTGCAGAGGCCTCCTTGATCAGATCTTTTGTTGAGCATTAGGACAAATTGTTGAAGTTTGAAGTGCAGACACTAATTGAGAGTTCCTCAGATTAGGATTCAGGACATCTTTTCAACTGGAAGACAGAAAATGTACTGTGGGACCCTACTAGATAACATACATATAGTAGTGAGGGGCAGGATATCCTTTATCTGATCAAATTTTTTTAGTTATGGTGGGCTTTTTTTCCTTTTTTTTTTTTCTTTTAAACCTAAAAGAATGTTTCAGTGTGTGTAATATTCTGTTCCTGTAATGCCAGTGATCAAAAGAGACATTTTAGCTGTCTCTAATGATGTCTTTACATCCTTCTTGGAAATGATGAGTTATATCAAGGAGTTGGCAGAAGCATGGCAGCATGTGCCAATAATTTACTGCAAAACCTAATGTCTAAAATATTCTTGCTGCCTGTTTTCAGACTTTCACAGTTGCATCATGAAAAGGCTTTTGTACTTGTTGGCTTTGGGGAACATCTACACTTAAGTCAATCCCAACAAACCTTGTGTTGTCCCTATAACTCTCATGATTTGTTGTTAAAGTAGTGACATTGTTAGCATGTTAAATTATTGTAGTACATGTTGATACCACAGTATAACCTTCACAAATTTACCATGCATTTGGAATGGGCATCACTGCATCTTCACAACCTACTGCCATACACTGATTGTATTTAGGCAGGTATCTCAGCTGAGTTTGCAAAGCTTACTGTGTTTCATTTTATGGTATTTCATAAGTGTATGAGGAAAGCATAGATGGGCAGACTCCTTTTCCAGACTGGCATGTTTGTATTTCTTGGATAACAGTAAATCATCTGAAACTTTATCCAGCCTTCTACCCTGAAAAAGTGATGGAGAGTTTGTGTGAAAATCTTAGGTGATAAAAGAACAGTATAGATTTTTTTTCCCTACCTACTAATCATCTCATTCAGTGCTCATTTGAAGGGAATGTTTTTGAGACCAGGTGTTTTTTCATTTCACAGACAGTATATTATTTATCATCGTAGCTATTATAAATCAATAAAGGCATGCACTTGCAGCTGACACAGTTCATCTACAGAATCAAAATACTCTAGCCTGCTCCCCAAGACCCTTCTGGACTGTCTGTCATACATTGTGTCTTCAGACATTCTCTCATACTTAGTGAATCGTGGCCTATGATCTGGGATCACATTCTCAGAAAATTTGTGCAGCTGGTATCACACAAGAAATAAAAAGAAGTAGAAAAAGGTTTTTCTGTTCTGTATGAATATGACTGGAAATATTTTTTATCAATCTGAGATAAAAAATTTAACAGCTTGAAGCTTCGGAAATGTTCAGTATGGGTTACTCAGAACATTATATTTCACACATTTTTATAACTTTTTTTGTATGAACTATTTTGCATTGTAAAAGTCAGTTTGAGTAGAAAAAGACAAATTTAAAAGTGCCAAGTATCCCATATTGACAATTTTGAAATTTTTTGGGGTAAAACTTTTTTTCAAACCAGGAAATTAAAGAAAAATCCAAGTCCCTAGTACTAATCTTTTACATAATGGTCATAAAAAATTTGGCTTGAAAAACTTCAGTGTCTAAAATTACTAATACTAGAATGTACATATACACTGCCTCTCAACTAGTCTTTGTTAGGCAATTTATTAATTGCATGTCATTTCTTAGGGCATACAGGGAATTAAGTCCCGGTGAATTCAATGTAAAATGAGATCCTCTTTATGAATCTGAAATGCTAACTTTGAATGTTTGGGAAATACATTGCTCTCCATGATGGTGAGATGGTGTGAGACAGGCAATAACAGAAAAAAACAACCTTGTTTAAAACATATATCGCCCATCAATCTAAACTGGATTAAACATCATTTAATTAAGCACACTGAATATCCATATATTGGGTGCTCTCATTACTTACCTTTTATAACATGGCCATAGGGTTTGCCAAGTCACTTTTCAAAGCAGAAACTAATCTTCTGACAATAGATTCTGTCACTAAATTTTCAGGGAGCACCAGATTTTGTGAGAGACAAGTAACTCTTCCTGTTTCAGATGCTCACCTAGGAGACAACCTCTCTGCCACCTTACTTTTGCAGTGGTTTCTGCAGCAAGGATAAACCTCTCAGATCCCTGTTTCTTAAAATCTTTCCTTGAGAAGTTGCACCTTGTGGTCGATCCTGTGGGGCTTTTGTTTTGTTCTGTGTGAGACAGCTTTTCAAACAAATGGGACACTGACTCAGAAGTAATATTTCTGCACTTCAGACACTGTAGACCTTGCAAATACCAGGTAATTAGAAATCCTTTTGGGAAAGTATTGTATAGAAAATGATTGTCGATCTCACATTTCCTATGTATTATACATCTGGTAGGTGTCTATATTTGAGATAATTTCACACACACATTACTTTCTACAGACCAGCCTGTTTCTTCCTGTAGGGAGACCTGTCTTCCTTTGAGCAGGGATAGGCATGGCTTCTGCCTTGCCCTTTTATTCAACAAGTTTCACCTAGTAACCAGCTATCAAAAACAGGCTTCCTGAAGTTTGTATCCTAGGAGCACAAAGTTTACAAATGCACGTGTCCTGGGACAATGGAAGAAATGATCATGTATTCTCTTTCCTTAGGCCTTTAATATTTAGGAAGGGTTAAGCTCCATATTGCTTTCAATTAACTTGTTAAAAATGAGTTCCTCCCTTGGTCCTAGGAAGTGTCAATGGTGCTTATGAGTTAAGCCTTTTGCCTACAAAGTCATTTCTGTTGTTTTCTATTTGGACGAAGTTTTAATTCCCTGTGGATTTCATATGATTGACCCAGAGAGAAAGTCGAGTCTGTGTGGCAATATATTCTTCAGTTATCACTGCCAACACAAATAAATGCCTTCTTTCCAGCTCTATCATAAGTAATCTGAGTGGGATTCAGATTTTTGATAGACTTCAAAAAAAAAACCAAAAAACCCACACATGAAACAATACACTGTTTTGAAAGAAAATCAGATTTAAGGCAATAAAGCATCCTTTATCTTAGAGAATGTTTTTCTTTCCTGGTTTCAAAGTCAGGCAAGTGGGAATCTGAAATGGTCCAGCTGAAATAGGGAAATTTTCAACCTTCTGGTTTGCTTCTAAACTGTGCTCATCAAGATCTAGTGATATTTATATTGTTATGTTTTATACAAGAGACTGGGAAATGAGGAGGACAAGATCACTGTTGAAATACTGTAAGATTATTATTACATATTGCAAGTCAAGAGATATAGAAAAATTAATTTTTAAGCCTAAGTATGCTGAAACTGACCACAGGTGGAAGTATTTAGTGAGCATACAAAATTCATCCCTTATGAAAATTCGTAGACAACAAAGCCAACATCTTTGCCACAGTTAGACGAGATAGACATGAATTTTCATATAAGCATTTAAAGTAAATAATCTTATTTTCTGAGCTGTCAAGCCACAGCTATGTGCACTTGCTACTAAGAGAAGTTCTAAAAATCAAGTTCTTCACTTAAATGCCCACAGACATGTTAAAGTGTCAATCTTCAGAGTTTTTGCTTCTTAAAAAAAAGTGTGCTGCTTGTGAAAGATTATATATTATTGTGCCTTTAAAAATAGCCTATTATTAATGTTAAAAATTAACTAGAAAGCAACATATGCAACACTAATTTAGTTAATTTCCTAAACTATTTCAGTGGTTTACTCCCCTGCTTACAGTGCAAGTAGAAAAATGAAATATTGTTGAGTAAAGTGGTGTTAATGGTGCTGCCAGCCTTCTGTGTTTTTTGCTATTGGATCCATCTACCTTCAGCACTGAAGCACTAATGGCATTGCTTATGTACAGCATAGAAGTAATTTTTTTTCCCTCATGACCAAACTGTATTCTCTTACCACAAATTAGGTGCAGGAAGCCCCTACTTGCTATGAATTTGAGGAGAGCAAACACTATTTGAAAAATTACTGCAATGTCAACTGAGACACAACTTTTTTGAAGTGACGATAGGTGAATTCAGAGGAAAAACAAGTGTAATTTCTTTGCTAAAACTACTTAGAATTTTATCAGGAAAAAAAAAGCCTAAAAATGTTTATGTTCTACTCAAAGACAAGTATATTTGTGTGCAGCACATTGGCACAGCTATTGAGAATACTTTTTCATGAGGAAACTTTAGCGCTGTAATATTGCCAATATTACTAGAATGTAGTTTCTTCTGCCATATAATGCCAACAACATGAGTGATACAATAAGCACAAGCTGTATGTCTAAACATTCTGAATAAATAGAGTTGCATGCTCTGCTATCTTGTGTTCTTTTTCACTCTGAAGCTGTCCTTCAATTGTCCTACAAGCACTTTGAGTTAGAGCCTCTTTCTGTGAATAATTACAGTTTTAACTCCAGTAGACTGACCCAGTGAAGCTTATAGACATTTGCTTTGTTTGAAAATAGCTGTTCTAACAAAGTACGTATCACCAAAGCGTCTTTAGTAGCTTTGAAATTGACTTCTCTGATGCTTAATAATGATTTGACAATTGTATTAATCTCAGGATTCATCAGTTGTATTAATATCATTTTATTATCTAAATTAGAGTTTAAATACTTAAGAATAAGTTCATAAACCAACTAACTTATTTTTAAAACATTTTTTTCTTTTCTATTAAAATTGTGACAGCAGTACAGCAGACATTTGTATTTGTATTATAGAATACTTTCTGTAATATTTGTCTGTAAGAATGTATGACTTTTGTAGAGACAGACACATAAAAGGTGTACTTAGAACTTTTTTGAAGGGGGAAATTATCTTTTAAACTGTATAATTTCAGAGTTTTTGGCTTGGTCCTTTAGAAAAGTTTTGTCAATCTAAGTGCCCAAAATTTGGTTTCTAGATCCATAATGCTAAGACTTTTTAAAACAGGTTCAGAGGCAATGTTGACCAAGTTTCAAGGCCATCTCAAAGTCCCCAGAGCGTAGATGCTCCTGTAACATCTTCATGAAACCTGTTGTGGGATTAAGTTAAAGATTTAATATGTATCACAGTTTTTAAATTGACATGCATGGAAACAACAGTGAACATGTAAAAAATGAACATGAAACCAGGACACTCCTTTTCAAAATCTTTAGGAAAACAACCCTAGCTATGGTTTCTGTAGAGGCACACCAACAGGATGATTCATCTGTGAGTTATTTTAGATATCTGCTTAAAATCAGATGAAATCAAACCTATTTCTATTCACTGATTATAAGTGAAATCTAGAGTGACTAACTCAGAAATAGATGCCTGTGTTCAGTCACATTAATCCTTTCCTTATGCTCTGAAATGGCCCTTAGAAGAATGATATTTAGTACGTAGCATAAAATGAAGCATGTCAATGTATAAGAGATGTTGTGCTGCAAGTGTAGATTTCCCAAGTCCATATGAGCCCAGAGCACTGTAAAATGATCTGAAGAGAATTATAGAAACTGTAACTAACTTATTCACATCTGCCAATACCTGAGATAAAAACTAAACAAGGCAATCACCCAAGATATCTGAATTTGAATCCTTAAGAGAAAAAAATCTGGTTCTTTAGTTACTTCTTATTTATTCTGGAACCTATTAACATGTACAGTATTGGTTAATTCAGCTTGCTACATTTAACAAAAATCTCTGTTGCAGGTTGCTTAGTTATAGAAAATCCCTCAAGTAAGTTTATTAAAGGTTTTTATGTTGTGTTCATTGGTGAGTCTCAATGTGTGGTTCCTCCCTCCTCCATGTTTAGTAGAAAAAAACCCCACCAAGCTGCGTATAAATCATAAAAGCATGACTAATTGCATGGTAACTGGAGAAATGCTTTCTCTCTCTCTGGGGTGAAGCCTGCATGTCTGTGTTTTAGCTTGGGAAGTAATACAGGGATATTTAAACTCCTCTGGATTTAAAAACCATGTCATTGTGAGGATGAGGTCACTGCAATATTTTATATGTCTAAAACCTTGCAATGTATAAAATGTTTTCTGTTCAACAAAGAATTGTGTACTTTAGAATGCAATGATAACTTTACAAATTTAGTGTCAAAACCTCACTTTGAAATGCTGTTGCCTATAAAAACATATGTTACAGTACTGTTAACTTTAGCAACATAAAAATTTTGTGAGGGGGAACAACAAGGTGAGAAAATGTTTCTATTTTAAGTGACTGAAAGGAAATCAAATAAGCATGCTGTAAGCAATTTATAATTTTCTGCCTGTAAGTATCAGTTTCTACTGAACTGAAAAACATTGTTTATTAATAAACTGCAGTTAACAAAAAGAAGGACAAAGACATTTCCTATAGTTTTCTAATTCTTCTGTCATGATTTTCAGGCCAATAAGCAAGAAATCCTTCCTACAGCATGTTGAAGAGCTTTGCACAAACAACAACCTAAAGTTTCAGGAAGAATTTTCGGTATGTTGCTAGCAGTTGTCACAACATTGCAAGACCTTCAGTCGTTTCATGTGTCACATTTCATGTCCATTTTAAGCAGACAAGGCCGTGAAGGACTCTGGCCTTGATAATCAATACCCAATTACCAGGTTGATTGTTTAGAAAGTAATATTACACTGATTTCAATTCTGCAGTCTGTACTGCAACCTTGTCAGAATTACTCACCTTAGTGTCAGCAAAAGATGATCTTCTTTAGACTCCAGTCTTGGCAAGAACACCATATTTATGCTTTTACTTGCATAGTGATGCATCTGTGGTTAACCTAAGAACAGGTTATTTAGGGTTTTCTAATATATATAACAATATATTTATATTGTTGCTATATATCTATATTGTTGCTATACTGCTATAAATCTGTTAATTTTCCTGAGTGATGATGACTCCAAAAATATAATTATTGTTTATTCTGTGAAATTTTGAGGCCCCAGTCATATTGTCATGAAGCCCAGAAATGTTTTTCTTTTAATAGATTTTAATGCAGAAAGTAAAAAGTTTATGCATGGTACTTTGCTTTTTGTTCTTCTACAAAAAATGTCATACTTATATGCTCATGAGAATAGCTTCCATGTTACTAGCCTTCATCTCCATACATGAGTAGGTGAACAGAGCAAGGCTTTCTTTCTGAAAGAGCCTAGGTTTCAAAATATGCATTACCGATAATATAATGCATATATAGTTTCAAATTTAAATCTAAAAGTTTTCATTATTTTCATTAAGTCATATTTTATGGTTATCATATTTTTTCTACCAATATCTTCTCTTCTTGTTATTTCAGAATCTTTATCATCATTATCTTTTTTTTAACACATGCAGTAATTTACCCTCACAAAAATAATTTCTCAGTATTCAGTGTCCAGTGAGTTTATTATTTTACATTTATAAATTTACCCTGAGTTGCTTGCCAGTTGGATTAAAAAAAAATGAAGACTTAACAATCGGCTTTTCTTCTGCTAGATTATAATATTTCAGTTTATGAGGGAACACTAACAAAAGTGTGTAAAGATTAATGGTATTTCCTACAGCTTTTTTGTTATGCTCATTAGGTGAAATTGGTCTGGATTTAATAATAAAAAGCACCATAAAATTCTTTGAGCAATAAAGTAAGAACTTTTTCTTTTCCTGAAAGCAGAAGTGTTATTTCACTTGAACAAGAATGATTATGGTTACATTATGCATGACTGAACAGATGAAAAGTTTTACTAGCAATAACGTTTTCACATATTAATATTCATTACTGGAAAGTTTCTAGTATTACCTTCTTTAGGTGTGACCCACATTTGGTAAGCTTTACAGCACTGTAATGCCTTAAATCTTAAACCATGGTGTTTTATCAAATCAAAATCTTTGCAATCCATTTAAAATTTAGAGAAATAGAGGAAACTGAGGCCTCATTCAACTATATTATATAGTCAACTTATAATAATCAGTTTTATATGCTATTTAGGCTTTCAGTACTTTTTCTCTCTGAGCTTCAGCTTCCATGTTTTAGAGTGTAGTGAAATCTTCCCAGATGGCTTGTCCAAGGGCAAGCAGAATTGCAGAGTTCAGTCCCTGATTCAGAGTGTACAGTATTTGCAGCATGTCTTAACAGATGAATAATAGGATTGGCTATTTGGTTTGGAGTTTTCCAGCATAACTGTAGCTCTTACCATTTCACTTACTCTTGGAATTCAGTGACATTCCTGGTTTCATCTAATTTGCTGGACTGACCAAGCTGCTGTATCAGGGTTCAGTCTTGGTCTACATGGGAACAGGACCTCAGAATGGATCTGGATCCACGTCTTGTTAGAAAAGACAAGTTTAAAGAAACCATAGGGAGCCAAAGTAACTGGTGGTGGGCACCACCAAACTGCTATGCAAACTTCCAGCTTTCCAGCTGATTCATGTGTCTCTCAATACCTTTGGGAACCTAAGGTTTTTTAGTAACTGGCAAATTACTGAAACATAAATGCTTGTATAATTGTTTTATGGTAAGTTCTGTTCATGAATAAAAAAGGGAAATGCCTCCAAAAGCATGGCACCAGAGTGCCATGTATACACTACAGTAAACAAAGTGCAAATTAATTATTTCAAAGTTTTATGAGTCTGCTAAGGAATATGGTTTCTGTGACAAGTTGTTATTGAATCTGGGAACCCAAATAGTCTTTGCCATGTTCTGAAAATAATGATTTAGACTGAAATCATACTGATGCAGAAAAATGGTATGAAGCATTTGAGCACTTGTTCAGATATGGAAGTCTTATTATGAAAACAACATAATCTGCTTCTCTCTTTCCTCTCTACTACAAATTGCTGTACAATAATGCTACTTCTATACTAAATAACAGGCAATATAAGGCTTGGAGCAGTGAGGCAAATGAGGCAAGTTAAAGTTCACATGATATGGGATTCCATGGCCCAAGATACCTGCAAAATGCCATAGACATTTTGTGTATTTCCTTCCTTGATGCAAAATTCAGTGACAAAAATTTTGCATGGGAGTTTCAGCTTTCTGAATAAGAGGAATTTTAACATCTCCAACCTTAGCTGTGTTTTACACATAAGGCTGACAAAATATTTGCATTAGTAATGAAAAAAACACTGTAATACAACTCCCCTGGTTTTCCATTTTTCATAACCTGTCTCATTTATTTATTTGCTAGCAATTAATTATTTTATTTTAATAAAAGACACTGTCTCATATAGCTGAGCAAAAGAGCACTTGAAAAAAATTAACATTGAACCTGATAGTAACACTATCTGCCTCACTTTTAGAAGTAGCCCGTCCAGAGAGTAACCATTAATATTAGAAGATAAATTTGAAAAGGGTTTTGAAGGGATTATTCAGCACAGGCAGCAAAATTTTTGAATTGTGCTCATTCAAAGCAATCTTCTTCAAATCAGATCTCTTAATTTATATCTTAGATAGATGTTGAAACAGACCTCCATATAACATTTGTCAAACAAAGGGAAAAATCTATTGCAGTTAATGACATATTTGAAATAATGTCTTTTCTGAGTTTTCTATTCTCCTAACACTGCTATGAGATCATCACATCAATACATTTTTCTCCATTAGCAAGTTATGAAGTTGTCTCCACTGTTTTAATCAGCTTCATAAATTATACCTATTTATGCACACAAATGTACCTATCAAATAAATTCTTCAGTATGACTTATCCATCTTTGTCCTTCAGAACAGAACTAATGAGCAGTTATGAAACTGCAGTACAACCCAAAATAACTCTTCCCACCCCTTTTACAGAGAGTCTCATGAACAATAACTGGTTGCCAGTTGTCTCAACTTAATTAAATTTTCATCAGTTCTCATGCTGTGGCAAGAACTCTACCGATCTACAGGAGTCAGGAAAAGGTACTATTCAAGACTAAGGCTGAGTCAGTAGGGAACAGTAAACAAGCATGTGACTTCATGAAAAAAACTAGAAAATAACTACTACAGGTGATAGACTGACTTTATCCAGGCTTGTAAAGGTGAAAGTTCATGTAAGCTTTAATTGTTCAGCTTGACAGCATTGTCTGCAGTGCTGCATCTAATGTTGCTGGTGTTACTGGGGTTGGCAGTGAGGTGGAATGCTCTGTAATGTTTCCAGCTGTTTTTAGAAATGCACTTTGTTGCAGAACTACAGAATTTTTCCTCTTACTGGATGATTGTGTCAAATGCTAAATTCACTTAGGTGCAAAACTTTTCCAACAAAATTTTATTCCTCTACAGGAACTTCCCAAGTTTCTTGAAGACCTTGCTTCAACTGATGCTGATCTACCTTGGAACAGGTCTAAGAATCGTTTTCCAAACATAAAGCCATGTATGTGTGTTTACTGATCAGCTTTTTCTCTTTACTTTCTATTGAAAGCATATATTTGGAACGCAAGTGTATTTTTGTTTGATCTGTCATTGAAATGGCAGTTCAACCATGTCCACTGTCCACATTATGAAATAATTTTCTGTCAAGTAATCTGTCTTTTCTTTGTGTGTGTGTTGGGGTTTTCTTAAGATAGTTTTATTTGCAAATAGCTTTCAACTTGCTCTCACAAGCTTCAGTATGCAGGTGCAAGAAACTATAGTCTCAATAGCTTCTTAGCTTTGTAATTTAAGCCATGTAACAAACTTTTTAGAATTCTTGCTCACTGGGTTTTTTTCCCCTTTAGCAAGAAGTAATTTTTTTAAACATATAAAATCCACATGTTTGTGCATTTAGGCACCTCAGGAGCCTGGGTATGCTTTCTTGTGGATATGTGTGCATGTGCTACAAAGGTTCCACAGAAGATCAGAGTGACTGTATGATAACTTATAAGCCCAGGCTAGATATTATCACAGGAGACAGGAGTCTGTCTCTCTATACTCAACACTGCTTCATTTTTCAGTTAATAAGACAAGAAATGTCATTATTATTTTAGGCATTAGCTGTGATGTGAGATGGAGTGCATGGCATTCCTTGGTTAATAATGCTACATTCTGTGCTATTAACTTTTCAGAACAGCTGTTCCTGCTATCTACTGCCTTGTTCAAGACATATTCTAAGTTACAGTCACTAAAAATTTATATTCATGACACACAATGAGATATAAACAGATAAGATTCATAAATCTTTAACTTTGTATTCTAATTAGTTTTTCACTAAGTTGAGGATCAGACATTAAAATGTTGGTGTTTCATATATGACGTGTTTCTGCATATGGAAAAAAATCAGAAATCCTTGGGTTTGGTTTTGGGTTTTGGTTTTTTGGTGGTTTTTTTGGTTGTTTTGTTGTGTTTTTTTTTAATAATGAGTTAACCTTATGTAAAAGTAAAAGTATGTAAAAGTGCAAGGATCTGGCTCAAATCTGTGAGCTGGCCAGCAAGTACATAGAAAAAACTGTCAGATCCCTGCCCCTGCTGTCTCATTCACACAGAAGTTGTGTGCTAGAACAGCATGGCTTAAAGCACACAGATACGTTTAGGCAGAGAAAACTTCCATACACATATGAAGTTTTTGGCACATTCATCATTTAAATTAAAAAGTAGTATATAAACTTGTGGAACATTAAAGAATGACCATACAGTTAAGGAAATAGGTTAAATTGCCTTTGTAATTACTGTTCTACTATGTCAAATATTGTTAGATTAACAACAATAACAGTATTTTTAATTTATTAGCACTCCAGGAACACTTATTACATGTGTTTATGGTTTTTTAACAAATATTTTACTTAACTAGACTTTATTTCCATGGTAGATAATAACAACAGAGTAAAGCTGATGCCTGATGCTGGTATTCCTGGATCTGACTACATCAATGCCAGCTACGTGTCTGTAAGTAGAAAGTCTCTCACATTTTTACTGCATTTGTTTCCTGGTAGAAGAGAGAGTCAAAAAAGAAGTTGCAAGAAGAACAGGATTCTAATCTTTCTTTCATTCACTCAGCCACTGTTGCCATGGCATTTTTCAAATGACTTCTGTGGTATGACTAACATGACTAGTGAAAAATACACATTATTCCATTTTCATTGCTAAGCAATGATTTCCAGTAAGAATCAAAATGGTGTCCAGCAAATTGCTTTTTGTAAATTGTCTCATACCATTGTCATTAAAGACAATAGTGAAACTCCTAGAGAGGTCAGTTGTTTAGTCAGGTGTTATTTGGTCTCTTGGTTCAGGAGTTAGAGCTGGTATATAAACAGGACAATGTAAACATAACTGAATTCAAAACTTTTACAGTAATGGCTATAGTTTTGGCATGCCCCCTATTATTTTGTGAAAGTTATGATGGAGAGAAATGCAAGCAGGCTTCTTGAGGAAGAAATTAATACTATATTTCTAATCCTCAGCTTTCTTCCTAGACTTCCTATTTTCTTGTGTACTCAGTAAATTCTTCATCTATATTTTTAACTCATTTTTTGTCCTATAGAAGGTCAAAGTGTGAATTATAATTATGCATTAAATTTCTCTTAGCTGTGGCTGGTGATCTCACATGAGGTCAAGACTTGATTTGCATTAAATGCGTTTCAAACACATAGCAAGACGTGCAGACTGTAGTCTAAACTGATGACACAGTGGCAAGTAGCAATAGGTAATTCCTGGTAACTAAAAGACATTCACAGAGAATGAGCAGTAGAGCTGAGAGTATCTTCCTTTCTCATTAGCAAATGCTGATTATTCCCTTTATATGGAATGTCTTTGTTCTCACAGCAGCAGATAGGAAGAGCCATGCCACTTGATGCTGGGACTATGCGCAAAACGACTGAGAAGGAACATGGACAGCTTCAGCATGGCCTAGTCTTTACCTGTCCCATCACTAACTGACATGTCATGCCTTAGGCAGGGAACCTCTAAAAAGCCAGCTACAAAAAGTGTTCCCTGCTGAGATTTTGCTGGTCTCTACTGCACACAGGCATCAAATTTTGGGTCACCATTCATCAGTGAATAGACAACTCTGATGTTACCATTTCTCAAGGCTAAAGCTGTGCCCTTTAAAGGCTCTCACTTTCCAGATTTGGAGAAGTATAAATATATTAATGCATATAGCTGTAAATATGCAATATATGTGTATGTGAAATTACATACCTAATTATCTAGGTGTACATATATATGCACAAATATAAAGAGAGGAAAAGAAAATGGGTACTCTGCTGCTACTTTTATTTTTATTGGTTAAGCAAGAAAAAGTCAGCAACTGAATTGTGAGCTTTGCATCCTTGAATTATAGTTTCTCACCTCACTCTTAAATTAGGGAGGATTAGCATAGTTTCCCACTGCCACCTGTTCTTTATATTAGAGATGGAGTAAGTAACAGGCAGCTGCGAATTACAGGGCTATAATTTCAACAAGGAGCTTTGGTGGTGCTATAAACCACTCTGTCATTTGTTTTGAGCAATAAGCAGAACTCTCTGATATTATAAACTGCTAGTTCTACAGGATAAATTTATTGTTATTATTGTTATTATTATTTTAGACTTTCTGTAGTACATTATAGTTCCTCTAGGTACACTGTTTCTTTGAGGAAACACATCCTTGTGAAACCATGCACTGACAGCACTTTCAAGGATTTTTTTCAACAATCATCTTTCTTCCCAAGTTTTACATCTATCTACAAACAAACTAAACAGTAGAAACCAATACTAAAATAAAAGTGAACATCTACAGTAGGTTTCTTGGAGACCTTTTATAGAGATCATTTCCTTGAGTGAGCTCCAGCCCCAAGTTATAGGAGATCCCTGACGATCACCAGAAGAACAAGGTCATCAGTGGGTGTATTACTTGCACTAAGCTCTCAGAGTGCTCCTTAGTTGTTTCCCTGGTTCCACTACTCCTTAGAACTATTTAATTCTATTTTGTTTGCCATCTTGTGACACAGTTCTTGATAGCCTCTGACTAGATCTGCAGTAAGGCTAATATGAAGGCTTAGACAGTTTTAAATGGGAATTGACAACCTGATATCCCTGTAATTTCCCTGCTAAATGCATTTCTATTAGCATGGCATCTCCCAAACTTTAGTAGAGTATTGGTTCATAACTGGACTACAAAAAAAGCTGTTACTTCCTTAGATTTCCAAGGCAGCCTGACATGCAGTGTTTAGCCGGCCTATGCCACCTCTCTTAGGATGTCTGACCAGGTTTTAGCCTTAGACATGGGAGATACAGACACAGCTCTGAGTCACATACAGTCTCCTTTTTTATCTTGACAACCATTATGTATAAAATATTTTCTTTTTCTTAGGGTTATTTATGTCCAAATGAGTTTATTGCAACTCAGGGACCATTACCAGGAACTGTGGGCGATTTCTGGAGAATGGTGTGGGAGACAAGAGCGAAAACACTTGTGATGCTTACACAATGTTTTGAAAAAGGACGTGTAAGTTACCAATTGTGTATCAATTAAAAGCATTTGATGTAACTGGAAATTTTGTACGTAGTTTCTGTCAAGATTATAATATGATGATAGTTAATTAATTAGTAATCATCTCCCTGCAGATAAGATGTCATCAGTACTGGCCAGAAGATAATAAACCAGTGACTGTGTTTGGGGATATAGTGATTACTAAGTTGGTGGAAGATATTCAAATAGACTGGACCATCAGAGATCTAAAAATTGAAAGGGTAAGCCAGAACTGGAAGTTGATTGAATGAAATCTATCCAACACCCCAAAGAACATCAGATGTGCTCCATCCCACCCAACTATCCCCTCAGTATTCTTTTAATCTTTTAATGTGTATGCACTGTTCTGCCTGGTTGTCCTGCATTTTGTTTTCATTCACATTTTATTTCCTGAGAATGTCTGTCAGAAACAGCTCAGACATTTGTATGACAAGTTTTGAAGGGCCTGTCAAGGTTACTGAAACTCTGGTCTGGTGGGAGGTGAAGCTTCTACTTGGACTCCTCGATTGTTACTTCTAGAAAGGAGTTATCCTAACCATTCTGGAATCAGATAAATCCCTTTGAAGGTATCCCACTCAGATTAAAGGGAAAGATTCTCTGGTGCAGCTGTTTTGCATTGTACCACCAGCCCTATTGGCCTCCACCCCCAGGAGAGTCATCCAATATAAATGAGAATCATCGGTATTTTTCCCACTCTTTGTGCTGGGAAGTGGGGGTAAGGCTACAGCATAGAGCAGCAGGTAAGCTCAGAAAGCAATCTGGGAATCATGACCCAGGATTAAGTCATCCTTCTCATGCACTCTCAATGTTGATCTGTGTGGTATATAGTGCAGCCAGAACCTAGGACCTGAACTTGGCTATCCAATTGCATGTATTACCCTCCCTTGGCATGTGCACATGACAAAATGAACGCAGCAGTTTGGGGATTGCCTCAGTGGTGACCCAGTAAGGATGTATTGTGCAAAAAGTAGAGGGCAATTGAATATTTTAAAATTACTGAGAAAAGAGAAATCTTTTCTTCAGCTAAAATAGGACATAGGGTACACAAGACTAGAAAAAGACTAGTTAGAGTAAAAAGACATGCCAGCAAAATGTGAAGTCACCTGTGTTAACCAGGGGGAGGCTGAGAAGAAGGTAATCTGAAATGACTAGGTGATTCATTTACTATAGGTGAACTACCTTGCACAAGAAGCTATGCCCTTTACAAATATATCATTAAATGTGCCATATTGCTAGTTTTAAGATTGTACTTCATCTTCCATTTGCAAATGGGTGGATTCTTGATCTTCCACTGAAGGTAAAAAGCATTTGTGAGGCAAATAACTTAAAATTATTGCCATATTGCATCCAAAGTAATTTCTCTTTCTTTTTCATGTTGATCAATTGAAAAAAACATAGATGTGAAATAGTTTCTACACATAATTGCTCACAGTTGTTCAGTGTTTCTTCCAATATGAAAGAAGCAAGTGGTTGATTCAAACTAAATTTAAAAAAATAGGACCTGGCTCATTACACAACAGGTTATTAAACTGGGGTACTCCTTTCTGCAGGATAATGTGAATGTAAAAAACTTACAGGGCTTCAAAAAAATTTTCATAATTTAGAAGAAAATTCTGACAAGTGCTATTTAATGTCGAAGTACTGTCTCTGACTGAGTTCACAAATCACAAACTATTAAGAATGGAAAGGATATTCCCTCATATTTTTCCTTAACCACTGTTGGAAACAGGATAATGACCTCAATATGTCTTTGGCATGATCCTGTTCTTTCATTTTTATGTCCTTCATAAATGAGTTAGATATCAGATCATAACCTGATCTTTCTTTAGGTTACTGTTGCTTCTGCTCTGATTGAGAGGGCATCAAACACTAAGAAAATATATCTCTGTTTATCAGTGTATGTGTGTTTACCTTCACTATATCAGATCAGTCTTGGAGTGGTTGCTTTTTCCTAAACAAATTTGTCATCTTAGTTCACTAACTTCTAGAGAAGTCATAGAAATTTCGATCTTCAGTCTACAAATTACACTGACACAGTGACTGAAATCAAATGGAGACTGACTGCTGAAGTCCTTAATACTTCCTAAAAGATGGACTGGATGCCATCTCAAAAAAATACCCCTGCCATAAATTCCGTGCACAACAAATTATTCCTCGGTGCCAGCACATCTTATAATTATTATGCTCTTTTGACTTTATTTTTTGCACTAAATTGCTTAGAAGGCTACATGTAACTTACTGAACCTTCTGTAACATTCCTTACATAAAGAATACCTTATTTTATATATTTCAGCATGGAGACTGCATGATGGTGAGGCAGTGTAACTTTACTTCTTGGCCAGAACATGGAGTCCCTGAAACGACTGCACCAATTATCCATTTTGTAAAACTTATCCGTGCAAGTCGAGCACGTGATAACACACCGATGGTGGTTCACTGCAGGTAAGAATATTCACCAAATCACTGGTTAGTGTCTTAGAATTTCAAATGCATATTAATGGGCAGAGAAGTTGCCAGAAGAACAATGAAGGTGGAGTGCACAGATATGGTTCTAGTATGCACAGCAGTGAAGGTTTCTCTAGCAGTTCGTAGTCCTTTCTGGAAGGTAAAACGCAGAAATATGTCTGCTCTTCCATTCATGGAAATCCACTGAGGTGATGTCAGTTAAATAATTATTTCAGCAATTACCATAAGGTACTGCTGGATTTATCTCTGTTTTCCTCTTTAACCATAAGAAGAGGAATAACAAATGACGTGTTTGTTTAAATTACTTCTATTATAATTAGAGCTCTTCTTAACAAGCAAATATTAAGAATGTATTTATAATGTAAATGTCACACATCATAAGGAAGAAATTGTTTTGAAGCCACAGAGAATGAGAAATAGAAATAAAGTTAGCATAAGCCATGTTTAAAACTTGATTGCCTGTAAACAGACAAGAACTATATTTAGGCTCTTAAATAAATGGTCTGGTAGTTAGAGGTGTTCAGCTGTCATAGTCCCAAATGATTTCCTTCTCAAGACCCTAAAATGGTTATTTCAAAGAGTAAGTGTGTGAGGAAGGCTCAGTCTTAAGGAAGGTGATGAGTATGTCTGTATTTTTAGTGCAGGCCAGTGTTCCTGCTGAATGAGTGGGCACACTCCAAAATAGCAGTCTAAATTCAGAGGTCTGCAACTGATTCTTTGCTTCATTCTCACTCAGTGTGAGTTCGGAAATATGTGGAAAGAAAAGCTGGGTTTGGTGCCACAAGTCTCTTCCCTAACCATCCATGTTATCATGCATGGGAGTTCATTTGTTCTCAGAGTCCTATGGATGCCACCCACAAGAGGTGGTAAAGCCTCATTTATTAGATATCATTGTCTTTGACAGATATTTCCCTCTACTGCAAGGGCCAGAGAGACTATTACAGGAGAGAACATGGTCTTCATGTTTTGAGGACTCTCTGGGGCTCCTCTGCAGTGAGTCCTATCCTCTTTTCAGAACACAGATACATAAAGGGTCCAGCATGGGCCAGATACTCCACCTGTGCTCAAATTCCTGACATTTATAAAACTTCATTTTGTGTTCTTGTATCAAGAAAAACTCATTCATTACTTTCTGCTCATTATATCTTGCAGGTTCAAGACTTTTGCTATATATCTCCTGATTATCTGCAGTGATATATCCTGCATTTATTGCACCAATTGCAGAGAAGTCTGATAGTGATTTTGAGAAAATCCTGTTCATTATGAGACCTTTAAATAAAACACTAGCTAGCAGCATGTCTTGCACACTCATCCTCCTTTTAAAAGTATTTTCTTATAAATGTTTTGCCAGATCCCATGTTGTTTTATCCCAAATATCAAACGTATCTCGGGATCCAGGTGTGATTTCACAAAATCTTGTGATTTTTTTCCTTTCAATTATTGAGTCCTAGAAAACTCCCAGAAAAGCTGTAGAATCTTTTCCCCACTTAAACAGGTTTAGCTTAGTTATATCTCATTGTCCGATGCAATTCCTTTTTAAAATCATAATCATGGCTTTATCCCATTCAGCAAGGAGACGCATCGTAAAATGTAAATACTGAAAAAAGATTTAGGGGTTTTTTTTCAAAGTTTTCTTTTCACAATAAACTTAATTAAACTTAATTATCTAGAATATTCTACGAAAATGCTAAAAGCATTAACTTAAAAGCTTTATTTTATCTTGTGTATTGTGTTTGCAGTGCTGGTGTTGGAAGAACAGGTGTTTACATCGCACTTGACCATTTAACCCAACATGTAAATGACCATGATTTTGTGGATATCTATGGACTTGTAGCTGAACTAAGAAGTGAAAGAATGTGTATGGTACAGAACCTGGTAAGATTTATCTATTCTGTTTTACTGTTGTTAAAAAGAGAGTCATATCATCATCTGATCTACAAAACAAGACTAGAAAGCTCATAACAATCAGCTATATAAAACATTTTCTCCCAAATCCTGCTTTTATTTATTTCAAGCATTGTGCAGATGGATGGTGTGTATCTACTTAAATACACTTGTCCAGCAAAGTCTTGACAAGTGCTGAAAAGAGTGCTATTTAGATTTTAGAATCTAAATAACAACTTCTCAGTATTTGAGAGTCTATTTCAACTTTTGGGTGAAGAACAGTTGTTAAATTAAAAATAGATCTGCTCATTCACTATTTAATTTGACTTTATTTGCTACTTAACTGTATTGTGTGTGTGTGTGTGTGTGTGTGTGTGTGTGTGTGGCATAGTCCTACAAACTTTTACATATTCATTTACCTTTAAACCCATTATTTATTCCTTGATTCTTTTTCAATTGCTTCAAATAAAATAGCATATATGGATAGATTTAAGCACAGACTTCAATGGTCAGAATAAAGGCAATGTTGGGTCTGGGGTCTGAAAAAGTACACTTCTGGCAGACTTATTCAGTATGGATATAAATTAGTGATGACCTGCTAGTGAGGAAGACCTCTGCTATATCTGGAAATCTGAGTTTATGTGAAGGAGTACTAGAAGAATTTAAAGCTGATCCTAAAAGTCCAGTGGAACAGAAATCAGCTGCATTTGCATAAATCTTCTGACATAAGTCTCCTGCAGGCCAGATCTAACCGATGACCTGAAGCCTTTGCATCTACAGCATGACTCACTAACTTCTTAGTATGGATGAGTAGTTTCAGGATGAACTTCCTCATGCCTGCTGGATTTAAACTCATTTTAATGCAAGGAGACTTGCTCCATTGGGAATGCAATTCGGCTATTCCATATCACAGCAGAAAATATGAAAAGTGTGTCAGAATATACAAAACAGTTAACCTCTCTTCATCAACTGCAGTACAGAAGATTTTGTGAGACCTGGTGATACTCTGCCATGATATATCTTGTAAGGTGCAGTCTGATTACCATTTGCTTTGAATTTTTCCTCTTGAAGTCTTGATGCAACTAAACAATTGCCAGGACTTTCTTGTGATGATGAATTCTGCGAATGGATTTTTGGTTGCTATTTTACATTTTTGATTAGAAGTAGAATAGTCTGAAAATAAATCAAAGGCTGGAAGAAAATTCAATGGGAACACTCCCAAAATAAAATCATAAAACAGTAAGAAATTTCCTAAGATCAGTGAACATTTTTAAAATATGCATAATTTTTGTGTACATCTTTATCTGCGTATTTGGGCAGGGACAAGGAAAAGGTGTGCCCAAATGCAGTACAAAATGCTGGTATCATAGTTCTGATTTCCTAACAAATCAAGTATTGGCCCGTATGCTAGATGCAGAATTCTGAGACAGGTTATTCTCTGTCCAGCTTGTTTCTAGCTCATGTTTGCAAGACTACAAAAGTCAGATCAGCAACAAAACTTGCCCAAAGGGAATCAATCTTGTAAAGTTTTATGGTGGATTCAGAAGTCAAGCTACTCTGAGAGTTCTGTCATAAAACACTGTTGAGCTGCCTATTAATCAGATTTTATGTGATCAGCACAGAACATATAATGAGAGGAGCAATTCCTTCCTAGAACTCAGTTTAGAGTCCCTCAGTCAAACTGTCTGTAAGATCTATGAATAAAGTAAGCAAAAACTGTTTGCTCTCAGACCTGTATTTTGCATGTTTATAGCTTCAAAATAGTTTTTCTTTTGCCAACAGTCATCATCTGTTACTGTAGCCAATGGATCAGAATAGTTAAGAATGTCATTGATTCTAACTAGGGAAAAAACTTGCTACATATACATTGCCCAGGTAGCCTGCTTCACTCACCCCTGCCAAACCCAGAGAGATTTTCCTTGCTACATCAGAGGCATCTGTATGAGTGCAAGATCACGAGCTTTCAGGGTCTGCCTTTGAGGTTGAAATAACCAACCTAAACTCCACGGAACCTGAAGACCTTCATTCGGACATGTTAAAGTTTATTTTCTTGCCAAGTACAAAGGCTAGTTTGAAGTAGTGCCATGCTTCTACTTCAGTAAGAAAGCTGTTGAAAAGCATGATGGTACTGTGTGCTTTGGGGGCCTGTGAAAGGTTGTTTTAGTTACCCACAACTCTGGAGCTGTGGCAGTAAAACATATCCGTGTAAGCCAATTTCTCGTATACATCTGAGACATTTGACTTTAAAATTCTGAAATGAAATAGCAATCATCGAGCAGAAAAATTACATATTTTTATCTGGGCAGAAGTCAAGGGTAATAAAGTGATTTTGGTGGAGATATTCCAAATCCATCTTGACAAAATTCCAGGCAACATGTTTCAGCTGACACAGCTTGAGCAGTGGGTATTTGCACTAGATGATCTCAAGAGGTCTCTTCCAATCTTAACAAATCTCTGACACTGTAATCTGGCTCATTTTCTGCATCAACACATACAATACTTCTCCTATGTGAAGATACACTCAATCTATTTATTATATTTCTATCTGTTTTCATTCATTTATTTCATTCTTACATTGACTTAGTTTGTTTTTCTCTTTTCAGACTTTATGTCCTTGGAAGTGTCAAATTGACTTTAGTTGCCCACTCCTTGCATTACAGTCTGACAAAAATGAGGCTACAGTTCAAGAAAATACTGTGGGTTTTTTGCTCCTAGCAATGGCGCACACTCCTACAACATATAGGTTTAGAGTCACTTGAACTTTTGCATTTGAGTGCACCCTACTGGTTTTCTCTATGCTAGAAAGAGGAAACTTTTCTTATCTAAATATTACATTCATGTAGTTTGGTTTCTTCATTCTGAATCTAGTGGCAAAAAGTCTTCTAATACAGCAAATCTTCACAGAAAATTGTGGAATAGCCTATTAGTCTCAGTTATGGTTATGGTGTAATTTCATATATCTTACTGTGCATAAGGATTAATATGTTTTGACAAATTTTAAAGCACTATTCTTCATAAGGAATAAAATCAGATCAGGCATATATGAGATGTTCACTGAATCATTGAGATTCCTGAGTTAAACTGCAGTTGCTTTGAGAATATCTAGATGTTATTTTTTTTTTAAAAAAAAAAAAAAAAAAAGTTTTTTTGGTATTAGAAGTACATTTTTCTTCTAATCAAGCATCTTTAAATTCACATCTTACAGGCACAATATATATTTTTGCATCAATGTGTATTGGATCTATTGACAAGCAAGGGAAGTAGTCAGCCCATATGTTTTGTAAATTATTCAGCACTGCAAAAGATGGACTCTCTGGATGCCATGGAAGGTAAGGAGATACAGACTGTCTCAAAATCATTTTTTCATAGCAGATGCAATGACTTGTCCAGATTAACAAGCAGGAAAAAAAATACTTTGACATGCATTTTTTGCCTTCAAAAATCTGAATATCTAACATTTTGCTGCTCTTTAGTCTTCCCCATAATAACAGTCATTGCTCAAGCTTTCCACTTCTTTTTCCCTGCAAGATCTTTTAAATTCAACCAAAAATAGTTATCTGCCATTAGTTACTATTTGTTTACAAGGTAGGTTAACATAATGTATCTGTTTCTTTTGCAGGTGATGTGGAGCTTGAATGGGAAGAAACTACTATGTAAATACTAAGACTAAATATGAAAGAAAATGAGATTTTGAAAGTCAAAGTCATATTTTTCTAAGCACAGGGGCCAAAGTGAATTCCCCTATTTTGATGATTGAAGCAAACAGAGATGACTGAAGCATCCTTTCTTCTATCAACGTGCCTTCATAAATAAGTTAAAGTATTTTATTCAGAACACTGAGCAATAATGATTTGGAGTACTTTTGCACAGACTGCACTGCTGGTGTTATATGAATAGCGTATTCAGTATGTATTCAAGTATAAAGTGTTTGAACACATTCTTTTTTTCCTCATTATCTTTGTAAAAGAAAAATGAGCCAAATTATATGTAAAAATTTCATATTCCTGTTAACGTATTGTGGTGTGAATTTCCTGTGTTCTGAGTGTTTTGGTTTTAAGTAAAAGCTACAGATTCTTGAATCATTCTTGCCAGATTGGCTTCAGTGTTGTCAGTTCTTGCAGATTAATTCCAATACCATCACAGCGATCTTTACCTAACTGTATGCTCTTGTGTTTTGAATACTTTTTTTACAAGTGGTAGCATATCAGCTCATGATCCTGAACAGCTGAAGAGTCACCTTCTGACATGGAGAGGATTATTCAGCTTTTACACAGCACACAGTAGCTCTTCAGGGACACTTGGGGCTATTTAAGCTGTTTTATAATCAGCAGGTTGTTTTTTTTAAATATATAATGGTGATTGCATATGTCCAGTGCAGAAAAAAGTATTTTACATTCTTGCTTTTTCAAACAGATTAAGTAAAACTATAAATCTATTGTCTATTACAATGAATATTAAATTGATTTATGTAATAGAATGCTTAGAATTCATTCACATTTCTTGACTATAACACTATTCAGCATTTAAAAAGGTTATTCAAAATTTAATGTCAATGTTTTTTAACAGTTGTCAAGTAAAAATATTGTTGCTCCTTCCCCAGGCTTGGCAAATCACTGTAGACACTGAAAATTATGGGAGCTAATATTTAGAGATTTAATAGAAGAAAACATCTTCCACTTCCACTGATTATTATTCTTGGAAATAGATGTGAAAGAGGAATGAAAGAAGCAGGAAACTCTTATCTGAGAAGGAAAATAAAACTGGCAGAGTAGGAAGACTAGACAGATAATTAAACTGTGTGCCCTGGTGTTATGTGGAAGTGACATTATTTAATTGATATTTTTAGGGGGAAGGGTTGATTGCTAAGTTTTTCTCTGTATAAAGAAATGTATCATCATTCTCAATAACACTGAAACTGTGGCCTTCATCTGAGTGCAAAACATAATAGCAAAGACACTTTGGAGCTGCCGTCTTATGTTTAAACAGAAGAAATCAAAGATGCCTTGTTGAGGCATCAAGCTCAAGGAAGTCAGACAAACCTCTTTAGAACAGTGAAATATGTATGTGAGGGGCTGTGTTTGTGTGCACACATTTACATTCTGAACAGAATAGTAAATGAACAAAACTTTCTATTTCTGAACTGTAGCTACCAGATGAAAATTCTATGTGGTATGTAACCTGGTACTTTTACAGAAGCAAATGAGATTAGGTGTTTTTAGAAGCTGACAAGGTTGGTACAGTGAAAACCCATTGCAATTTAGCAGAAAGTGCCAAATATCTAAAATGAAAATCAAAAGACAGCGTTTAAGGAGATGGAAGTGGTCTATGGAGGCATTTGGGCAACCTGTCTTTTAGGAAGATTGACGGTATTGTAAACATCACCTGTCAAGCTAAAAAGTAAACAATGCCTTTTAAAGCTGGATAGAGCGAGAGAGAGGTGATGTCCACAGCTGTTCAAGTCTCTGGCAAAGCATTCGGTACAGCTCTAGTTTCATTTGGTTCCTATGAAACATGTGTTCTTCATTTATTATACATGTACTTTAAAGTATTCTGACAAATTGCTTATAGGGACTTACAGATGTTTTTCATGATTTGTAGTTGTACTTGGTAGCAGTACATGCAGCCCTATGATAAATTGCCATTATAAAGTCATAATCTTGTATAATCTTATATCCACAGTAGTGGAATATCTGTTTGTGTGTCATTCTTCTTTTGATTGGAGGAAAAATCCATGAAGCCTTATGCAACATACAGATGAACTCCAAAAGTTCCAAATGTTCTTAAGTGTTTTCTGTTTTTTATAAAATATTTAATGATGAAGACTCCTCCATATTCCTTTAGGCAACCTGCCTATGGTCAGGCACTGCATTTGGTAGTCTGCTGGTCTGACAACTTAGTGAGACGCTAGAAAATGTAACTCTCTCTGCCGCAGAAGCAAAGTGAAAAACTTAAAAGTAATTCAAGTAGTTTATTGTACAATTTGATGTATGCAGTCTGTTATGTGCTACCTTGACACATTTTGCATTGTCTTCAGGGTAAAAGACAATATTCAGCATAAACTGGCCAAAACTCATAAGATGTACGGTCAGGGAAAGAAGTATCTCATAGAAATTCTCTCCAAGAACTGGTTTTCCTTACAAACACAGAAGTAGTTCTTTGACCTTCTTGTGTGTCTGCCAATGCTTTACAGGGGTAGGGGAGCATCTATATACCAGGAAATCCCTCCAGAAATGAAGGAAGAATGCCCACAGTCTCTTGCCTTCCATCCCTCCTTCCTTTATGCAATGACACCTATGGTGGTGCTACTGACAGTACTGCAGAGCTGGAGGCAAGCAGAATTTGTATAATTTCTAGTTTAAGAATATATATATATATATATATATATATAAAGCAGAACACCAGTTAATTTTTAATGTCACCACTCAATTTTCTAAAAATTTTTGGCATTGCTAATATACAAGAGTGTACTCTATCAAAATTAGAAATGGAATTAATAAAAAATGGAGAAAAAAAAATCAGAAATCTATAGGATTATTACAACTGCACTGAAATTAGGTCATACTGTATTAAATTGTCTGTGCAATTTTTAGAGACTGATATGTTTCCATACATGGAAGAAACAGTCTTTATTTACAGCCAGTTCTACTGGACATCATAATGAGAGGCTAATGTCAGTGCCCTTAAAAACTGATTTGTTCTGTTCACAAAGATAACAGAAAGACAGCAGAACATCATGTTGAATTTAAAGCACTTCTTATACTGTTAAAAGAGTTGATAAAAATAATTGTGCATTCACAGTTGTGATTTTACAGTATATATGGAGCTATTCAGTAATTTAATTTCCTAACATTATGTGAAAGATTAATAATGTGAATAACTCTGTATAATAGCATCTGTATACTCCTGCAATACAGAGTCTGCTCAAAAGCAGTTACTAAGACAGAAAAGTAAAGAGTAATGAGTCAATCATATTTCATACTAAGGTAACATGACAGGGAACTTTCTTGGTTGTATATGGAAATTACACAACATCCTAGATCTCAACATGAATTTTCAGAGATTCAGGACAGAGAGCCCTGTGAAATCTGTAAGCAGAAGAGATTTTTTTCCTGAAAATATTTTGACAGCAAGTTAAAATAAAATTTGAGAAGTACCTGTTTCAGAGGGTATTAGATGTATGTTCATCATAACACAAGATCATTTTCTATCCATGGAAATAAATAAAAATAGATCCAAAATAATTTTTGTTTTAAGACCTATGAAAAGTATCCAGTTAGTTCATTGGTTTAGGGGATATACATATGATAACAATGAATTTAGAGTTGTTTTATAAATAAGTTACATGCCCATTCAGTGCTGCAAAATCTGCAATGCATTGAGTACAGCTGACTGTAACTGGAAACCACCAACACACAGTGTCTTTGTCGGTTTTGAGTTTAAGAAATGAGTCAGAGAAAATATACTAAAAGGTGATCCACTGTTTCAGCCACTTCTCTGTGACTGCTGTGTCATCATTCTATGTATGGTGTTGAAAAGACAAGTCTTCCCAACTGTGTTCTCCATGTTTTATTCCCTTTTCTAATGCTGTATTGCTTGTCTATATATAAGTATATTAGAAGGAATTGAAAAACAGTAATATGCATCATCTGACTTTGAATGCTGCAGGCATGATCTACAGGTGTGTAGTGGTCTTACTTCGAACGTTCTCTCTATCTCTTTCCCATGAGCTGATATTCAGATGACGTCATGGAATATCAGCTGCATTTTTGGGCTGAATCTTGTTCAACACATTTTCTGCCCTGTCTTTGTGGCTACAATTATGAGGTATGAGGCAAGTGCAAACCTACTTTTGTGGTCTGTGGTCTCAGAGCTGAACTCTGGTATCAGTTGCATGACTTTGCAGCATTGGCACTGTGTGCAATTGTAAGGGTAGACTGGCTTCCTATCCAGAAGTTCCCCCTACTGCTACAAGAAATTTGTATAAATTTTAACATTGGTCATTGTTCAGTGTCAGCTGGAAAAAATGTTTGATATTTTGCATGGCTATTCTCTTCTCCCAATAACTTTTCCCAAATGATGTTGAATTAATAACTTATTTTAGTTATTAATAATAATAACTTATTTTATTCTCACAGCTCCCTTATCCTTTTTCAGATTCTACTATGTAAAGAAACACGAAGATCAATGGCTTTTCAGCACTGAGTAAGAGTGTATGGTACATTTCATAGATCTGACATCATCAGCTTGCAATGAAGTTGTGACTCTGTATTTCAGTTGAAAGACAACATTTAGAAGGTTTCAGATATATTTGGATCATCTTACTCTGTTGATTGGTGTTACCAGGGTGATCTTTTTGTAGGACGACAGCTGCACCCAGCTATCCACTGTAATCATGAATAAACCATTCCAGTACTCTTTACAGTCAATACTGTAAGAGCCGAGAGAAGTTTTACAAGGATGTTCCCAAAATATTTTGCAGGAGATGGAGTCCTGAATGATATAAAAAGACTACTTCGATACTGGAAACCTAATATGCAACTAAAGCTGTACCATTCACAGCTGCATTCCTTGAAGTCTGCTAAGCAGGGTGTGTGTCCTAGAACACACAGAGCATATTTGGGACAACATAACACAACTTTTGAGCTGAATACTGCAAGATACAGGGAACTCTTGCCATCCCTGCAGGAATGCACTTAAACAAGCTTTACTGTAAAATGTCCCTGCCTTACTTGATAAACAAAAATATAGGAAACACTATGACATCTGATAACATCCTTTGTGATTGAAGTTAGTGCTAGGAACCAAAGGACCCTATTTAGTCAATTCTTTCACTAACCTTAAATATAGAAACAAATATTTTGACATAACAAGTGTAGAATATGGATGATCAGAGTATAGACAAAGATGATTTTCTTTCTAATGGAGGCATAAGCAGAAAAGTAATTAAACCTGCACATCCCTCTCTTTTCCTCAGTCTGCTGTCTGCATGTGCTCACCAGCTGGGAATAATTTCAGATAAATAAAGTTTATTCACTTTTAATTTGATTCATATATTGGTAATCCTTGTCTCAGAATCCAACATAAAATAATTACAGAGCTTTGCTTTTTCATTTATCAGTCTTCTGTTTGGATTCACAGTAGCTCCATTTAACTATTCTCCTAGTTCTCTGTCAGTATTACAGAAACAAAAAGCATAGTGTGAATCTGGGCTTGCATATCATGCACAGAATTCTTCATTGAGCTGCACTAACACAATACTGCACTCCAGGCATGGGCAAGGAATTGACCTGAGGAGACTGGCTGCCTAGCATGTAATCTTACTCCTTTTTGAGAACAGGCTGGTTATCTGACTGTCCCAGGACACCAAGAAGCAAACCTTGTGTTTAACTGGTGTTAAGAATGCGTTTAACTTACAGACACTTATTGTTATCTTCTTGATTTGCACTTAAAATTTTGACACATTTCTGTCTTTTATATATATATATATATATATATTTCTTTTTCAGAGTGGTGATTTGGAGATACTGACTTTTGAAGAGTTACAGGTTGTCTTAGGAATATATTGAGCTGTCCTGATAAAATAACCATTAGGAGGATGTTTTAATAAAAAAATATTTTATAATAATGGCCAGATTATTGCAATTCCTGAACAATATGCCTACAGCCTACAGTGTGGCCATTATTGTAAGAACGTATCTACTAATTGTACTGTACACTAAGAGTGTGACTGAATGCTCATGAAGGCAGATAAATTTATCACTTCTTGATTTTCCCACTCTTTTTGCCCTTGCAATTCTTCTTATTCTTTTCTAGAACTCCTAGGCAGGTTTTGGGGACATATCATTGCTAGATAATGGAGGCTGTGTCTGCTATAATAACTCTGTTAAAATTTAATGAAACAAACATTTCTCTCCTGCATACTGGTGTGTTCTCTGAAACCAGAAGGGATCCTTGGCATCGCTACTAGAGCTAACTGGTCCTCTGCTAGTGTGGGAGAAAATCTGTTCTTAGTTCCAAGTGTTCATGCACTGTGCATGTCTGAAATAAATCACTTAATTTCTATGTATCTCAACTCCTTAAGACCCAAAAATCAAAAATAGTTAAAAATTTTAAAAATTTTATTAAATTTTGTTGTTGTTGTTGTTGTGACATTTATGTGTCCTGTGTATTTGTATTTGGACACTCTGTGGGGAAACCAGTCTCCCAAAATGTGTTTACACACTTTCTATCACAACTAAGAATACCATCAAAGTAAAAAATTCTTTCTTCTATAATATTATCCCAAAACAAACAAACAAATGGCCAAAAGATGAGCCACCATGGGATGAGGGATGGCTTCATTGCAGCACAGTGCTCCTGCTTTGCTTTGTCTTCATCACCTCTTCAGTTCTCTCACCTTGACAATACAGAACTAGTGGTAGGCAATATGATACCCTCTCAACATGGAAGGTATCAGCTAAGAGAGACTTTGCAGAGAGTTAACTTCATCTTTCTGGAAAGGTTCCAAATGAGCATTTCAGGAGTACAGCAGATAGTTTTCACACAAGACATCTTCCTTCTTTTTCAGTCTTTGGGAAAAGTCTCCTGGCTCTGTGTCTGGAATAATAGAAAAATTACAAGAACTGAAGATGCTAGCATTTTTTCTAACTTGTGGTCACTTATAATACCACATCCACACATTCTTTATCAAGCAGGCAACCACAAGCAGATACACAAGCTCTTGAAACTAAAATCAGTCCGGTCAGGTGTGATAGGCTTGCTTCATGATCTACAGAAATAATTGGTTCTGATTTAAAAAATAAATTTTGGGCTGTCATATTACCTGGTTCTCCAAAACCAGGAAAAATGTTCACCAGTGTCTTGTAAAAAGACTTTGTGAAACATAAAATTTCTACAACAGCTGAAAGAGAGAGAATGCTTCTGTTGGGAAAACACTAATGAACAAGTGTCAAAATGGGCAGCTGGTGTCAAATCCAGAAGAATTTAAAACTTAGACATGAGTTTCATTAAAAATGTGTTAATAGAGCCAGTATCTGTATGAAAACAACTTAGTACTTAGCAAAAATCCTTTTGAAAAACATGTTTGACATAGCATGTATTAAAATGCTTAGGAGAAAGGAATACTGTATTAATTATAACCAACATCATATGATGTGTTTTGCATTTTCCTGGCAAAGAAATTCCAAACATAAGTCACAGTTCAGTGTTTTGATGAACGTGGCTATAAAGTTCAATTTTCAAAAATGTAAATCTCTGAGAAAGCCTTTATGATCTATATGATCGTTATGATCTATATAGGATGTTTTCAATCACAGGAAATCAATACAGTATATAGTGTAGAAGAACTATGTTCTTTCTGGAGAAGGACTGCAAAAATAATTTCCATATTTCAGCAGAGGCCAGACTTGTGCTGTACACAGCTCATGCACAGTTCAAATACAGTTTCCATGCCAAAGAAATGTCACATGACTGGCAATGAGGGTCTGCTGGCATTGCTGAGTAATCCAAAGACTGCCTTTGGAAGGAAGTGAGTCAGGGGAAGCTGTTGAGGCCAACATCATCAGAATAGCACATACACTCAGCCCAGTCCTGTTCCACAATGAACCACTGAGATCACAGGGCAACCAATGCAATGTCCTGCATGCCAGTCCTTCCAAATGTGTGCTTTTCTCCTGCTTCCCTGTGTACCAGAGTTTTGAGCATGCTTCTCTGTGTTTGGGGGAGGTGGGGGGTGTCCTTTTTTTTCCCCAATTTTAGGTTTTGGTGGTTTTTT
>JAWWTY010000037.1:39072016-39114572 GCA_035222235.1 Margarornis squamiger
TTTTTTCTTTTTTGCTTGTTTGAGGTCTTTTGGGGGGGGTTGATGGTTTTATTTGGCGGTTTTTGGTTGGCAGGGTGTTTTTTTTTGTCTGAAGGTCAAAGACAAAGGTATTGAGAAAGGAGTGATGCCACAAAATAGGAGTTGTGTCATGTTAAAGAATTTCAAGGGCATTTAAATGTTATAGTACTTGACTCTTGGACATCCTGCTGTTCTGCAGAATCCTTAGTTGACAGGTAAGTGCTCAAACTCAAAAACATAGAAAAATAACAAACACATTTTGAAACACATAAAAAAACACATTTTCAGAAATTATAAATGAGACAGGAAAAAACGAGGATGATTGCAGATAAAAAATAGCGAAGTGTACATGTTCACACAGCTCTATGACTGTCATATGCTCTTGTTAAGGAATCATCATTTAATTATAATTTAATTGTTGTCTAATTCAACTGGAATTGTCAATTCTAATTTCCCTTTCTAAAAAAAAAAGTCCAGGAATAAATCTCTATGCTTGAGTTTTAAGTACTCAAATAATACATAGGAGGTACCAATTTACTTTCGTTCTCTGCTTGATTCAGAACAGGGAACTGCTTATCCTTGTTTATCACATCTAAGGCAAATATGCTGATCCCTGGGCTAAGGTTGCCAGGGAATCACATATGCATTATCTGTCTCGTCCCAGTAGTGACATTTTCCAGAATATTCAGATATTCCTCCAGAAAGGGATATAGCCTGAGGGGGGCAGACTCTCACATGAAATGTAGAAGGCAGCTGTTCAAAACCTGAAATACAGTAATAAAAAAATTTACAGAAGCCTGGCTGGATCTTCCCCTGCCCTGCAAGAGCACTGATACTTGACTGCCTTTCTTTGTCCACCCTTAATGCTCCTCAGTTATCACAAAGTAGAATTTTTTCTAATAAAGAACAATAAAAACATATTTCATAGCAAAAGAAGTCAAAAAAGGAATCTCATTGTCCCATAGTCTGCATATTTTGCTTGAAGGCAACATCACTGTTAACAGACGTTTATATTGCTGCTTCTCTGCAGCCAAGCCAGTCTGTTTGTTCTTTCTATCAGGAGGCTTACATAAACCATATTAGTCTTATTATAACTAATTGCATATATTTGTTTCTATGCACATAAACACCTGCATCAGTTTACTCTGTTCCTCTTTTCAGTGCTTACTGTTTGCTTGATCACTGCCAGCACTTTCCCTTGATTTTTCTGTTCTCTGTATCATCCCTTCATTCAACATTTACACAATGTTTCTAAGCATCTCATCGTTGTTAGCATTCCATGTTACCATTCTGTGGTTTCTATAGTTGTACAAGCTGTATCAGTTTTGAGATGCTGTGCAGTCCCTGAAAATGAACATGGAATTGCAACTAAGTCTTACCAGCCTAGAACAGGATGGAGGGACTACCTCATGTGCCTCCTGCCTGTTTGTATGCCCTAGTGGGATATGTGGGGTTCTTTTCTCAACAGCATGACACATGTTCTTCTTACGACTCACTATAACCATCAGTTTCCTTCTTTTGAAGAATTACCACCTAGCTAGTTACTCAGCCTCTGTTTCTACAGTGACCTGGCTTCCCAAAGTGTTCATTTGTGCCCTTGTCCTCGTCAAAGTCTATTAAAGACCAGATTTCTGATTTAGCTTGCACAATTCAAAATCTAGGCATGTCCTCCAACAAGCTCATGATGCCTCTGTGGCATCTGCAAACTTGATTAGCATAATCTCTATTCTATCAGCTGAGTTATTAATTAAAACAAAAATTCCCAGAGCTGAACTATGAGAAGTCCCTCACTTAAGAGTTCTTTGATGAGTTTCCAGAGTTGAACACCCATAGGAGTTTCATTTCCTTGACTTCATACAAGGATGCCATGTGAAAATGTACAAAAAGACTTCATTAAAATCAGGTGTTTTCTGCTTATTCCGTAACCACAAGAATTGTCCTCCTGTTACTGCAGGACAATAAATTGATTTGTCTGGAAGATTTTTTAACAGGAACAAGACTCCTTATATGTTGGCATTATTCATCTCTTTGTATTGTCACTTGTGCACACAAAGATTGTAACATTTTTCAGTATTTCCATAGAAACTTAGGTTGAACTACTCACCTACAAGTCCCTGCTTCCTTCTGTTTCTGCATTACATTTGCCCACCTATACTTTTCTGCAATCTCACTCATCCACCAAAAGTTCTCAAAGACATCAGGGAATGGCACTGAGATCAGGCAACTCTCTAATTATACTGAGGTCAAACCAGTTTTAATATGCAAGTCAATCTAATTATTTTACCTCTCAGTTTTTCTGTCCTGTCTTGAGTGTTTCTACTTTTGTTATTAGTACTAATAATTTTGTTAACCATCTAATTGCATTTCATTTTTAATTGTATTTTGAATTGAGGGAGGCATTAAGCAGAGCATCATCTGTTAGTGGCTTTCTCTCTGTTCAGGCTCCCTTAGTTCTCTTGCTATTGCAATCCTTAGTAAAAGTTTCCTCTTAACTTTTATGACTTTTGATAATGTTTTTTTGATTTGTCCTTTGTCTTTCTGATTTTGTCCTAACATGTCTATACTATCTTTTCTTTTTCTTTTTTCCTGTGTTGCTTGTGACTGCTCTTCCTCAGCTTTAGAACAGAGTATTACAATAATTTATTCTGGAAAGGACCTGTGGAGGTCATCTAACCCGGGTCCAACTTCGAAGTTTGATCAGGTTACTCAGGGTCTTGGTATGTCAAGATGGCCATTTATCTTGTGGCTTCACTAAGAGGTACTTACAGCCTCATCAAGAATGACATGCTGGTAAGTCCTGAACTGCCACATAAAATGCCCATGGCTAAGATGTGTTCAGGGTCCAATCTAGAAAGCATGTTCTGAGTCCATTTGTTTTCGGTCCTGTCAATATGTCAGGCAGAAACACACGAAAAATAATGCCCCTGGCTGCTCTGCCTAGCCAACAGTGAGGGACTTCTGCATACATCCAGAAGATGATGTTTAGATACCCCTGGAAATTTACTGATGAGAAACGTGGCACAAATACTTTTCCAGACATCTCTAAGGTTTTGCAGCAAGGCCTGAAAATACATATTGTAAATTTAGGCACTCAAAATTGGGGCACAGGCACGTAAATCCCATGTGGAATCAGGCTCTTGATGGTATTACTGCTAATTGGCATGTGCTAACCTATGCATTTCCTGATGTCTCTTGGCAGCTCTGAGACCCTTCTCATGGTAAGTCCAAGAAGGATTATCTATCTAGGTTTCCCTTCACTGGCTTGTCCTTTGGGACTTGATCCTGCAAGCCCTATCAGATGTAAGTAATTACAAAAAATACTTTGGGAGGTGAGACACTATTGGGATGTTCAGAAAGGGATCAGATAAATTCATGGGCAACATGTCTGTAAACAGATACTAACAGAACTAGGCAGAGATGTGCTCTGTAACACAGAATGCTAGAACAGTAACGCTTATCCACTAATTACTTCTGTAATCTCACTGTGACAAAGGGTATGGTTGTGGATGATGGATACAGATTATACATAACTGGTCTGATGACTGATATTTTTTAAAGGAAGCCATTTGTTTGAGGTCAACAATTTCTTTCACATATTAATTTTTATGGCCAAAGGAATTTAAGAATGGCTGAGATTAGTCCAATCTGTTCCTACTAGTACCTCATTGCCTCAGGGACAACAGAGTTAAGATCATGAAGATCTGAACTAAGATGCCATCAGCTGTGAACCAATTCAAGTAAACTAGTCAAGAAGTGCTATGCAGGACAATTAGAACTTGGCAAGTCTTATCATGCAATCTCTTCCAAGAATTATCTATAGTGCATTTCTGGTTGTCTTCCCAATAGTTTGGTATGACAGCTTGGTGGGATCAGTGATGTGCAATGACAGCTCAAATGAAAAAGCTGTTGGTATAACTGGGACTCATCTGGTATAAGATACTATTAAATTCCAAACAAATCACAAAGAATTCGCATTTCCACCTCAGGTATTTTTGATTAAAATAATCTCAAGGCATTTCAAACCAGAAGCTATCACAATCAGAAAGCGAATTCTGTGCAAGGGCCTGATACAGTGGATAAGACTATTCCAGATCATGGCTTACTCAGAATTTCTGAAGCCTTTGAAAAATCACATTAAGTAGTTTGACTAACTTTAGTTTGATTTACAACTCTCTCTCAGTTTAAGTTACAGGGCTAATTGTTGGTCTGCGCATGCACACGTGCAGTTCTTGAATGTGCTGTAATTAAGGTGACTCAGTGACTTTTTTCAGAAATAAAAACACAGTTAAAATTTATTTTTATTAGATAGGTCATGTTGGTGAGGGGAAAAAAGTTGTTTGAGCATTTCAGGCAGTATTTCTATTGTTCATAAAATTCTTGACTGAATTTCAGCTCAGGGACACTGTGAACATATATTTACCTTCTGTCAGAGAATGCCAGACATCTCAAGAAAGTGACAAAGCTATTTTCTAGTCTCCCATTTTTGTCCTCTTGCTTCAGACACATGATTTTACAAGCAGCTTAAAACTTTCCAAAAACAATAAGTTCACTATTAACTGAATCCATCATCAGGATATAAACACAGTATTGAACAGTTGGAATTCTGGAAAATAGTTTATGTGAAGTGTCACAAAATTCCTGGGACCATGGAAACATCAAATTTGAGATGCTTGACTGAGAAAGTTCCACAATGAGAACTGATAATCTGAGCATCTCCAGACTATTGCTGATAAACTGTTGCTGCTGCCTGTGTAAAATCAATTTCCTCAGACACTTCCTCTGCCTGGAAAAACAGCTAAATATCAGCATCCAGGAGGCATTGATGCTACTTGAGTGTGATCACAACACTACTTTTCAACCAGTATAATGAATAATACAGCTTGTAAAGATGGTGCCAATTGTGTGATCATTTAATAGCTGATTCATACATGAAATACTCAGACAGCATCAGCTGGATCAAGTCTATTATACATACATACATATATATATATATATGTATGTATTTCTGTAAATTGACATGACTTTTGGATCCAAATGGAGCAACTGTGGTGATCCAGAATGTTCAGAGGGCTTTTTCTTCAAAAGCAATTTCAATTAATTAACAATTTATTAATTACTTCTCAATCTTTCTTGGTAATTCATCATTAATGACACTGAAATCTTGGATGCTGATTTCTAATTCTCTTGTAAAAATGAAAAGCGATTTCCTTGGAAATTACTGTAAGAAAGTTTATCTAAGGCCTCTCATAATGTCAGTTTCTTTACCATAATGTCCTTGAGGGTTAGTACATCATGCAGAATGAATTGTGCAGCTTGAAAGATTACAAAAAAGGAGACTGAGTCTTCAGGGACAATTCACACCATTCTTACCCATGTCACTGCTAATGATCATTCTTGTAAATGTTTCAGAGCCTTTATATTCTTTACTGTGTACCTTCCAAATATGACAAAGTTTGTTTATCCTGCTGCTAAATACTTCTTTGATACTTGCAGATGAGAAACACTGTTATGTCATTCTGTGTCGTACTATTGACTGAGCTCAACTGACCTGGCAGGAATAGAATTCAGGACATTTAAATTGATTTTAAAAACATTGATGTTGTTCACCGCAGCCAAAGGACAAATTTGGATAATTTTGTATTGTCCAGTGAATGTTAACTTGGTTTAATTTTCAGTGTTTGCACCAATGACTTTTTCAGTGATGATCATATTCCTGATTATGATGACCAGTTCAGTTTGATTACTTCCTTTCCTGTAGTAGTTTGTAGATGGCAATCAGTTCTGAAAAAGAAGTTCTGTGTATCTTTTGTTTAATTGAACAGATCCTGATTCCTCAAAGCAAGACGTGGTTTACTGATGACAGCAATGTGAACGCAAGAAGAAATCAATCTATGATTAGACTTGTTCCCCACAGACTGCCTCCCTGCTGTAAGCACAACCACTCTTATTACCTCTGGCTCACCACTGAATTTGTAACTTACTTATTTATAGGGCTGCAAGTAACCAAATCTGAAAGAAGAAAAAGATGAAGTGTAGTTACATGAACTGGTAAATGCCATGCTTTGAATTCATCTGGTTCTGACTCTTTTCATATAACCTCTAGTTTCAGAAATCACCATCAGACACTACTGGAAAGCTAATGTTGTTTCACTATGGCTGTCCCAAGCTGAAGACAGTAGTTTCAACAAAAATTTTTTACAATTATTTGTATCCTCATAAAATTACATTTATAATCTATAATTAATCACCTCATTTAAACACTGGCCTTTTTAGAAGTCCAAAGAACTTCTAAACAAGAACAACAGCAGCTCTCACTGAACAGAATATGATTAAGCTACTATGTGGGACCTATAAAATATTTTTTTTTCTTTTTTAATTGGAAATTTATTTAGGAACTGCTAGTGCACAATTACTTCAGTCCATTCTATGGTTCAGTTATTACAGTAATCAATAATAGTTCAAAGCAATAATTGTAAAGCTTACACTTTCAGGCAAACATTTCTATTAGGCTGCTGTAATAGTACATGAATGTTGTTTACAAATAATGACACTACAGGTCAACAGATTCTGTTGTAAGCCATCTGGTTTACACTTCACAACAAAAATATTTTCACACTATCTTTTCTGAGTCTAAACATAGCTATAAATTGTCAGTTATCAGTTTCAGAACACAGATTTAAGATTGCTTTTCCAGGGGTTTTTTATCTAATCAGAATAGGTTTTTTTCTTCTGAACTTTTCCTCAATGTTTAACTATCAAAACCTTTCCCCCAAAACATAATCAATACATTCCCTCTAAAAATCCACATGCTTACACCATTCAGTTGAAGCCTTATTTGGATGATTTTTGCAGGTAGAGAAGGCATCTGGCAATCTTTTAGTATGTGTAGTTTCTTGGAAATGTTGTCCAGAGTAGTCTGGTGAAAAAATGAAATACAAGTGAGTTTTGAGCATCCAAGATTCTTTCCATACCTTAAGAAATTTCTCATTCTCTTTTAGGATAACCATAAGACTTCTTTGTACTTTTGGAACATCACCAGGGGGTTTTAACATGGCACAGAACAAGTGATCAGAGTCATTTACTTATTTCAAAAATCTCAAACAGTAAATTTTCAGATTTTCCTTCGTGCCCCATACCCATGGCACATTCAAGAAACCATGTTAAAACATCTAGATTCCAGTGTACTTTAAGGAACACATTTTTGAGCCTTCAGGAATATCAAAACAAATGAAATCTTAGTATACAAACACAAAGAAGTTAATAAGTGAAATTATGTGAAATGAACAGAACAAAGAGGTGGAGTATAATATAGACTGCTGTATTTCTTGCTGTGACAGATCACAGGTAACCAACCTTGTATACAAGGATGTACCTTAAAAGTCACACACACAGCTGAATAACTGGATGACCTTCACAGCCTAAAACAGTTTTGCAGCTGTGCAACAGGTTTCAATAACATCATGATACAATATATGTTGGATCCAAGGTCATAACTGCTATTTAATACAGTGCAAATTTTTTTTTCAGATGACTTTATCTCAATAGCTTCTATTTTCCAAAAACAGCAGCTATTTTCCTTTTGAAAGCCTGTATAGATAAGATACTTGGGGTTCTGTATTAATATTTTCTCAAGTCCCAGATGCATTATACAGAATTTATGTTTATGATACAGGTTGGCATGTTTGAGGGCTTACACCACTGTAACTGAAGGGATTAGAAAGAAAGTTCTCTGCTGAAATTTCATCAGAGCACCCTGTATCTTCCACTGAAGCATCTGATATTAGCCTTTCTCAGAAAATACAGATGACAGATTTGGTGAAGGGCAGTGTGGCACCTTGAGTACTTCATCCCTATAATGTTTGATGGGAGATAAAACTTTTAGGATTTTAAGGCATTTTCCAGATGGACAACTGACCAGGTTATCACCAGGAAGGGATAGAAATACATTTGTCTTTCAATGACTAGAAGAAGACAGCTGATGCAGGAGACTGCAGGTCATGGAAACAGGACCCAAATACACCAACCAGTGTACCAACACAAAGTGGAGATGGTAACAAGACAGAACGAATAATGAAAACATTTGATAAATGTAGGGATAAAGAAATGTAGATCTGGGAAGACATTTTTTTCTTGCTATGATGCAAAGAGAGGGAGAACAGAATAGGAATAAATATACAAACCTTTTTTCTTTTTCTTTCTTTTTTTTCCATTAAGTCTCATTAAGCCCAAGGATTATGGATACACAGCAATCAAAAGACTTGTCAAAAGCTACCCACAAAATGGAATCTGAATGACTGATGCTTGGAAGGAGAATGGTCACATATCAGACTACCCCCAGTATGTTCAAATCAGTCAGGAACATATTTATGGAAATTAGGAAGGTGCATACATGTGTTTCAAAGCTGAGACTGACTCCGCAAACCTAGCTGTTGTACCTAAGGAAGAACTTGTAGGACAAAACTTAGGACATAGCAATTATCTCTGCTAAAGCAGAAAATGTGACAGGACAGCAAAACTAACATTCTGTATTTACCATATATAGTAAAATATTAATGGTATATGACCCAAAGGAAGGATTTCTCAAGAGAGTCATAACAAAGTGTATGACAAAAGCTTTTTTTGTTCAATTATGAGCAACATAGGTTCTGCAAAGTAAGTGGTAATGATGCCTCATGGAGAACAAAACATGGAAGTACAAACCCTGTAAAATGTACAAAGTACAAATCATGATGAAATCAACATTTCTTCAAAATTATGAGTTAAATTGCCCACTAATGCAGCAGAATATTGAAAATAAAATGAACTGATTCTGAAATTACAGACAAAAAAGAAAATATATAAAATCTCATGAGAAAAAAAAAGAATTCTATAGGGCTATGACATGATTGCATTACTTCCAATATTGTAATCACATTTTGGCAATAATAATATCTCAAAAGACTCTCTTTTCAGTTGTTTCTGCATTTTAAATCCATGTGGGCATGAAATAACTGACGATTGAATTAATGCAGCACCAGGAGTTAAGTCAAGACCAAGTAATGCCTGAACCATCCAATGCTAGGTATCTATAATCAAATGGCTTGTTACACTGGCATGCCCATATGTCAGAAAACCAAAAGAAAACCAGGAAACCAAAAAAATATTTGACAATAGATGATGAAACTAGTTCTCCACATACTCTTTCCTTCCTTTCACTTGCAGAATTAAAATGAATACTATGGTTTAACTATTGCCCTTTTACTGAGATTAGGTTTAGATGTCACAGTCATCATGTTCTGAAACTACAGGGTGTGCAAATGCACTTTACACTTCCAACAGTTTGTAGTACAAACAGACAAATCAACATATACTGCAAAAATAGCCTTTCATGTAATTAGAAAAAACGATGGAAACAAAAACATGATTCTACAACACATGATGTGCCCTTGTACTCTTGCCACATTCCATGTTCTCTGTGTTTTGCCTAATCACAAGTAGAAGACATCTGTCATTATTACTCCCTTTCTTCCTGCAAGGAATGCCTACTTGTGGACAGAACCATGGAAAATGCTTCTCCCAGCCAGCAACATGCAATGGGCCTCCAGTTTCTGTTAGGCACTCCCTCCTCCCCAGGAAAATGTCTTGTAGTAAAATAAATGTGTTTGTGCAGTGGTGACTATTTGTCACTGTAGACCCTGACACAGGCCTTAAAGCATCTGCCATTTAGAACTGTGTCTCATAACTGGCCAACAGAGGAGCTGCAATGAAATCCTACCTTACCATATTGAACTGGAGAAGCCTGTTTAGTTAGCAAGGTTGCACCTCTCAGATACTAACAGGACTGTAACTGATATGAGCACTAAAGTCCATATCCAATCAAAGAAAAACAGCAATAATTTGGAACAGCTATACAGCCAAGACCTCTGCGAATAGGAATTTTTTAATCTTCCCCTTCAAAGACCATAAAATTATACAGTGTTGTCTTTTCCAGGTTTCTACCTTTCTGGCTTTCCACCTTCAGAGCATATACTACACCATTCACTACTCTATTTGCAAAAGTTGAGGAATGGTTGCTCCCACATGCTTTTAAATCCTCTGAAATCACACTTCTATACAAGCACTGGCATGTGCAGTACACACACACTTCCTCTAGTCAGTTCCTAAATCTCCTGTGAGAGTGCATGTGACAATATGGATATGCAAATAATATAATTTCCTTGGACAGAGTTTGAATACAGTCAAGTAAAAAACAGATTCTAGGTAAGCAAAAGTCAGCTGACAGTCTAACAACATACATAAATTAAAATCAAGAATTAAAGCTGGTTTGTGCTGTCCATGCAGACCTCTGTGTAATTCTGACATTTTAAGGCAAGAAAAGATAAAGAAGTTCAGCTAAGAAGTTCTGCTACGTACCATAAGCCATGAAGTTCCATTATCTGGAATTATGCTTCCATGAATGTCAGAAATTTTCTTTTGCTTAAATTTCCCATAGGTTGTTGTCAGTACAAGAAAATCTGATCCCTCTTAGATCCTCCACTGTCCAGACTTTCAAGAAAACTCACAGAAAATCTCTAATCTCTGTTCACCAGAGATTATTTTCTGGTGATAATTCCAGTTAAATGTTGCAGATTCAGGAATAGATATATGCTCTTTAATAGACTACCTATCTTCTGTCCACCAGCTCTCTCATTACATATCTCTCAGCCATTGCAAACATCTTTAAAAAGTAGTGGTATCTCAATCCTTCCCATCTACTTAAAATATTCTTCCAAAGGGAAAGGAGCCAGTTTTATAAAGGACAAATCTCTGATGACATTTTGCTCCTATATGCTAGAGCTTTTTGCTAGCTGTGTTATATTCATCATGGAGCTGGAGTAGGAGATGCAGTGTGATGGCTACACCAAAATTCAAGTTACTTATATGATGGGAAAACTGGTATACTTCATTCAATTTAAAATTTATTTAGAGTTGATAAGAGTTTTGCTCAATAAAGGGCTAATAATGCTGTGCCCATGACACTGTGAGGAACCAAATCTGTTTACTCTAGCACTAAGTGCTGGAAAGAACTTATTTTGTTTCCTGTTTAAAAAAAAAAATGTCTGTTGACAGCAGCAAGAGCATCTGGCTCCTAAGCTTCCAGTTTCCCAGCTCACTAAGTCCACTTAAGGCTCTTGAAAGGACAACAACAGTGTGGTAATTTTGGTAATTATCTGTCTTCCCTTAAACTAAGTTTTCATTTGTGCACCTTACCAGTAGACCATTCTAGTCTCTGTCTTGTTCCAAACATTCCCAGAGCAGTAGTGAAGAAACAAAAGATTAAAATAAGAGTGCAGCAAACATGAAAAAAAAGTTTAAAACAATCAGCACACTTAGGGTTTTTTTTGTCCTTCTTTTTTTTTTTTTTTTTTTTTTTTTACTGCTATTACTAATGGCATGGGACAAACTGTAGGACTCCAAAGCATGTAATGCCAAGGGGTAGCTTCTCCCTGGATAGTCAGCAAATTAAATGAGAGACACACAGGATGGCTAAAGGTCAGAATTATATCCATTTTTAAAGGTAAAAAATTAAATCACAGGGAAATTAAGTGACTAGTCAAAGGTCAAACAAAAAGCAAGTTGCAGAGCATGGAAACTGAGCAACTGTCTTATGTTCTGTGCCTTAACTTCCAGACTGCCCTTTTTTGATTCTGAGGAGGGGAAAAAACCTCAGTGGTGAAATAGTATCAAAATCAGTTTCACTGAGAACAGTTTAAATTTCTCTTTCTTATCCAAAATTGTATATTGTTCTGTCTCATTATAGCAGAAGTGAGATCCATTCCAACAACACTGATGTGGTCAAAACCACAACTACTCTTAGTCATTAAGATTTTTGTACTTTGAGAAACTGATTTGCAGTGTTGAAGAAACAGTCAAGTCAGTTATTAATTTCTTTGTAGTTTTAGAGAAATGAAAAAAAACACACCACACTTCCCTTCAGAAAGAATGAAGTTAGGAGCTACATTTGAGAGCTATGAGAGCATTCCAGGTGCCTCATTCACTCTTCATGTGTTATTGTGAGCTTCTATGAAAAAGTGTATGTGTGTGTATACACAAATATATACACACAGAGAAATATATTTACTTATCCACAGAAATATGCATACATGTGTGTGTGTGTGTACGTGTGTGTGTGTGTACAGATAGGGACATATATATGCATATATGTATGTTTACATAAGCATAAAGGAATTATATGGGATTTAAGGAACAAGGGCCATTTTCTCATTCCTTTTCTTTCCTCATGTAAAATAGGCCCAGACATGATATGACATTACAGTATACACTAACAGAGAGTGATCACAAGCTCCATTTCTGTCTCAGTGGCTAGGAAGCTCTGTATACCCTGCCAGGCCCAAGGGACTAAACTTCATTTACACCATATGCCTGGGCTTTGTCTACCTTAAACACCGTCAAGAACAGGGGCTGTTCAGAGAGCCCCATCACACTGTAACCCAGTCACCTGGAATCACTCCTGTCACCTCTTGGGCAACGTGGGAAAGTTCAGACTGAAGGGCTAAGCCGAGGTGCAATATGTGTGAGTGCCTCATCATCACAGCAAGGCTCTGCCTTGGCAACCTTCCCTGTACGTGTGGAGGGACAGCGAGCTTGGCTCCCAACCTTGGGCTGCCCCGGGTGGCTTGGGTCACAGGAATGGCATGCTTTAAGGGGTAGATGGGGGCGGGGGAGCGAGAGGAAATAGCAAGGTTTTCTTCTGAACATACTAACCCGTCTATTTGGAAAGTGATGGCTGCCTTTGAAATCTCTCTTACAGACCGACACCTAGCACCGGGGCAGGGAGCGTAGGCCGGGGGTGTGAGGGGTATGTTGGGGGCAGCCCACCACTCACTTCCTGCGCAGCCCCGCGCCTTTGTCCTCCAGCCGTGCCCTCGCGGGCTCGGCAGCGGGGCCCGGTTCGCCCGCCGCGCCGGGATGCCGCTCCCCAGCCCGCCCTTCGCGTCCCTTCGCTGCATCCCGATTCGGGGGCGGGTGGAAAGTTGGGGGTTTTGTTGTTGTTGTTGTTGGGGGGGGGGGTTTGCTTGTTTTTCTTTTTTTTTTCCTAAATTTGCCTTCCTCCCCTGGTGTCCCCCCTCCTCCTTCTAAATAGGAGATGTTCTCAGGACAGCGGCCGGGAGACTGGCTGGAATCAGTTTTGGAGGGTGATACACTGCGACAGCTAAAAGCTGGATAGGGTTTCAGCAGCTCCTATATAAAGCAGGGGGGACTTATGTCACTGCACTAATTAAATTCCATCTGGGTTGTTCCTCGGGGTGTTTTTGAGCCTGCCACCCAACTCTAGCAGGCAGAGAAGCCGGGAGACAGCATGATGGACCTTTTTGAAACTGGCTCCTATTTCTTCTACTTGGACGGGGAGAATGGAGCCCTGCAGCAGCTGGAGATGGCTGAGGGATCCCCACTGTACCCAGGCAGCGATGGCACCTTGTCCCCATGTCAGGACCAAATGCAGCCAGAGGCCGGCAGTGACAGCAGCGGAGAGGAGCATGTGCTGGCACCCCCGGGACTACAACCCCCTCACTTCCCCGGCCAGTGTTTGATCTGGGCTTGTAAAACTTGCAAGAGAAAGTCGGCCCCCACGGACAGACGGAAAGCAGCCACCCTGCGGGAGAGGAGGAGACTGAAGAAGATCAACGAAGCCTTCGAGGCTCTGAAAAGGCGGACTGTGGCGAACCCCAACCAGAGGCTGCCCAAGGTGGAGATACTGAGGAGCGCTATCAGCTACATCGAGAGGCTGCAGGACCTCTTGCACAGGCTGGATCAGCAGGAGAAAATGCAGGAGATCGGGGGGGACCCCTTCAGCTTCAGCCCTAAGCAGGGAAATGTAAGCAGGGCCGCTTGGTCCCTCCCGCCGCCCCGGCACGGCGCCGCCGCGCCCGTCCCCTCCCTCCTCCTCCTCGGCACGGCCGCTGCGGCCGCGGAGGGGGCTCTTCGGGGAACCTGCGAGTCCTCGGGCCTCCAGAGGTCAGCCGGCCCGGCCCGGCCCGGCCCGGGGAGCCGCTGGCCACCTCACTAACACTCGTCCTCTCCCCGTGTCTCCCCGCTCCCGCCCCCGCCTGTGTGCCGCAGATCCCCAGCTCGGACTTCCTGAGCACCTGCAGCTCCGACTGGCAAACCGTTTCTGACCATTCCCGAGCCCTAGGAATCAGCCCCAAAGAAGGTAACTCGCTCCGCAGCCGCCGGCCCTGCTCGCCCGCCGCCCCCGGGGCCGAGCGCCCTTCCTTCGCCCCGACGGCCGCGGCCCCAGCGGTCCGTCCCTCACCCTTCCCTCCTTTGCCCGGGCTCTCCGGCATCCGGGAGCCCCGCGCCACAGAACGGTTCGTTCTTTAATCCCTTTTCTCTCGTTGAGCAGGAGGCTCCGTTGTCGAGTCGTCGGCCTCTAGCAGTCTTCGCTGCCTCTCTTCAATAGTGGACAGTATTTCTTCCGACGAGCCCAAACTGCCCAGTACAGAGGAAGCGGTGGAGAAATAAACCCGATTGTGTGGTAGTACGTTTAACGAGATGAAGCATCCACCCTCTTCCCTCTAAACTAAATAACGAAGCAAAATAACACAGTGAAAAGCCCAAGCAAGGGCCCTGCTAAGGTCGATTCGAGGTACACCTATCCCAAGGAAAATGGCTCTCACTGACTCTAGCAAAATAGACTTTCCCCCTTTTCCATGTGTTTTTTTTCTTTAAATTGTGTTGCATAGACCATCCTTTTTTTTCTTTCTTTTTTTTTTTTTTTTTAATTTAATATATTTACCTGTGTACCGGTGATCCTCTTTGTCTGAGACTCACCGGGAAGTTCATTCCTGTCTGAGTGAAGCTGTTTGTTGCATTTCGTGTGAGTCATATTTAAAGAGTTCCCGCCTCGTTTCGTTCCTGTAAATAATTTCAGTACTGTCTTTTCTTTTGTAAACATAACATACATATTTAAATGGTGGAATGTGATATTGTATATAAGAACAGATGGGTTTCTTGGATTGTAAAATAAAGGTCTTTGTGTTTTCCTCCCCTCCTCGTAATTTCATAATAACCCGATCCCGGAGTTAAAACCCCCCATGGACTTCAGCGAGATGAAGCCCAGACGAATCAGATCCGTTTAGCTGAAGCAGGACCCGTGTAGCTTGAAGCAGGATTCGGGATAGATTTTTCCTGTTAGTCCTCTAAGGACCGTCTCTCCTTATTTAGGGCCGCACCCGCCATGTGAATTACCTGCCTCCCCGGGGGCTCCCGGGAAGCCGGGAGGGTACGCGTGGGTGCACGGGCGGGACCCGCCGCTTCTCGGGCCTCCCGCAGCGCTCCGTGGCCCGGTTCCTCGCCGTGCTTGCGGAACGCATGTGCCCCTGGAAAACGATGCTACTCCCCTAAAATGTCCAACAGGGCCGCTCGAGTACCTTGCCAGGCAAGGACACTTTGGCCTTGCTCTGCACGTGGAGGGTGAGCTTAGAAACGGGGACGCGCAAAAAGGTACCCCACCCCACGCACCCCACGCCCCGGTCCTTGAGCTGGGAGACTCTCAGCGCATCCCACCTCTTCCTCTGTGCACCGAGGACTTGAATACAGGCCTTGTCTGCAGCAAAAATGATGGGCCTGCTGCCCTAACGGGGCAGCGAGAGGCTGTGACAGGAGCCCGCTCCCTTGAGCGGGGGGAGCTGTGGTTTATTCCCAGGAAGGGCAACTCCCGTTGACTTCCTTGAGCCTGAGGGAGAAAGGAACGGGGTATCTCGGCGAGGAAAGAGTTAAGGGGCCGAAAGGATTTGGAGGTGGAGGGGTAACAACATATGAAGCCTTTCACTCAGTGATGTAAAAAAACACAGCCTCTCTAAGGATGGCGGAGGGGAGCTGCTCACAATCAGAACGTTAAGGTCTGTAATAGACTGTACCCTCGGGAACGGGCGACCACCAGGGAACAGCACATTCTGCCCTAAGCATACACACATAGGGCTCGCCGGAGAGCCTGCGCAAGCAAAGGGACCATACTTCAATTCTACCCGCTGGCGCTCTCCTCGTCAGCTTTAGCCCTTGATTTATTTTTTGTTTTTTGAAAGGTCACAGTCGCATTTCGGGAAGGTCTCCCCCTCCTCTGCCGGCTCGGGCACGGGTAAACCCGTCTGAGCAGAGCCTGCCCTGAGAACCGGCTCTCCCATCGCCGTGCCTTCCCATCGCCCTTTCTGTGCCGCCGTGGCCAGCCTGCTTTTTAAACCAGTCATGTGCTAGTTGTAATTGCTCTATAATGAAATATTCCATTCTAAGGAGCAATTGCGGCGGTACAGTGCGGTAGGCACAGTGATGCGACAGTTTCCCCCTTTTTGTCCTTTCAAATTAAACGCCATTTGCCTCAGGCAACCCTCGGAATCTTCAGAAAGTGGCGCGTCGGGGAGCACGGCCCCCTGCGTGCCATCTCTAGGACCTGGGGAGAAAGGGGAGACGGTGCTGTTCGCTTCTGTAGCGAAGGCACTTGACCAGCCACAGAGTATTTCAGATCGGGCTAGTAGCCTTCCTTCCTAATTTGTTTCGGTCCCCGCCGGGTCCGCGGGAAGGGCTACAGACAGTTCAGATGCTGATCCGAGCCCCTCAGGATCCGCTGCCCGTAACAAGGGCAGGAGTGGTGCTGAGCCACCCCTCAAAGCCACAAGGTCGCGTCGACATTCGGGCAGCCGAATGTCACATTGACCCACAGTTCAGCATTCACCTCTACGAATTGCCCGGTCTGCCGGGCAGGACCGCCACTACAGCGTCTTCTCCAACAGCAGGGTAACTTGAGCGATTGTTTGGAGTAAGTTTGCCTAAAGGAGGGGTTTTTTTCATTAAATAAAGAAAATACCTCCCAAATAGACTCTCAGTGACCCCCACGGCTGCGGCTGACATGCGGGGCTTCCCAGTAATGGTCGTCAGTATGTTTGCAATTAAGATGTTTGTGTTAGATATTAATAACGATAATCTTTACTTAAGTCCCCAGCCAAAGCAAATAGGGCCCTGGAAATGCAAAATCAAAGGGTAATAACTGGGTAAAGACAAGAGGTTTGTGATTTAATCAAGCCTTTTTCCGGAGGGGTCACGCACAAAGTCATCAAAGTTTTTAGGCGAATGCAAGTGCCCCTGCCGCTCCCTCCACCCCGATGCACTTCATTTAACACTGGAAAGCCCATGCTCAACACAGGCCCCCTCGCCCCTACCTGCTTCGCTCCCCCGGGAACCACCTGCTCGCTCCCTCAGGAGTGGAGGGTGCGGGGTGCCCGGCCCGGCCCGGCCGAGATGTTTGCGGGGCAGGGCACCGATGGGGGGAAGAGGAGGGGGGAAAGATGAGGGGTCTGTCTGCAGTGCCGCCGCGTTGTCACCACTTTCCTCTGAAGTGACGCAACCGAGCGTTCAAAGCCTCTTTTTTTTTTTTTTTTTTTTGATGCATCTTTATTTTCTTCGATAAAATCGCCTTCAGTCCAGGGAAAGAGACGGCATCGGGCTCAGCTCATTCTCTGAGTTCGTAGTAAAAGCAGGCAGGCGGCTACATAGCAGCTTTTTCCTCGGGAAAATTCCTGCGTGGATCGCTGCTGGGGGATTTTGAGCTGGGGATGGGTGTGGGGGGCAGGGCAGGGAAGAAGTTGAATAATTGAACCATGTGCTCGCTGGGACGTCCCTCCTATAGCAGGAACTAGCAACTTTTCCCAGTCTCAAGGCTGCTAAAAACCCCCTCGTGTCCCTTTGATCTCTCCTGGGAGTCCCATGGAGCCAGCAGAGGCCAATGCCTTCTTCAGCTGTCCTCTATACAAATCCCTCTGGCAGGTACTAATGTGTTTACTTAGGTGCGCACGATTCTCAGCGCTGGGGGGAACCAAACGTTTTTCACACGGCTGGAAGCGCCCGGCCCCACCAGCCCGACTGGGAAACAGTTTTGCTGCTGGGGCAGCGCGGAGTAGCCCTGGCCGCCGCTGCCGGCACCCCCCGACAGCGGGAGCGGAGCGGCTCGGCAGCGTGAACGCTGAGTAACACTCTAGAGGCGCTGCTCCGGGGCCCGGGGTTGCGCTTCGTCGAGGCCGGCGGGCACCGTGCAAGGCGCTCCGAAGGGCTGGGATTAGGGGCACGCTCGGGTAGACCCCAAACACCTCTCAGACCCTCAGCTCGATGATTTATTGTTTCGGTCGGATTTTCTTTTCTTAAATAGAAAGGCGTGGGGCTTGAAAAAAAAAATGGCGTGATCTGCAAACGGTGCCCACATGGGATGAAATCCCTCCAGAAATAGGTGCGGCACGGCGATTGCTGAGTAGCGGGGAAGGGCTGGGGTGAGGAATACCATTTAAAGCGATCCTGACACGTTCACCATTTTCTCTCTACCCGCCCACGGGAGCGGACAGTGTCTGATGCTCAGGCTGTTCCCACTTGCCGGATTTGAGCCTCCTGAAATGCAGCAGTATCGTCCCCCGCCCCCCACCTCGCCCTTCCCCAGAAGCCTCATTAGCTAGCCTTGTAGTTCGTGTTTTCTCTCTCTTTAGTTCCACTCGCCTACTGCATTTTTGCAAATTTGTTTTGAGATCACTTTACCAGAGGAGCCGGGGGCTCCTTAAGGGATACTGTTCACAGATTTTTTTCTTCCTGAGTGACAGGCTCTTCCATGCTTTCTTCCTTTTCCCCAAAAATATTCAAGAAAAAAAGGAAAGAAATTTTTCAAAGACTTTTGGGGAAAGGCACGATTTTTAACAGCCCCCCGCTAAGAGTCAAAGCTGCGAGCTAAAGCTCTGCATGCCAGGAGAGCGGGACCGAGCGGGTTGGCGTTGTGCACCGGGAGATCCACAGTGCATGCCTGGAGCGAAACCAAGCATGCATCAACCAAGAAAGGTGATCGGAACTGCAACCGGCACTTTAAAGATCAAGTTTATTTGTGCACGAAGCATAAATATGTAAACAGGTCTATTTTAGCCAGCTCAAACGTGGTAAATCAGATTGTGTGTATGTGTCTGTCTGTGTTTGTGTGTGTGCACGCCACAGCCCAGTGAGGAGTTCAAGTTACTGCCCAGCAGAACCCCTTCTGACTGACTCTGTCTTAGCAAAACAATAGGGAACTGCCCTGTTTCAGATGTGGCCCAACAAAACTGCAACCTGCACCTCAGAGCAGCAGAAGTCTGAAGTTCTGAGCTTTCTCCTTTCTGTAACTTTACTCCTTTATCAACTCCCTGCTTTTGCTACAGTATTCATTTCAAAGGGGGCTCCCCCTGTTTATGGCCCCAAATAAACCGAGGCAGTGCAGACGTAGCCTTCCCCAGACTTTAGATAATTATGCATCTGTTCGAAGGAAGAAGGGTGTGTGCATGGTTGTTTTTTAGGAAACTTTTTAGCCTAAGAGTGGAAATCCGCCTTTGGGGGGCTCGGGGGTGGTGGTGGAGGGGAAACAAGGAGCAGATGGGGTCCCTCTAGGCTCAATCCCGGCCGGGCCGCTAGCCGCTCTCCGCCTCGCCCGTGCGGATCTGGGCTTTCCAGCAGCGTGCGCTGCTACAGGGCACCTCTCTCAGGAGATACTCCCTACCTGCCTTGCTCACTTGATCAGCGGCTCCTTGGGACAACCGGCTCGCCACGCCACCGCATTACTTCTTCCTGGAGGGAGGCTAACTGAAGACACCTTTTTCCTGGGCACGCAGACCGGCTCCGTAGTGTTTGAACCGCTGCTGGTTCACTTGCTCTTCGTTTGAGTTAACCTAGTTCATACAGTTTTATTCCCAGGTAGGGAAGGTTTCCTTTGCCTTCTCATAATATTTTCCTCAGCTACAAAAGCCACGTGGATGAAACCAAAGGATTCCCGCGCGCTAGCAAATGCCTGTTAAATGGCTACATTACCACTCTAATGACCCTTGCACCGCTCCGCTCGGCTACTGCTGCGGCTGGGGCTCTTGCAAGGCTTTTGTCCCCGGCTTGTGTAAAGTTACTTAGGAATTGCGGCGTTAGAAATTTTACACTTCCAGGAGGGGTTTGTTGCACTGACAGCTGGGACGCATCTGTAACGGTACAAGTTTGCCTGAAAGCAGAAAATTAGCAAGCCCAAGGCACTGCTTGACTGTTATGTCTCTAGCAGCACCAGGTCACACGAGTAGGAGAAAGAATGGGAAGGGGATTTGCCTCGGAGCAAACACATACACTTTGGTTTTGTGAGAACCTTTCCCTGTGACCCGATCCAACAGCACTAACATCTGGGTTTCCCCCCTCCTCGTCTCTCCTGGCCACAAGTAGCTGTGCATTTTTGTCCCCCAGTTTGTAAATTTAAGCGGTTGGTGACACAACTTGTCACTTGCACAGGACAAGTGCTCATTGAGATAAATGAACACATTTTAGGCCTAAAAAGAAGAGTAGATTGTTTCAGGTCAGCCCTGATCCACGGGCTGCGTGAAATAAAGGTATGCAAATATACACTGTAGATGCTATGGCGGGGGGGCTCAACGTTAATTCCCTCGAGGCAACCTGTGATGGGAGATGGGAACATCGGGACGAGGAAGGACTTTGTTAGCAATGTCAGTGGTTCGTGCGCGTCCACTGTCCCTCTTTCTCTCTCCACACCAAAACTGAAAATTGATTGAAACTTCAGAGATGTCGCAACCAGTTCTTGGGAGGTCGTTCAATAGAAAAATGCTCAGCTCTCGGCTCTCCAAAAGAGCGGTGCGGAGTAAATTATCTCCTGGGGACTGGAGGGGGCTTGCCAAGACAGCCCCCGGTAGGGGCTGTGGTGGGATATGCTAATAAAGACTGGCCGCTGCGGACCAGCCTCCCTTTCCATGTATATATAAGGGCCCCCCGCATCAGCCGAAAGACACTTGGTCTCGGGTCGCTAATTACGGAGGAAATTGCCCCACTGCGCTGCGGAGCGCCTCGCTGAGAGCCGGTGGCCGCCGTCCCGCACTGACGCCTCCGCAGCAGGGATGGAGGTGATGGACAGCTGCAAGTTCTCCCCGTCCGAGCTCTTCTATGACAGCTCCTGCCTTTCTTCCCCGGAGGGCGAGTTCCCCGAGGACTTTGAGCCCAGGGACCTGCCCTCCTTCGGCGCCCACGAGCCCCCCGAGCCCGCCTGCTCCGAGGAAGAGGAGCATGTCCGAGCTCCCACCGGCCACCACCAGGCCGGTCACTGCCTCATGTGGGCTTGCAAAGCTTGCAAAAGAAAATCCACCACAATGGACCGGCGGAAGGCGGCCACCATGAGGGAGAGGAGGAGGCTGAAGAAAGTGAACCAGGCCTTTGAGACCCTGAAGAGGTGCACCACTGCCAACCCCAACCAAAGACTCCCCAAAGTAGAGATCCTGAGAAACGCCATCAGATACATCGAGAGCCTCCAGGAGCTCTTGAGGGAACAGGTAGAAAACTACTATCATCTGCCTGGACAGAGCTGCTCCGAACCGACCAGCCCCACTTCCAGCTGCTCCGATGGGATGGTAAGAGGGAGGCAGGAGCGCTGGGGCTGTGGGGACCCCAGGAAGGCCCGCGGGCAGGTTCCACTCGGCCTAGCGTCGTATGGGCTGAACGCATCCGGACACGAGGAAAAGGCGGGAGGTTTGCCTTACAACAGGCCCCTTTCCAGATTTACCGCCGAGCACGCACGGGGGCTGTGCGGGGGTGCGGGGGCGGCAGCGGACACGCTGCAGGCGCCCCGGCCCCGGCGGCCCCTCTGCTCTCCTAGCTGGCGCCGCAGAGGGGTCGGCGTGGGGCGGGGGGCGCGGGGAAGGCGCTGCCCTGCGGCAGCAGCGGGGCCGGGCGCGGCTGCCTCGCTGCCCTGCGGGTGCCGGGGCTCCCTCCCCGCGGGCCTTCGAGGCGCTTTCCCTCGGCGGGGGCGTCCCGCTGGCCCCTGGGCGGGGGCGGCTGGGCCGGCACTCGCCGCTCGCTGTCTTGCAGGCCGACTGCGGCAGCCCCGTCTGGGCGGCGAGAGGCAGCAGCTTCGACGCCGTCTACTGCTCCGAGATAGCCCACGGTAAGCCGGACCCGACCCATCCCGCCCCAGCCGCGGCCTTGGGGGGTGGAGGCGGCCCCGCCGTCCCCCGCGGCATTTGGGGACGGCGGCGGTCACCCCCCGGTCACCCCGCGGTAACACGCTGCCGTGTCCCCGTCGCCGCGCTCGGCGCAGCGTACGCCGCTGATCAGAGCAGCGCCCTGTCCAGCCTGGACTGCCTCTCCAGCATCGTGGACCGTCTCTCCCCGGCGGAGGAACCAGGGCTGCCCCTCCGCGACGGCGACTCCCTCTCGCCCAGCGCCAGCATCGACTCGGGGCCGGGCACGCCCGGGACGCCGCCGCCCCGACGGACCTACCAGGCGCTATGAGGGCCCAGCAGGGCCGCCCGCCTCCCGTGCCCAGCCGCCTCCTGCAAATGCTTCTCGGGCGAGAGGGGCAGCCTCCGTGCCCCTTGGGCCGCCGCCTCCCTCCCGGGCTGAAGGCAAAGCGCCCTGCCGCGCCCCCGCCCGGGATATCCCCGGGGCAGGCGGACCCCGGGGCTCGGGACACACACACTATCCTGGAAACCCCGCTCCAAATAAAACACGCTGTGAGAGAGCAGTCTGGCCGTCTGGTTCTTTAAGTGCATTCCCTGGTATGGGGAAAGGCAGCGAGACCCGGCTGCGGGGCGCCTGCCTGCATCCCTGTTCAGCTGTAACCCAGCCTCGGTCGCCCCCGGCTCCTGCCTGCGAGGGGACCCATCTCATCACGGCAGTCCCGAGCCGCGAGATGTAGAGTCTTGCCGGACTGGGGCCTGGGAGCTTGTTTCTCACTTTACCAGTGTGTATTACTCTCTCATGGAGAAACAAAAATATGGAGAGTTAAATTCTCCCACTATAGGTCCTGTTGCGGGCACAGTTTCCATTATTTTCTGTAAAAGTGATATTTCATAGATGTATTTTTCTGTCCTCCCCTTCTCTCCTTCCTTTGCGCCCTGCCCCAGTAAAGCTCTTGTTTCTTTCATTGGGTCTGAAGACTGACGGTGTATTCCAGGATTTGGCCCTCAAATTGCATGGTGACTACTTAAAACAACTGCATGATCTATCTCTCATAACTATGAAGGGGAATTTACTCAGTGTTCTGGCAGGGACAAATTTAGTTAAGTTAGTAAGAACAAACCACACGTATCTCTTTCACAAGCCATGAGGTATATTTCACAATATTTGGAAAGCAATATAGATTTATTTGCTCCTAATGACTATGGTCTTACCAGCCAGATAAAAATTCATTACTCTACATGAGTCTAGAAACCAGGTCAAATCTTCATCTGTTTTTCAGACTTAGCAAGTGTTTCCTTCCAGGCACTCAATCTTAAGTCTTTCTACCATGAAAAATTTCTAGCTCTTTGCACTCCCTTAGTTGCAGTTCAAAACTTGCCTAGCCACCTCCCCCACCAAAAAAAAAATAAATAAATAAGAAGACATGAGGTGGAGAGATGGGCTCCTTTTAGTGCATCCAGAAATGTCTCATATGATTAATACTCTGACTGGAAAGGGATATAAACCTCGCTAGTGTGGGATAATAATGTATTTGCCATTTGTGTTTATGTTGCTAGCAGTCAGTGGCCAAGGGGCCTGGAAGTGGTATTTCACCTCTGATAAATCTTTCACTTGAACCCAACCCAGCTTAGTCATGTCACCAAAAGTTATCACCTGACTGCTCTTTGGCAGGCCTCTGAAGTGAGGATGAAAGAAGTCTAGCTTAGGGATGGCTCCATCCCCACAGCACGTTGAGGGACTGTGTCTCCCACAAAGGGCCACAGAGAAAGTGAGGTGGCACCTGCCTGTCTGAGCCCACAGCTGGGAGGTGCAGGCGTGCGACTGACACAGGGCAAGGCCAGCCTGCCCCTAGTGTACAGCTTCCCTCAAAATCACTTTCTGCCCTTGCCACATGACCTTGAGGTAAGTGTTTTTTTCCTGCAGAGTATTTCAGGAGGAGCCCTTACCAGAATGGGCTTTCCGCATATATAGATACGTCCCATGTAATTGTGGAGTAGAAAAAGTGGTTTGAAAACCATGGTATTCACACACTCCTGTCATTACAGATGCTTCCAGAGTATGCAAGTGCCTTAACACAAACACAGTCTTTCGGGGGATCAGTTCCTGAGCCTTCTGTTCATAGGAATCCTTATGCAAGACTGTGAACATCAATGATTTTCATGATTTCTCGCACGTTGCTGCAGTTTTGCAGTGTTCACTTCTCTTATCCAAAATACCATCCCAAGGATACTGATTATTCCTAAGGATCTAATACAGTGCAGATGATTTTAAATGGTATTTTAAAGTTAGCTAAGCTGGAGAACTTTCAACATTTCATTCTGAACTGTGCTGACCTTGGCAAGTGATCTCGGGTGAAGTATGCAGAGTAACACTAGCAAATCACATGTTGGTAATGTACACCTCTCTTTGGCTGGCAGACATTTTAAGAGTTGCAAAAAGGTCAATAGTTCTGTGAAGTAGCTTTTCAGAGTGTGAGGAGAAGTATTCCGCCTGTGGGATGTTTGTGCATAGTTTCCTAAGTCCTACTAGGCTAGTTTGCAATCTGTGGGCTTTGTTACACACATCTAGGAAACAAAATCTTAATTACAGGACATTTAAGAAAAAAGCTCCAGTGAACTGAAATGCGGTGTAATCCTCATAAGGAATGGAAGTTAGGACTGTGAAACTGCTTTTAGTCTGTGGATTGGGAAGAACAAGATGTAAAAGTCTGTGGTCTTGGGAGATACTGTTGTGGTCAGATTTTGCATGTTTCATAATAACAGTAACAAGTGGAACTGAAAAGAAAGATTTGTAATCTATATGAAACATGCTCATCTAAGGAAGGCAGTGCCCAGAAATACATAAGAAGATACACCTGAGCTTCACCTATCCCAACTCTTACTGTGTGGCCGAGTGCTTCAGGCTCTGGGGATAGTGCAGTGGCTTTACAGGCAGGCAGGGAGGTGGAAATGGTGTTTCATTCATGGTGTCAGAATAATGAATATAACACAGAAGCTGCGAGAGCTCACTGCAAGGAAGGGCATAGTTCTGTACAATTTTTTTTAAAAAAATAGTGTTTTAATTTTACCTCTGAAAATCATGCTTTTTTGGCTGATGGCTGAGGGAGACAGCTGAAGGTTTTTTGTGTGTGTGAAGAGTTTCTTGTGTCTTTTATCTTTCATTAAGAAACAAAGCAGAGGTCTTTAGAGAAATACATTTTTTAATTTGAAAAGGCCCACTGTACATTGCAAAACTGACATAGAAACCTGGAAAAGACCCCTTAAATATAACATCAAGATAACAGTCCTGCTTGCTTTATGTTCAGATTTCGTGAATTGTCTGTATGGAAAAACACTCATTTTGACTGTAGGAAAAGCTCAATTTCTTCTCCTGTGGTAAGGCTTAAAAGTGATAAACTTTTACTAATTAGTTCTTGGAGGATGAAGGGCTCATAATTTATACTGTTTGTCTAAATACGCCTAGAAACACTTCAAAGTCATAGCTACGTTTCAGTGGAAATTCAGCATCTCCATCTTCCAGTCTCAGCCTGCTTGTCAGGAGCAGTCAGACCTAACCACAGCTGGCAGGTCACTTCCCCCCACCCTAGATTTCTTCCTTCCTCCCTCTCTCCTTCCCTCTCTTCCTCACTCTCTCCTTCTCCTCCTCTGCAGAGCCCTTGACTCCCTCATCACTTCTCCTTACTCCTCTCAGCTGGACCTTGAAGTCCCTGGAGGACCTGCAGCTGGCCAGCTGATGACTGCTGACCTTTGGCAGGCTCTACATGGGGTATCAGCCTTACAGCTGGCCACAACTGCCTTCCTGGCAACTAAGGACCTAATGAGCTTGGTCAGCTGGTGACTGGGCTGGGATCCTGCTGACTCATTTGACCCTGTGTGAGGGATGGAGAAGTTCACCCCCAAATGTGGAGCGAGCGAGTAGTGCATCAGTCCATGTGCTGCTGCCCCAGGGCATCAGGGCCAGGCTTCTAGAGCCAACTGGATTAGTGAAATGACTAAAAAAGAGCATCCTGTTCAATCCATCCAGTCCAGGAGATACACCCATCTGCCAGACCAGAGATGGACTGAGGGAATTGTTCCCCTTCCCAAGCACAGTGTGATACATTTTTTCTTCATCCATCAGGTGCCCCACTTTCCTGTCTACAGGAGGTTATGCATCTTGGACACTCATAGACCTCATGCCAAACCTTCACTGTATGCAGAGTCCAGTCACTTACTAAAAGGTCTTCTGCTTTCCCCTCTCCAGACCAGCTGATGGGCACCATCCATTCTTGAAGTCCGTTTTCTTTTTGAGCATTAGTAACATTTATGAACAGACCATCAATCCGCTGAAAAATGTTGGGGGTTATGATGCCAAAGGCATTGCTCATCTGTGCTTTAAAAAGGTGACATCATGATATATGAAGGTCAGCAAGCCCAGAGAGAGATCAGAAAGGTAGTTCAGTGTACACATTAAATCAGATGCATTTGAATCTGATACCTTCTAAGAGGCCTTTAGACCTGGAGTAGCAACGGAGGAATAAATGTATGGGAGAAAGTGACTGTCTCATATTGGGAATTCCCTTTTGAAGGTACAGCTGGTGACAGGAAAAAGGGGGCTCCTGCTGAAACCAAAAAGGTAAGCACAGAAAGCGGGGAGGGCAGCTGTCACATGGGTGTATATGCAGCTACTCAATATGAAGTAAAGGGGTGGGGGTGGTGACTCTGGGTAATTGGAAAAAAGTTTAATAACTCCAAAATCCCTTATGCAGAGCATGAAGTAGGGGAAAAACCAAGTAGACAATTGCTGAGGCAGCTCTATCTTACCAGTGGCTGAAATGCATGTGTTTCACAGGGTACAAATTTCTCACATGTTTATTGCCTGGGTGAAATACAAAAATGACTGAACTTCGAAATGTGAAACTTGTTATTTCTAAACTTCCAAATAGGAAGGACAGTTAAAGCTCCTTTTAGAAAAGTGCTCATGAAATTGGACTTCTTAAGCAGAAGTGCTCTGCTCTGAGGGGTATCCTGGCCATGTTTGCCTCCCACAACCCATGTCTGTCTCTTTTCTGTGGAAGATAAAGAGTATGAGAAAAAAAGAAGTATGTATTTGGTATATAGTCTTGATTTAATACATCATTTCAGCAGTACCATAATTCCTGTTTATAGAATGAATAGTCCTATTTTTATTAATTCTTTTTGTTGTCCATTTTCCCCATCTATAAAAAGTTCTATTGTTTCTAAGCATTGGTTACATGAATAAGTTTGAGTGCCAGTTGGGTTTAATACAGAAAGAAATCTTTATCTTCATGTAAACTCCCTTTTAGTCAGAAATAATGTATTATGAAGTACAGATAGACAGCTAAGTTTATTCTTGCCACAATTCCACTGAAGCCCCAGGAGTTTCACCAGGAACAGATTTGGGCCAGAAGGCCCACAATATAGTTACATTATATTCATTTTCTCATTCTTCAGAAATGGACTGTTTATGTGCCGAGCTGTAAAGTGATATTCATGATGACTGAAGCCTGAAAAACATTAAAATATCCAGATCCTCTGCTCCAAATCCTCCGCTATCCAAAACTGTTCCTTTGCCTTCGAAAGGAGGGGGTTACTGCTGTTGAGGGTAAACAAGGGCAGGGGCACAGCTTTAGAGCTCAAGTTGAAATAAGGACTAGCCTAGCTAATATTGAGGCTTAACTGCAGTGAGCCTGTGTCTCAGATGCTGCCCCAGCCCCAAAGGCCACCCAGTGCCCTCCCCCACCAGCCCTGCCTTCTTGCTCCTGTAGCAGAGGCTTCCCGGTTGATCCTTTCAGCTCAGCAATCCTTGGGAGATTTTCTGCCCCATCCCCCAAACCCACTTTCTCAGAGGAATTTTTCTTTAAATGAAAAGTGCTGTGGAAAATTGCTTTTTATTGCGATTATAATGGATACAGCTATTCACATGGCTTGCAGTGTGCTTGAGAGCCAGAGCCCACCCTCTGTTCACACACTGTGGCATACCAAGTACAGTCATGTTTTCTGTTTTATTTGGCCATGATCTCTAGAAGCAGGAGCTTGAAATTGCACTCACAGTAACTGCAGTGTTTTTCCTATGGTCTTGAATGCCAATCAGCTCATACTGAATAGGTAAGATAACTACTACTGTTAGCTAGCAAGTGCTGGAGAGGAGTCCATTGCAATGTTAAATAACCTGGCCCAAAAGAACCAGGGGCAGAGATTGTAATGAAAATACCCTTAAATTGTTGTAAGCCATGATTTGAAGTGTACATTACAAGAATTACTGTAACAGGAACCACCCGACCCAGTGGAGAAACCTTAAAAGAAGCAGTGCAGGTGCAGCAGTGACCTGACCTGATCTGGCTGAGGTGCCCAGTGACTCCACAAAACACATCACCTTTCCTGTCCTCAGTGAGCACCATAGCAGATGGAGCTCAAAGTCATGGATTAAATGAGCTCAAAGGACATTTTGTGGATATTTTGTGAACATTTTACAAACATTTTTCAGGCGTGATACATAGACTAGGGAAATGTACTCACAATACCTGCAGGGTTTTTTTGATAGTCTTGAATGTCACTCAGCTCTTGCTATTGATAGGCAGTAAGTACAAAGAGACTGTGAAGAACTCTTCCTCTGGAACCTAATTATATTTTAAAAAACTTTGTCCATCTGTACAATTAAAGACAGAGATAAGATTTTGCCAAACATAGGATAAAACCCTTCACTTTTTAAAAATCAAATTATAGACTCATAAAAAAGAAATCAGTGTGTATAAGATACTAGAGTAAGATACAACCAAGTTTATTTTAACATCCTTTTCAACTGGTGAAAATACCTTTGCACAGGCATACTTTATATATGCAAGTTTTAGCAAGCTCAAAGCTTAAAAATAGAGGTGATTTGGGGGAAGGAAGAAAACCAGTATATAAGCATTACAAGATCATTTATGTAAAATGTCATAGGAGTGCTTTTTTAGGGGATTGGTGATGTGATGTTTATCTGAGTCTTCAACCTCCAATTAAATTTTATTATATGTAATCCTGGTATGTCAGATATAGAAGTCCACAGTCTCTCCAGCAAAGACCTTCCCCAGCAGCTTTACTATCATGTTGCTACAGCAATGTTTTGGAAAGTTCAGGGGCTTCTTTAGAGAAATGACAGATTCATGGGAGGCATTAGTTTTGCAAAGGTGAGATTCTGCCTCTTTTAGCTACCTGAACAGCTCTGTTTGATTCTGATCCTGAAGGTCACTTGGTTAAAAGCTGTGAGCCACACCTACAACTTTTCTTCCTCTAATTCCAGAAAGAAATGTGCTTGCCAAATATTTTGTGGTTTATGAATGCTTTTATGTTTCTGTTTCTTGTTTCCTTCAGAAAAAAGAGAAAAGCAGTGTATAACCCAGTTAAAAATGTGGATTGTCTGAGAATTGCCTGCACTGTAAGAATAAGAGCATTGCTCCAACATTAAACAGTCCTCAAAGTTTTCTGATGACGTGCACACTCAGGCAGGATTTGTCAGATCCTGAGCTGACATCAGTGCTGTTCGGTTTGGAAGACTGGCAGACCTGGGCTCTAACTTGAAGATAGAAGTAGGAAGAAGAGTTTTTGGGTTAATTTTGATGCTGTAATTCTCCCACTGCAATTCAATGCAATGAAGGAATTGCTAAGAGAAGGGAAAAAACCCAAATCTTTTGCGAGAGGATATGCTGTGTATCTAAACCAAATGTGACTGAAATAGCTGAAGCCTGAAAATTAGAAATTACAAGCATGACACCAATCCAGCAGAAAGTATAACACACAAATACTTCTAAAATTAAAAATAACTCAGCAGCACCCAAACATAAGAGCACTATAATCTGCATTGTTTTGGTCTTAGTAGAAGTGTCTACTTTCTAGTGACACCCTACACTTGTGCGAGCTTTCACTCCCTCTGGCTTCTCCAGAGAAGGCTGCTCCAGCTGAGGCTCTTTTGGGTGCAGGAATTCAAAGCTGAAGAATCCTTTTTCCAGTGGGATTATTCTTTTTATAAAGCTGTGTGTGTGTGCTGGAAAAGCAATTTATTTTGTCACTAACGTGGGATAAAGCATCATTATGCTACTCAGCTGTCACTGGGGAGTATTTGAAAGTGGTAAATCTATTTTGGCCAGAGTAGTAGTTCTAATCTTTCTAGTCTGAATAAAAAAAATTAGTAAGTACAGGACAAGGTCTGAACTTTGGCCCTCCCCCCAGATTTCTGAAATTTAAGAAGCAGATTTTCTACAGAATGTAGAAAATCTATTTCTCTAAAATATTGAAGTAGAGAATTTTAAATGTATTGATTAAAAAAAAAAATCAACTGTACTATTTAAAGCATTGAAATATACAGGAGTTAGGCACTTTAGAAAATTCTATGGCAGATGAAGGCTCAGATTCTCCAGTGGGATTAGGTGTTTAAATATAGCTGAGAATCAGACACTCCAGAGCCACAAGCTCCAAGGGCCCTGTCCTTGTAAAGCTATACAGAACACTGTAAATATGGGGAATCCTCAATATATGGTGAGGCACCTGGATCCCAGTGTAATGTCTGAGAATGTGAAGCAGGGATCTGCCTGAATAGCAAGAAGGACTTGATGAAGAACATGTCTTACTTAGGTTTCTTAATCTGGATTGTAATATAGTGTCTTTCCCCAGTCAAGATCAATCTTGGATTGGAATATAGGGTCTTTCCCCAGTCAAGATCAATCTGTCCATCTTTCTGCCTATCTGTCCTGTGCCTGACCCTTATGTTTCATGGTCTGAGCAGGAATAAACATTTCATTTATAAAGCAAAAGGTGGATGTGAAATTGTTTCCCTTTTATTAAATAGGTTGTTATAGCGCTTAGTCATGATGTGGGAAGATGAGTCAGTGCCCTTTTCTTCTGATGATGAAGGGACTGCTTTGATTAGGACAGAAGAGAGTGTTTTGGGGCATGGTGTCTCCAGTGCATATTTGAGCTGCACCACTGCATGGACTAAACTAGATTGTCTTTCCTGCAGCCTGCATGATGACTTTGTCTTCTCAGACATTTAATTTGCCCCTAAATCAACTTTCTGCTTCCTTTTTCTCCAGGTTGTGGGGTGGATGAGTTGTGTGGCATATGATCCCCTTTTTCTGAAGGGCTCTGTGATCTTTTTGTCATGTGGCTTTTTAGTACATGGCTAAACTGTTGGTGTTCACCATCCTGCAATGGGAGCATGTTCAGTCCTGTGACAAGACCACTGCTCAGCCATGTGCATGGGAGGAATCTGCTCATCCTCATTTTCATATTGTCCCTTGTGTGATGCAACATGTGTTTCAGTCACAAAGGAAGCAAATTTCTCACTGAGCACGTTAGGTAGGGTTAGGACCTACAGCCCATGCCTCTGCACCAGGCTGAATGGATATCCCAGAGCAATATCCTCATAGGCAAACTCAAGAATTGTGGACTGGATGAATGGACAGTGAGGTGGACTGAGAACTGGCTGAACATCAGATCCCAGAGGGCTGCAATCGGTGGCATGAGGTCTAGTTGGAGGCCTGTCACTAGTGGTGTCACCCAAGATTCAGTACTGGGCTAAGTATTCTTTAACTTACCCATCAATGACTTGGATGAAGGGTCAGAAGCAAGTTCACTGATGGGAGCTGGGAGGAGTGGCTGATTCCCCAGAGTGCTGTGCAGCCCTTCAGAAGGACCTCGACAGGTTGGAGAGATGGGCAGAGAGGAACCTTCTGAAATTCAACAAGGGCAAATGCAGGGTCCTGCACCTGGGGAATAATAACTCCAAGCACCAGAACAGGCTGGGAGTCGGCCCACTGGGAATCAGCTCTGCAGAGAAGGACCTGGGGGTCCTGGTGAACAACAAGCTGCCCATGAGCCACAGGTGTGCCCTGGTGTACAAGAAGGCCAATGGTACCCTGGAGTGCATTAGGAAAAGCATTTCCAGCAGGTCAAGACAGGTGGTCTTGCCCCTCTACTCAGCCCTAGTGAGGCCAGATCTGGAGTGCTGTGTCTAGTTCTGGGTTCCTCAGTACAGGAGAAATATGGAGCCCCTGGAGCAGGTCCAGCAGAGAGTGACAAAGATAATTAAGGGACTGGAGCATCCCTCTTACAAAGAAAGGCTGAAGGAGCTGGACCTGTTCAGCCTCAAGAAGAGATGACTGAGAGGGGACCTCATGGATGTCTGTAAGTATCTGAAGGGAGGGTGTCAAGAGGACAGGGCCAGGCTCTGCTTGGTGGTACCAAGCAATAGGACAAGAGGCAATAGGGAGAAACTGATGCACAGGAAGTTCCACCTGAATATGAGGAAGAACTTTACTGTGCAGGTGACCATGCACTGAACAGATTCCCCAGAGAGGTTGTGGAGTCTCCCTCACTGGAGATATTCAAGAACCATCTGGACACAATCCTGTGCAATGTGCTCTGGGATGACCCTGCTTGAGCCCAGAGGTTGGACCAGACAAACCGCTGTGGTTCCTTTCCAGCTTACCGTTTCTGTGATTCTGTGACTCTGTGAACACAGGACTGAAGTGGCTACTTGCCACTTTTGAAGAAGTGAGTGTTGTGGGAGCTTCTCTGATTGGGATTCAGTCACCAGAGCGGGTAAAACAAGGTGAGATAGAAAAGGTCTTGTTGGCAAGTACAGGCTTCCAGAAATGTCGTCATGGAAAGTGAGGCAATGGTAAATGTTGCTACCCCTAGGGTTATCAAATCTGAGGAAATATCCTGAAAAAAAATCAAATTTTTGATCTTAAATGATTAAAGGAAAGGCTTTTCCAACTCCCATGATGCCTTTGGGAGCTAGTCCTTGGATCTTGCCTCTGTTTACAGGCACCCGAGTATCTTAGGAAATCTGTCTGTATGGTCTCAATTCAATCAGATACTTCTCTGCATGACCAGCTTATGATGGCATGGACTCCCTTGTGAAGCCAGGGGCATGCATTATAAATCCAGGTATGTGGTTGTGTATGTTGGGCTATAGATTGCAATAATTTCCTCTATTTTTCAGTACCATACATTGCAATGAAGTCTTGATCTGTGATTGTACATTTAAGAGACAATTAGCACCCTATAAACATGAGCACTTTAAAAGTGCTCAAAAACCACAGTTAAGCAAATGCTAATTGCATGAGTGTAATTTTGTCACCTTTTTTTAATAGTACCTTAAAATCTGTACATGAAGGGTTTTTGTAATGATTTGCTATTGCATCTAGTTCCATACTGGTAAACTTCCTGCAGAATAATTTATGATGTCATGTGCCATCTGCTATGAATTTTGATAAAATTATTTTATCCTGGCTTCATGGTTAACATTTTCAGTATGAAGTTGTTTTCTGGAGTGTTTCCTTTTAGTAAGAGGCAGGTGGTACTTCCAACAGTCAGGGAATGGATTTCAGACAGAGTTTGGATTTGTCACCTTAGAGGATTTGGGGATCTAGCTGTAAAATACAGCACTGGATCACCATTTCATGAGTAAATAGTTCTCCAGACACAGATCCTGATCCATTGTTCATGATTTTCTTTGAAGCAACACAAATTCTTTAACTTAAAGATATCAAATAGACTAACTGGAACTCTATGGGAAAACAGGCAGTGTCTGGCCTCAGGACAAGTACACAGGATAGAAGGGAGGATTAAGCACTGTATGCACACCATAGCCATACAGGGCAGCACGTATATACAGGCAGTAAGGGAGCAAGTCTGTGCAGCAAGCAGAGCATCTCCCTAAGCAGCGCTGCTGCAGCGGTCAGCAGAGGCAGCAGGACAACTCTTCATGGAGTGTGGCAAGCCCTGAGGCTGGTCCCAAACCAACAGGTGACAGCAGCAAAAGGGAAATAATGTGCATGCTGGGCTGAGAAACCATCGTGCACAGTGGCAGATTGCTAACAGTGTGTTATGATCTTATGTCGTAAATTTGGTGGTTGTGGTTTTTTGTCATTCTTTAGCAATTTAAGTAAATAAATAGCTTAAAAAAAGATAACACCTTTTAAAAGTAATCAAAATTGTATAAAGATCCTGTCATTCCTTTTGCTTGGATAAATAATTGGAGAAAGTTAGAAAAGAAGATGTTGAAGTAAAAGGTTAGTTTTCACAGTGAAGTCACAAGTAAAGTATAACATAATCTAAGTGATCTGGAAAAAAAGATTATTGACATCAATAAATCAGGATAATAAATAATAAATCCAGACTGTCTGTAAGAACTGCAGAAAGACTCCATAGGATTTAGTGATTGTCTGTTAAAATGACAGATGAAAGTAAGTTTTGATAAATAGAACATTATACACACAGGGAAAAACACGGCTAACTTCACGTATAAAATTGTGGGTTGTCTTACCCCTTTTACTCAGGAATGAGATCTGAAAGTTATAAAAAATGGTATTAGGTGTAACAGAGAAAGAGATAATGAGCAATCAGAAAATATCACTATGCTACTGTATAAATCTCAGTGTATGCTCAGACTACATAAGCTCCTCTAGTACCCCCATGTGAAGATTTCTGTAGTAGAATCTGAAAAGATTCATGGAAAGGCAACAAATGTGATCAAAGATACCTAAATGTCTTCTCTCATGGGAATGTGGGGTGTACAGTAACTTAGGAATTCTGTCTTATTTTTAATTCTTACCATTTGTTCAGCATCAGAAGACTGATGATTCAAGGAAGACATATTTCTATATTAAAGATCTAGAGAAAAGATAAAGGCATGATAAAAGCCATGAGTGGCATGAAAAGGCAGACAGGGAATGATTTTTTAATGTCTACCCCAGTACAGCAACCATGGAGCACCAAATTAATTTTAAAGAAAATGTAAAATAGTAAGTTCAAAACAAAAAGAAATGTTTTTTGTACCACATGTGAGTAAACTGTGAAACCCTGCTGCAGGATGGGTGGTTGCGGAATATGCTGACTTCAAAAAGCCCCTAGAAAAGTTAATGTAGGAGAACTTTATCAAGGGATACTAAATACAGTTACACCTGATTTTGATTCAAGACTCTTCTGAGGAAGCTCAGGTTCCTGGAAGCTGGACGTGAGTTATGGGGGGAAGCTCATGGCAATGCCTGCCTCATCTTCTGCTCTTTGGAGCTGGATTACAAGGTTCCCAGTCCTGGTTTCAGCTGGAGTGATCCCTCTGATCTTTAATGTTCTGTTATGTTGAAACCAACAAAATACATATCACCAGCTGGTTTTATAGCCAGGTAGCATGCAATTTCCTAGACTTGCATCCTAGCAGTTGTTCATTCAATATCGTCTGTATGCTGCAGACATGTACAGACATAGTTCCTTGACTTAGTAACTACCTACTACTTCAGTCAGTTTGCTTGGCTTCTGTGCACTAATCCTTGGCAGTTACTCTCCTGGTTATAGATATTTTTGTGCCTGTCAAGATAGAATGTTGCATTCTGTGGCATCTAAAATTTAGGCTTCCTATCTGATCTATTCATCTAGGTTCCCTCTGTAGTGAATGATGAAAAAGAGGCATTTTCTATTATCAATATTACAAGGTGGAAGAGATGTAACTATCCAATGTATTTTCTTCAGCAACAAATGGGGAATAGGATGCTCCTACAGACAAACCAAGAAACCACAGTGCTTTCTATGGGAAAGGTAAGAGAATGGTTTTATGCTGCTTCACTAGCTGAAGGAGAAACCTGTAAAAGCTGGGGAGGGAATAAAGGCTGGCAAGGCAGAGGGGAGAGAGTAGGAGGAGGATGATGAGAAAATTCTTCTACTGTCTTCAGAGGAAAAAAAGTATATTATATTGTGTCAGTAACCGTTACACAGATGAGGTGAATCACTCTTTGGAGATAATTATTCCCTCCATTAGCTGCAGAGAGATGTTAACTGCAATTAATTGCACCTTCACTAATACTGGCCTCTGAAAAAGTGTCAGATGTTCTGGCTGACTTGTGAGTCACTTCAGCCACTTCAGCAGTTAGTTTTACAGTCAGAGAAATCTGTCAAATCTTCATCTGATTTGACACTTGGAACTATTCTTTTTTTCCCTCCTATTTTTTCTCTAGCTTTGAAGATTGTCATTCTTTGACTCTTGGCTAACAGAAAAAATTTTCTTTAAGATTACATCCATCTCCTTAGTAAACCAGATCAGTACTACACCTGTGTAGCTGAGCTGAATAATTTAATAAAGGCAAGATGACTGCTTCTAAAACATGCTTTGCAGGTTGTTCTAATTGTAATGCAGACAGCTACTGAGGATTCATTAATTCAGCAAAGAATCTGGTTGGAAATTCTTTTGTACCTCATGAAAATCTCTTGCACCTCATGAAAATCTTTTGCACTTCCATTACAGCCAATGACTTAATTCTCACATCCTTTCTCCATTCAGATTTAAAATAATCATCCTAGAATTAGCCAAGAACACAGAGAAGAAACCAGTCTCAGGCACACCAGCCTCGATGGAAGACTTCTTTATAGATGTCGAGAGACTATTATTTGAAGCAATCAACATACCTTTGGACAAAGTATGTTTTTTGCCTTACTTAGCTTCAAAGTCTTTGACTTCAAATTTGGCAAACAGTTATGTAGTCACATCAGACAATTCCAGGATGAGCATAGGTCTCCTGTTACCCCTCTTTTCCCAGGATTGTAACCCTTATCAGAGTAAGTGGGTTTCTAACAGAAATGGAGAATTTGGGCTGTTGTTAAGCACCATACTCAGAACAGGAAAACTGAACAGGAGATTTGGCTCTTAACAGACAGTGAAGGCTGTCAGAGCCTGGGCTTTACCACTGAAGCTTGCCGATGGTAGGACTATTATCCTGGCTGGTTTCCTCTGGCCTATCTTCCAAACACTGGTGCCAGTTTTCTGAGGCTTCCTGTATTTGTCAAGCTGGTGCTTTTTGCGGATATTGTCTTCTCACAGGCTTTTCAGAGAGGAAGCTGCCTGAGAATATAAGCTGTGGTGTACAAAATGTAGCTCCTAGTTTGTTTTCCCTGCTGAAAAAAAAAAAAAAAGGAAAACTTTAAAATACCTGCATAGTTCAGATAAAGATCGAAGCCTTGATTAGAGTTTGTGGAGAAAGACGAAAGAATTATAGAGTGTCTATAGGGGGAGAAATAAAATGCCTGTAAAGCTAATCTGTAGACATACCTGGATCTAATGATCCAGGACTCTGTTTGGGTGTCCCTCAGAGGAAAGTAGTGCCAGGCAGTGGTACAGACTGTTATTTTGGAGAAAATCACAGCTTCAAGGGAAACCAGATTTGATGGCTATCTTTGGGAAGTCTCTCCCTGAATGCGGAGCAGCTGCTGCAGTGTGAGACTCATGACTTGCATCAATTTCTTACTGCACCTGGTTCACATGACTCCCTTCAGCAAGGCATGGAGACGCGTGCTTCAGCCTTCATTTATTTCAATGTGGATGATACACTTGCCTAATGGTGCTTCAGGTCATTTTTTTTCATCAACACACATATAATCTTCAGCAGCAGCAACAGCAGGTGCAGTGTGATCAGACCCTGACTATGTGCAGTCCACTAACCATCTTAAGCAATATTTACAGTAACCCTAGAATTATTGCCCAGGTAAGAATATTGCTCTTATTGCTGTAATCCTATTGCTATTTGCCATTCTTAGCACACAGAGTATTCACTCGTGGTGTTATTGGACATGTTAAATGGAGTTCAGCTTTCTGAACTGTCCATTCACTCTAAAATGTGTTGAAATATGCTGAATGAATGCTATGTGCATCTCTGTGTGTAGCTTTTTAACGCTAGCAGAAAAGAAGTCCAAAGTAGTGACCGGAATGAGCAGCTAAAGGTGCCATGAGCATCATTTTACACTAGGCGTCTCCCTTAGCTTATTTATTCAACACTGATTGTAGTCAAGTGTAGGTAATGACACTCCGATACGTTCATACAACAGAGCTGTACACATGATACAGTGCAATACAGAACAGTGGACACAAATATTGCTTCAAAGGACCTAGTCAGCACTTAAGCTCTAGTCTGAGCTAATTGATGCTTAAACCCCCTTAAAGTAAGCAGTCAAGTCTATGTTTTCCTTTAGGGGCACTAAGACAGAATGGTAAATAGTTTAATTTCTTTCTGTCAACACTACAGGCAAGCATAATATGTGCAAAACCAAGGCTTGAAAGGTGGTGCTGGTGTAAGTTCTGCACCTGAAGCATGAAGATGGTAGAGAAATTAGTAGTCAGCTGCATGTTTGATCCCTAGGAGTTTAAGAAAAATTCTTGCTTTCTCATTGCTTAATGTTGAAAGCTTACTTTGAAATAGAATTTCAAAACAAATAAAACATTGGTTCCTGGATGTGTTTTTATAATACACTTTCAGACTGGATGGCTGAAGGCTCTGACTCAATGTTAGGATGTTGCTGGAAGTTGATTCCACGTTTCCACCTCTGAAATTCCAGATAGACATGGGTGTGAATGCCTGACATGCTGGATTTTCATCACTTGTAAAACTCAGGTGTTCAGTGTGTGCACAGTGACTCTGACCTACCGCACATGTGTGAATTCATGGTGTAATGCCTTCAAGCAGGTCTAGATGTCCACTGGTTCCAGCCAAGAAGCAGTTGTTTCAGCCAGAGGAGGGTGTACATCTGTTCCACAGTATGTCATTGCAGAGTGCTTTGTCAACAGGGAACTAAATGGAGGTAAAAATCATTACCTGCTGAAAAGGGGCTGACTCAGGAAAGAGGAGACATTATTGGTATATCCTGAAAAAATTATTTTAAGATTTATCTCCATTTTTCTACCCCTTCACTGTATTTTTTACCCCATGTGTTTCTCAGGGCTAGTTATCTTGGGTAGGCCAAGTAAGACAGATGACAGTGAAGAAGGCAGCTAATGGATATGGAGTGCAAGTCAAGAGTAGAGCACTCCAGGAGGTAGATATGGCAAAGCCTGAATGCCACACCTGGCTGAGGAGACTGCAAGTGATCAAAAAGTGTCACTGCTCAGCTAAGAGAAAACTTGCATGGAAAAAAGGGTAGGGGAATACTGCAGTAGGAGAGTTTGAATAGCTTTGTGGTGATATTTGGGCCCTTCTCTAGGGGAATTTGCAGGGCAGAAAGGTGAAGGGATAGGAGAGAGATCAGTGCAGAGATATCTCTCAGTTACTCTCACCTGAATTGGGGCCATCCTTACCCACCAAATTGTTCATGGCTACCTTAACATACCCAGAATTCTTCCAAAGCTGCTTTAGCTAAGCATCTTGTTTGTTCTTTCCAAACCTGTTATTAGAGACATGGCTTTTTTAGAGACATGTTCCTCCCAACAGAGAAAAGTAATTTGGATAGATAAAAATAATCTATATTCCTGGGTAAGTTTTCATGCATGTGTGAAAAATCCTAAAAATCATCCCCTTTCTGTAGTGCTGCCCTGGCTATTCTCTGTACTTCAAAATTGTACTTTGTGTTTGTCTTTTATATTTCTTCAATTTCAACAGAAATGTTAGAGAAGCAACTCCTGGGATCCAGTTTTTAATTGGACTAGTTTACAAGCTATTCTCAGGCTCCCAACTGGATTATTACAACTGTTGGTTTGGTTTGGGATATCAAAATTAAAAGGCTGGACAAGATTTACAGCTTCAGGCTTAACACAAGAGTTTTCCTTGAAACAAACATGAATTTGTGTGTCTATAAAACATGCCCACTTTGAGGAAACAAACTGAGTATTGCTGGTGGGGAAAAACTGTAATATGACTAATGAAAAAACTCTCTGTAGGACTGGGATGTGTTTGGGTATCACCTTTTTGCAGCAGACAGCTCACACAAGTCTGACAAAGAGGAAGGAAGGAAGGAAGTGAAGAGGTATTCCTCTCCCCTATCAGCTCTCTATGGTTTTGATAAAAGTGCAGTTGCTGAACTATAAGCTTTCTGTGTGGTCAGTGAGATGGAAGAGTGAAACTAAGAAAGTAAATTAAAAGCTGATTAAGATTAAACCCCTATGGGATTGTTTTCTCTTGGATTTTGGCCATTCCTTATAGACATCTGCTTTTATAATATTTTTACTTATTTCTAGATAACTGCAGGTTTTAGATTTCAGAACTGATCAAGTTTTGTTATGACTCTTGTTATTGTAAATTCTGATGTTGCAAGTTTGATGGCTTTCATTTTTGTGCATCTCTGTTGTAACGAAAAATCAAAAGCAGCACTTCATCTCTTTGGCTGCAGGTATTCTAAAATGCACACACACTAACCCAGTGCTGGAGGTGGCAGTACAGACTTCTGCTATTAGCATTCACAGAATGAAGCTTGTTACAGGATGCTCCTGTATGCACCAAAGCATTTTGTTAATGATGCCTGTGCTGAGCTCTTAAGTTTCTTAGAATCTTTCAGAACAGACATCTGTAATGACAGGATTCTCCTTACAAATCAGCACCTGCAAGGCCTCTTACTCCTCTGAGCTATGCATGTAGAGGTTTAAGACTACAGAATTCAAACACTAGAGGCTTGATATTTATTTAGAAGCTGTGTGAGTGTAGCAGCAACATCCACCCACACACACACCTGCCCCAAAGATATTCCAAGATAGTAGTTTAGGCTGTTTAGTCAGTGGCTCTGCTTATAACCTTTTTTACAGGATGCCTTATACTATTTTACGATGCATGTTAGAGACAGGTGGGTTGAATCACATTCGATGGATGCCTTTAACTCTCTGCTGACTTTGAAAACAAGCGCTGTAAGCTCCACAACTTGATTTTAGACAGCTGAAGGCAGAGTCAAGGAATCCATCAAACGTATGGAAATCTTTCTGCTAGTTCAGTCTGCGTTTGCTTCATGGACATGCAGGGTGAGCATGGTCTGCTTGCAAGACTGTTTGAGCACATCACTAATTCATGCTAACCTTCTCATGGATAAGCACAATGGACTGTATTTCTCATCAGACTTGTATTGCAGCAGACAGCACATTCCTGCAAACTGACCCAGAATACTCTCTTGGTTTAAAACTTGTTTTATTTCATTGAATGCTGGATATGGAAATGGTCTCACTAATGCTTATGCAAGGACGGTACTACTTCTAGCTAATAATCCACTGCTTACACACAGAAGGGTCCCCTTAGCACTTGCAGACACAGTTCTACATTAGGAGATTGATTAGTTTTCTTTCACAGAATGATTCAGACAGAACTGCTACTTTCTGAAACAGCTACTCATCCTGTAATGAAATACATCTTCTGTGAGCATAATAAGTTCTGATTTAACTTCTGAAAATCCTGTTTTATTTCAAACACAGGCAAACCCATTCCCCTTTTTGTTTAGCAGTTTTTTTATTCTAGGAACTTGATTTGCTTGTGAGATCTTAATTTCATTTAGAACTCTAAAATCCCTACAGTTAGTAAATGAATAAACAGTTTCTTCTTCTGCAAATGAGGCATATGATTTTGAGCCTTCCGCAAGAGTTCCCAAAGGTCCCTATGTCATGCTGAAAGCTTGGCTGTGATAAATACATACACAAGCTCCAGTTTAGAGGACTATGAGATCTGTGGTATTATTCACCAGGGAACTGCAGGTAGATTTTTATGTCATTTCTTCCACTCATGGGCATTCATTGACCTTTCATCTATGATTTGTCACTGTAGAAAGAAAAGAAGAAAATGCAAGCTTGTGAGCTGATTGAGGACTCTGGAATCCTTCAAAGCCCTATGAAGTGCTAGTCAGATCAAACGTCACAAAAAGAAAAATGAGGGCTAGCACAGCAGAGCCATCAACTTCTCTAAGTAAATGCCACCAACCCTGAATTCTCTGTTATTATTATCTTGCATCTGGATCTTTGGCATAAGCGAACATGATGCAAGAATGTGTAAACAACCCCTTGGGCTACTGTAATAAAGAGACAGAAAAGGCTTTTTGGATCTCCTATCTCGGTTTCATGCCAGTGTAGAGAAACATGAGGGAGTACCAAAGCTAAATATGGGTAATAAAACACACTGAGTTCACTGAAAGAATATCAATTCAGTGTAGTGGAACAGCAAATGCCAGTTAAAACACGATGCACAAATACCTGCAGACCTGAATGCGGAAAGTGTTGTCCTCCCTGCATTTCTTTTGCATTCAGCAATGCACGCGTGGAAGTGCCTTACTGCATCAGGACCAAAGACACTTAAATCACAAATGAAAACACTGTCTTACAAGCAAATGCATGTGACAGGTTTAGGGACAGAGATTATTTCACGAGGAATTGGCTATGTTTTATTGATCAGTAGGGGGCATGAAAAGTGATAGAAAGCTTTTTCTTCCTGTTTCCACTTCAAATTCATTGAGAGTTGCATTTTACTTATATTTTTCTTTTACCTTATTGTTAAATGTCGGTGTGGTCGTTTAGTTTTCTTGGTTTTGGTCTAGGCCTTTCCTGGTAACAAGGTTATAACTAAGGAAGTATTCCACACCATTCCTTCACGTAATCAGCTGTATATAAGACAGGAGGAAGGTTTCGTCCCTCTCTCTCTTCCTTTCGTGTGCTTGGAGGACATCAGATCTCTGTGTCAGCTTAGCTCTTATCTGAGAAACTGTTGTCCCCACTGTGTGGAGGGGAAGGAACTGCTTCTCTTAAGGGGAGTTTTGGTGAGAATTTATTGTATTAGTTACTTACTGAGCTTTTCCCTGAGTTTACGAGT
>JAWWTY010000037.1:39120817-39134852 GCA_035222235.1 Margarornis squamiger
AAATACACATTTTGAACTGTATGTTCATGAAATTCCCCCAGTAGGTCCAAAGATCTTCAAGAAAATTCATGATCTGTGATGACCAGATTTGTTAGAAATCATAATTGGGAAAAATCTGCTGGACAAGCACTGCTACTGAAAAACTAATCTGGAGAAAGAAATTGCTTCCTTACAAATATTTGAATGTTGTGTAAGAAATAGTGAATGTATCTAGTGTTCCAAAGAGAGCTAAACCAAAAAGCTATAGATGAACAGAGTGTGAAATTGCTGTAATGAACAAGTCACAGATACAAATGAAAACCTCTTCCCCACATCTCCTAGCCCATAACTGTTCAAAGATAGAAGAGGTGATCATAACTAACACATACTGTAACTAGCTCTCTTTCATAGCAAATTCTTTGTGACTGGTTGTGATACTGCCCTTTTTGAAACAGGTCTCACCTTAAGAAGAACTGTGCAAAATTTGGCATTGTTTTATATTTCATTTTTTGCTTTTAAATCATGGTCAGTATGGTATGGCATGGACATTCAGCAGAAACAAAAGTGTATTCAGTGGTGTCATGATTGGTTTAGCTGCGCAACAATATGAACTTAGAACAGGTGATGAACAAACATTGTAAGCTCCCAAGCTACATGATGGTTCTAACTGACATCAACGAGCAATTGTGATTGTTCTGTAGGGGAATAATGAGATGATGTATTTTAATACCTCATTCAATCTAGTAAACTGCATTTAATTCATTTAATTCATGTTTTCTCTCCTGCTTGCCTCTGGCCTTGTTCTTCCATTTTACAGACAGAATTTTCTAATTAGAAATGAAGGGTTTGACTTTGATGCTATCCAGGTCAATGGAAAACTCCCATTGACTTGAATAGTAATGATACAGAATTAAGCCTAATGTTCTGAACCATAACCAAAGAGGGGAAAATAACAAAGGCAAAGATAGTGCTGCTAAAACACGTCCTGCTCTTTGAACGCACCTCACTCAGGTCTTGACAGCCACAGTTTTCAGCTGCTATTTATGTGATTGCTCTACTTGCTCTTAATGTCTTCACTGATGCTTGCACTCCTATTTTTAAGGCATTAAAAATGTTTCACCTGCATAACAGCAGCTGCACAGGTGAAATGGCAGAGCCCCTTGGAGTGTGGCAAAGAAAAGGGCAAAGGAAATTGTTTTGCTGTTTGAATTCTTCTATCTCTGCAAATCTCTGAGGCTGTGCTAGTGAAGGACACTCCTTCTGGAGTACTCCTGCTGGTACTGGTCATTCCTGTATATGGTACTTCGCTTACTAGATTATGCTGCTTGGGGACATTGCAAGGATCTGACACTCATGTTACTTTAGAACTGCCCACCAAACATGAGGTTGAATAAAATTGTTTTGTCCTTTACTTCCATTATTGCATTGGCAGATTGTATTAAAGAGAAGGATGCAAAATACTGTAGAGACAAGAACAGCTGAAAGAACTGCAGATATGGTGTGGGCAAACACCAATGATTACTGTATCCTGGTTCACAGACTTTTTATAAATCTAAAAGAAAAAAATCCCATTTTTTTGCAGACTCAAAAGAAAATCTGACTGTTAGCCCACAAGTTGTGAAACTGAGAAGAATATTTCTACTAGGTATCTCTAAACAAACATTTGAGTGACAAATTAGCCATTATAAATCTATTTTGCATCCTTCCTCTGACTCACACAAGGTATCTGACTAATGCAGAATCTTTGCCAGACATGAAAAGGCATCAGTAAGTGCCTTTGTTGAGCCATCTGCAGGGCTTACTGCTTTCAATTTCCTTTATTTTTAGGGGGTGTGGGACAAAAGTATGTAACAAACCCCCCAGCATAATGAGAAAACAAACCTTTTTAACATGCATTCAAACACCACAAGGAACAGTCATCCTGTCATGCTGGCATAACAAATCTGGATTCTGAATACACAGGTCTAATTTTATGTTGATAATTATGAAGTTGGATAACCATCAATGGCTGAACACAAATAAGTTACTGACATTCATGGTCTACCGAGCCCTCTGTTCTATTTTACGTACTGTGTATTATTTTCTTTTCTCCAGCTAAATTAAGAGAAGCACAGAGTGAAATAGTCCCAGTGAACAATGCTAAATTTAGATCTTTTTTTGTCCCGTCTCAAGCTGTTGGCAAACAAATATCACTTCTATAATTTTTGCCTGTTAAATTAATTATATTGTATGGGTTTAATTCAGCCCAAAAATGGTTTGTGAAAAGTTGTTCATTACTGTGAGAGTTGTGAGGCACTGGAACAGGTTGCCCAGAGAAGTTGTGGGTGTTCCATCCCTGGAAGTGCTCAAGGTCGGGTTGGGTGGGGCTTTGAGCAACTGGGTCTAGTGAAAGGTGTCCTTGCCCATGAACAGGGGCACTAGGACTAGATGATTTTTAAGGTCCATTCCAACCCAAGCCATCCTATGACTCTGTGATTCTATGACTGTAAGTACGTAACTGCAATTCAAACTTTGTTGTTCAGAGTCCGAACACAAAAATATTTCTCTTGCTTCTCTAAATCAACTTTCTTGTGTGTCTAGATGCAATTTTGAGTTTTGTATTGTGTTTTTTTTGCTGCATTACCTTATATATTCTAGAACACATGCATGAAATCTTTTAACAGAGAATCATAAAACAGAGGTGACAAGACGGTCAAATTCAATATATCTTGACATCTGAAGATATCCTTTCTGGTATTTACCTTGGTGTTGTCAACAGTAAAAGGATTTTTCAAGAACCATCCATCTATTAGTGAATTAAAACTCTTTTTGTCTGCCTCTTTATTTACCTATTGAAAGAAATGCTGAACAACAACAAAATTTCTTGATCAATTTCCCATCAGCAAAGTTCAGGCAGTTTACTTCATTAAATATTCAGTTTATTTTTTTTTCTCTGAGACTAAATAATCTTTTCAGTGGGTTTTCTTTGGTTTGTATCTTTTATTTCTCATTGTGTATTGGTGCAAGCAAGTTTCCAGAACTAATATTTCTCTTTGAACACATGATAGCTGATAGAAGAAGTGGTAAAAAGTCTGTCTGAAGTGTTGCACAGATATTTCATTTCAAGAGAAAGGGATTATTTTTGAGAGAAGCAGATGAAAACATAAAATCATATAAAAAAGGGCATTTTTTTATTGTTTACGGGCAAGCAACAAAGAAGAAATTTAAGTTGTAAAGTTTTATGTTTATGACTAGATTCAGAAATTGCTCCTATGTGCCTTCACTGCATTTAAATACAAGGTTTAGATGGTGGTTTACATGAAAAGGATTACATTTTCATAAAGGGAAGTGCAGGATTATATGAATAAGTATGCTTACCTTTTCAGCACCTTACATTCCCTTGGGAAAGGGAAGAAAAAGCAATGAAATGCAGAATTTGACCATATTGTGGAGTTAGAGCCTTATTTTTCCTATCTATTGCAACAGCCCTTTATTTTTACCTCTATATTGACATTCACAGTGAAACTACAGCAAAAAAATACACCACTTTGACTTATATTAAAAACAAGTATGTAAAAAATGTACCTGTTTCCTGAGAATACATGCTCCCTGTACGTGTATATTTGCCCAGCTGATTCTCTAACAAAGATACCACAGCTGGATGAATCTCACTGAAAGAAATCTAAAATACCTTCCATTGCAAATCAGCACCAAATGTGCTTACCAAATTTCTTTTGATTTAATGTATTCAAAGGCTCTGAAGGTCACAAGACTGCACAAGTGCCATTGCAGTGCTGGAAAGGGCTGTGTGCCTCAGAGGCTATGAAATGAAAGAACAGCAGTCTGTTATTAGGCTTTTACTGCAAAAGGAATTTACAGAATTATCAATTAAGGACATAGCTTCTTTGTAAATTAGGCAGGTGGTGTGGATTTCAAATTAAGCTCTTCAAGCACTCTCCAGTGCCAGGAACTGTAGTGGCACAAAGTTATCAATGGAGCTTTGCTTCACTGCACCACACATGCACACTGAAGATCTCTCACAGACCTAATTATTTTTGTTTCATGTGGCTGCATTTTAAATCATGGTATTAGAAATATGTGAAAAATGAAAATCCAGATGAAAATGAAAGCTCTACCAAATTTCCACATACCACTCCATTAACTGAAAGCAGCTGGTCCCCACGTTTCAGCCCACCATGCCTTTCTGCCACTCCTCCAGGAATGATGCGAGAAATATAAATAGGTGAATTTTGTTCTTTTCCTCCCATGACATTAAAGCCCAGGCCTTCCTCAGTCTTAGGCAGCTCCACCACTCGGGGGTGTGAATGGCCTTCACTTGCAGCAAATGCAGCAACTGTTGCCTGGAAGAAAAAAACCAAGTGATTTGGCTATTTAGGGAGAACACTTTTGTTCATTTGCAGGAAGAACTCCTTCCTGTGAAAACATTTCAGTATCTTACTTTGACATTTTCTGATTGTCTGAAAGTATTTTAAAAATATTAAGGTCTATGCCAATATTTTTGAAATAAGGGAATAAACAGAGGAACAGAGTTGAGGTGATTTGTCAAAGATAATACAGAAAGTTAGCAGCAGAGCCAGAAGGCGGCACTGGGAAGCCTTACTCCCTTACTCTGTGGTAGTGATCCCTTATGATCACTTGTGCATTTCTTTGCCTTTTCACAGGAAGAAAATCTGTTCCTGTGGGATAGGATAATGCGATCTCTAATGGGTTCCTAATTGAAATAAAGTGAATGAACTGAATTGTTGACTCTGCTTTCACAATTATGGAATTATTCATCTTAAATCCTAAAATTATATTCTTAGAAAAAAAAGTTAAATTTATAATCTTTGTGAAATCTTGCAAACTAAGTAACTTCTGCAACAGGAATAGGAGGTTGTATTATATAACTGGTTCAACATTTTTATTGAAAAATTAAATCATAATACAACAGATATATAAATCAATTAGAAAAATCCCAGGTTTGTAATCTTATTTTAGGGGGAAAAAAGTAACGTAATGTAAAGCTTGCATCCACAAAAATATTACAGTTATACTTAATTTTTCACTACAAGCGTTTTCTTACTTATGGATCTGAGCAAATCCTTACATCATTAAGAAAATCTTCTATACTTTTCAACATGTGTTTTTAGTTCAAACTGCTTGAACAATTCTTATTTCCACTATATTTTTCAGCATCCTAAAAATGCTTATGCTTAATAGAAGCTAGTGGATGACATGACTAAATGAAGCAATCTCAATTACATGTTTTTGCACATGCAGAACTTGTAATCATGCATACGTTTTATGTTAGACATGAATGCACTAAGAGAATGAAATGCAGACAGCCCAGAAATAACCAGGAAATATTGTGATATTGAAACATTGCTCTGTAACCTGCTGTTCTATATGAATAAGAAATGAGAATGGGAAACACTAATTGGACTTCTCCCCATTTACTAAATAGCATAGCAATAATTTCTACGTTTATCTGCGTAAACAAATCAGGATTTCATATACACATTTCTTTATATAGAACCACAGACTTTACAAATTTACATTGACCATGAACTTTCAATTAGAAGGTTAAAATCAGAAGAACAGCCTACAGAAAAGACTGTCCTTTCTAGTAAGGAAAATACACTGCAATTTAGGGTATTTTAGGTTATTTGCTGCTATTATAGAGCTTCCTTCTTTGAAGTACTCTAAAGTAATTTTTTTAACATGCTCCCAACCTTCATCTTCTGATACAGCTCTAAATTAATATCTCTTAACATAAATACATAATGGTAAGATCTTAGTTCCGTTAGGATTTCAGGGAGTTTGTCTTCACAGGAATGGGACCATAAGGAAGTATCTCTAAAAAAGATTTATGGGTTTTGCAGGTTTACTTATTTGGCATAGATTTGGCTATACCACATAGAAGAGAGTGTTTTGTACCAAATGATAATGGGAAAAAGAAAGCCATGGTGGATCCTCTTGTTTGGAAGCATCTATCTTTGTGCATATTGCGAAAATACAGAGCATATTTCATACTGGCACATAGAATGAGTTCTTTCATGATTGTGTGAATTCCCTTGGAAAGTTATCATTTTAGTAGTAGCAGTAATGTAGCTGGATATAATGATATAAGAACGGCAGGTCCACATGGACAAAGACATAATATATTTTATTAAAACAGGCAAGGCATCAGAGAAAAACAGGCTTGCACTTGGTTGTGAAGTCAAAAAAATGTTGACCAGGCCATTTCTTGCTCAGTACATACAGTTCCCACTACTTAAAAGAGGAATTTTGACTGTTTAGTTTCTATCTCCCAAATAATTCTGTCCTCTCTGGATGAGATGTATGGGAAAATAGTCCCTTAAAATATTGGTTGTTGCAGGCAGACTTCTACAGAATGAACCAGTAGATTTGCTTTTGCAAAGCAACTTTTCAAAAAGCATCATATTCCATAAAATCATTCTCTTTTCTTAAGCTACAGAAGCAGCATAAAGGTTGAAATTTTCCATTATGATTGTTACCTGGGAAGTAGCACTGGTTCTAGACTCTGGGCTGCCACTGATGTCTAAATTTTCTTACAGTGTACACACGAATACCTGAAACACACACGCGCACAGTCAATTACTAGATCACTTTGGTAACACATATTTCAACAGTTGCACGTATCCTACCTTTGCAGTGGCCCTGGCTCGGAATTCGGGGCAGCCATTAACAGTTATGGTTTCATGCATGTATTGATACACCTAAAATGTTCATGAAAATAAAACAAAATTAATTATATAAGCAAAACAAGGGCTTCATATTAACTCAGACAGGAGAGTCCCTGTCCCTCATAAGACTATCTTTCATTAACGCTGTATTCACGCAATCACATAGTCAAGTGTCTGCTGAACTTGAGCACGCTTAGGTTTATGGAGAACATCAATCTGTGTTTCTCATGACACTTTGCAAACTTCACTGTACATCTTCTGACACAATTCCCTTCCCATTTCTAGCAAGTAGTTTCCCCAAACCAGAACAGTTAAGTTCTATGTTATGAAAAATTGGTGTCTCCAGGCAACTGACTTGAATGCGACTGATCTGAACTGAGGAGTGGTGTCTCAGCCTCCAACAATGGCTTCTTTGTTCTCTGAACTTTCCTATGAACTAAAGACTTGGGAGACTGACGTTAAAAAAATATGTAAGTTGCTCAGCATACAGAAGAAGAAGACAAATGCTGCTCAGCTGAAGATTGGAAGTGAAAATAAAGTTTTGGAGAAAGGTCACAGTAGTAGCTTCCATCAACCGTAACTTGCAATAATGAAAAGGGCTGGCAGTCTGGTAGGTCAGACATGGTCAGTGGGTAAGATTATCCTTTGGAAAAGAATTGTACATTCAAATAAATTGCATAGAATCAACACTGCCAATATGTGAGACTTTCTGTTGCTTTCTTCTGGTACACACTCTTGGCCCACTTTCCCTGGTCCTTAATGCTCCCCTTTAAACATCTTCAGTAAGGAAAAATGAAAAGGCTCTATCTTATACTGCCTTTGTTCTCTAGATTTTTCACACTCTTACATGAAACATATCAACCAATGGCATGATACTAGCTGGTTTTTTTGATAACAAACATAAAAAATAAAAATATTTACATATACAGAAAGTTTTTTGAAAGACAAAGATGAATGCAAACAAACCATTTACATTTTATTTAATTTTCTTATAAAACCACCAACCTAAAAAATATGTTCCTATATGCCATTGATTTACTGTGGGCATTTCCTTGACCTACTTCATGAGAAATTTTGTCTTTTCATATACTCTGTGTCTCAGGCTGCATTCCTCAGAGAGAACTTTTGTTGGTATGCTAGCTCTTACAACAATCTTCTTAGGTTCCTTTAGGAGTGCAGATTCAATTGTACTTTCACTCATTTGCTGGTACTTTAGCAGGAGTGCCAAAACTTTCCTCTTTGGTAATGAAAGTGTTCCTTTGGTAGAGAAGGTGTCAAACCCTGTACTTAACCGACCTATGAACAATGGCTTGTTCCACTGACAGGCAAAGCCTCCCCATCCCCCTGTCCTGATGACTTGTTATGCAGTACCATAATAATGTATCTCTCCCCACTGAGCCTCTGACAAGTATATGCTACAAACATCTAAAGAGAACTAAGATTTGTGGCTCGTTCCTGACTTCAGTGGACAGACGGAATGTTAATCAAGCACTCTTGAGTAGCAAAATATTTGGGATGACTGATACCCAAACCTTTTTTTGGGGATATCATTGACAAGGAAAAGGCAAAAAAAGAAAGGAGATAACAAACGTAATCCAAATTTAGAGATCTAAAATATGCTAAACACTTTCAAAATATAGCAGAAAGATTATTTTTCTTGAGTATTTTCAGCACATACGTCACTTTAGAACTGAATTAAAAAAAATCTGGGCCAGGGAAGAAAAGGGGACAAGGGGAGTGTGCTGTAAAGTTTCCTGCTTCCTCCACTGGAAATGAAATCTTCCTTCCATTGGTAGTATTGACACTGACCACAGTATAAACCAGGATTTTGCCCTTAATTTTAAAGATATGGGAAAAGAAAATTCTTTTATAGTCTCTAAAGGATCTCTTGTTTTGGTGTTTTTTTTTTTGTGCTGGATGATGCCATCATAAAAATGGGTTGAGCCTACATATCCAGTTATATTCTGCACAGCTCAGTTCAATGTTTATTGTATTATGTTGTAGGACATATTATTATATAAGAACAGCTACTTCATTATATAAGATGAATACTGTATAATAGCAGTAATGAATCATTAAATACTTGTTTCTTTAAAATCCTTACTATACTGAACCAGAAATAATGCTGTATTTTCTTCAGGTTCTCCTTCATCTTAAAAGCATGAAAGCAGATTGTAAATATTGGCTTTGCTTGCACAGCTATAAATGCTGTGGTTTGCTATAATGTCTAAAGCATGTATTTGAATATTGAACTGTTATGACATTAAATGGCTTTGAAAACAAGTCAGAGTATTTCATACAGAGGAACAGTAACTAGAAAGCTCTTTAAAAGATTCATGACTAAAGTAGAACATCACAAAGGTGAGCTGATAATGATATATTCATGTTTGCCAGGTTTGATGTCATATGCAGCTTTTTGACTGGATCCTACAATTATCTAGCTGGTAGACTTTGTAACACCCAGTGTCCCAGTAACTAACTTGCATATTGGTCAAAAAAAGAGACTCACTAGTGTGGGATTAAACTAGTATGTTAAAAAAAACCTTGTGAAAAAATATGATCAATAATGCCATATAATCCTTGTGTTAATTTGTAAATTCTCAGTGCTAACATTTAAAATGCTGTTCTGCAAAGAGTTATCAGTGATCATAATATCTGTAGTGCAGTTCTTAGAAAAAATCTGGCATGTCAAATCTCACTCTCTATAAGCAACAGATGCAACCAGTCTTGAATATTTGCTTTAGGCATTTGTAAATCTAATTATCCTATCTGACTGTTACATAATGCTTAATGTAATTTCATTTTAAGAATGATAAAACACACACCCACGTAACTATCATCTTATTACTAAGTCAGTTTAACAATCAAACACAGATTAATCGTACCTGTTCCACCAAGCCCCTTAAACTCTTTGTAGGGCTCAGATCTAATCACTGCTCATTTTCGCAATGCACAAAAAGCACACTGAAGTCCATAAACAAATGTTGTTTTCCCATAGCCACACTAAACCCTTTATCTATGCTCCTCTCAGCACCACCTTAGCCATGATTTGTACACAATGCGTCCATTCTGCTGCCTCTTCTATGTACACAGAACACATAAACTGAAAATCTCTGTTCTCAAACTGAATAAGGTAGCATTTAAATCCTCCTGTTGTGGAATAAAGCTTTTTGTTCAATCCATTGTACCTAACAAGTAATTGAAATGGTTTTATAAAATCTTTTCTTTCAATGTTAGTATTACATTATCTATCTATCTATCTATCTATCTATCTATCTATCTATATCTCCTGATTATATTTTTAAGATATAGTAATTTTCCTGAATCTAACAATGTCATCCTTAAGATGCCTGTATAAGATCTACTGTAGATTTCCTTACTTGGACAAAATATCACTCAGTACAGAAGAAGACAAAGATGCAGAATTTAACTGTAAATATTTGAAAATCTCCCCTTCAGGATATTTGCTAAAGAAGTCTTTTAAAACTGTTACCTTTGTTGATCATGACAGGTGAACCATTTTGAAAGACATCATTGTGTAATATGATTGAGTTGAAGAAAATTAATGTATCACGAATCACAGACTGGTTGAGGTTGGAAGGGACCTCTGGAGGTCATCTTTCCAACACCCTTGCTCAAGCAGAGCCACTTAGAGCCAGTTGCCCAAGACTGTGTCCAGAGGGTTACTATATGTTAGTAACTTGAAAAAGAGCTGCACATCTATTTTTTCATGTATGGCTATTTCTTTTCTGAGTGTCTATAAGACTACATTGGTGTTTAGTAATATTATTTGTGGGCAGACTGCATACATAGTCTGATGGTCTAGTGCCTGGGGAAAAGAGTTTCCACAATTCATTAATAATAGAGATTAAATTACAGGTGAAATGTCAATGTTTCAAGACGCAAAGCTGCAGCTGCAAGGTAAATGGTAATGTTTCAGAGTATTTTCCCTCCAGTGATTTTAAGACTGTCAGTGTCTGTGTGCTGAACATTCATTGGGTAAAGCCATGCTGCAGACGGGGATTTGTTCACACAGATCTCATTTGTGCTGTGGAGCAAGACATACTCAGCTTTGTTTACTCTTTCCTGTGATACAGAGAACACAACACTCCATGAAGAAATACTCCTGAAAGCACAAATATAGATCTCAGACTTTTTTCAGATTCTGCAGGTAGTCTCCTCAGACACCATAATCTAAAGTTATTCTCCCACAGTACTCAAAGATTATGAAAAGAGCAGGGGAGGTAAATTACAACTAGAAAATCTGAACTTGGAAGTGAATCCTCCTTGCACTGTGGCAGCTCTCACAGGCACAGAGAAATGCACATTTTATTACTTCTCCCAGCAGGAGCTGTAGTGAGTCAGATGCAGCAGGTATTATTATGATGATAGTCCTCATCCCCACACATTCAGTTGGGAGGCAAAGCAGCTGGTTTACGATTACTGAAGCTCAGAAAAGGGGACTGCCTTACAGATACTTTAGGAGCTAGCTTCTTACCAAAAATTACTCCATACGGACTCATAACAAAGCAGTATGTTATTTAGGGCTGGGCTATGCAAGTCAATGCGAAGCGTTAGGAAGAAGGTCCAGGAAAAACAGTGCACTTAGCAGCCTGTTTTATAAAGGCGGATAGAAACAGCATTCTGTTTACAGCCTGAATGATGCAGCATCTTTTCTGATGAATTCTCAAAGTTAGAATTTAATTAAACAATTTTATTCCATTAACTTCTGTAAGAGGTATTCAATGCTTTATCCCCTGATGAAATATGTAATTCTAAATACAACTGTACCTACAATAATGGTGTTCAACTTAAGGATAACTTGGTCCGAACACCAGAAGGGAAAATACATGATGCAATGATCTAGTACTAAAAAAACCCCACATACACAACACAAGACAGAGTACATTGCAATTCAAACCTGTGAAGTAGCAGGCCCAGGTGAAGTTTTCTTAAATTTACAAGAGGGGAAGTAAGCAACCTTTTTGAACGTATCAGGGGTTTCTTAGCATAAGATAATACATGTAAGTAGTAGGAATAATCCGTGTTTCCACAGTGCATGCAGCATGATAATAATAAAAGATATTAAAATACTTCCTTCAGGAAGTCACAACCTAAGTAAGTGACTTAGATAAATCACAGGTAATCAAGTAAAAGGGTGAAATGAAGAAGAAACCTGCAAAAAGACTGATAAATATATATTCACATCATCTGGGTTTAGTTTCTTTAGTTCATCTGCCAAATTTTTCTTGCTTCAGTGTAGAAAGAATTGTATATCTATTTTTGGAAGAAGACTTTAAAGGAAGGGAAGAGGAGCCTGACAGCAGAGAGGGGAGAGTTAGTGTGAGAATAACCAGTGCAAGGAAGACATAATTGGCTTCATTGTGTTTCTGTAGTCATGTCAATGGAAGCAGATGTGTGCATCCTTGCAGAACTGAGGCTACGCTATACAAGAGAGATTGTTATTTACTTATACCTCAGTATGATGCTTCTGCCATCAACTAGCTGAATCCTTGTCTTCCTAACTGCTTTCATATGTTGGAAATGAAGAAGCAAATATTTCTCACTTCTAAGATATCAATGAAAAGATGTATCTCAATCAGTCTTTTACCATGGTGAGAAGAGCAGAAGATGCTTTAATCAGCATAGTTGCTGGTCTCACTTCTCCCTTCTTCTCAAATTCAGGAAGCTGATTCTCAGGACTTCAGTCTCCTGATCTGAGACCAACATATCATCTCACTTCATGTGCAAGAACCAGTCCTTGGGGCAGGCCAGGAGAACGCCCGATCTCGTGACTGGGAGAAGTTACAGAGCAAAGGTGTGCTGGAGAGCTGCGGACCTCTCCACTGTGGTGCCTGTGAACACCTTATTTCTGTGAGCAGACTTCCACCAGGGGCACAAATCAGTTGTGTCATTCCTCCCACTCTACTTTGTTTTCATCACTTTTGACTCTTTCACATTCTGTTTGGCATTTTTTCCTTACCCACAACCTCTTGCCTATATTTTCCATTCTTAATCCAATATGTTTATGTCTGTGCAGAGGAATGCATTGGTTTGTACGCCTGGACAGACTCCACCAGAGATGTGCTTCAGCACTCAATTCAGATTATGCTTGACCACATCTGTGAGCAAGGACATTTTAAATGCTAAAAAGATCAGGAGGGACTCTGGTAACCTTTAACCTTTTAGATCTGGTAATTTTTACACCAATCCTCATTTTGGCTTGAGCTACAGAGTCTTTAGAAAGTTCTGTGAATTTCAAACCTCCAACATGTGTAGGAAATTGTCAACTGGAAAACAGTATTTCCATTAAAAATGGATTATTTCCAAGCTAAATGTGTCCAATTTCAAATTATAATTTTTTTATATAATTGAGTATTTTTCATCTCTTTTGGTAATCTTTCCTTCTTCTCTACTGGAACCAGTTTTAGGCCTTTGTCTCATTTTGGACATCTATGCCCTTTATGATAGGTTTGCTGATATTTCAAACAGTATTTGCTTTTCTACAAAATAACTCACAAAAATGCAGTGGAATGCTTCCATTCAGCTGTAAACCCTGCTAGCTCAATGAAAATGGAAAATCTGTAGTACTGATGTGTTTAGTTTTGTACCTCTTGAACATCCAATGGAGTTTCTGGTTTTGTGCCTGTGTTCTGCTTTTTAAAAATTATCTCATGTGATAAGCATGCTTGGGAAAACACATCTGTACCATGAGAATGTGTTTTCTCCACCAGAGCTACTGCTTCTAGCTAAGATACTGTACTAAACACTGTCATACAACACAGTCCAGAAGACAGTTCCATTGGGTAGTTGAAAGCAGGCTGATTTTCATCTATCAAGTCGATTCAAAAAATACTAATGTTTTTTCCTTATGTTAATAGCTACTTTTATCTTTGGTAATTGATTAAAACACTGGACTATTCTGGATGACTGGAAAGCAAGAGACTTTGGGAAGACTTTCTAAATAGCAGTTCTTGTGAGGGACAGAACCCCAGAAAATCACTGGTTGTGGAAGAATACCATGGATGCCATGTACACTCACAACTTTGTGGTTACATTAAACTTAGATTCTTCTTAAACAAGATTGCTTAAGCAAATGAATCACAAAGGCCCATTTTATTATAGGACTATGACAGATGTTTGTGTAATGCCAAGTGTATTCTATGTGGGTATTTTTGGTCTGTGTTTGGCCCAGCCACCTGTGAGAAGCTGGCTTTTCTCATGCCAAGTTATGGGAAAACAGGTTGATAAAGATGGTCTATACCCTTGAGAGAGAGATTTCTGGGTAAACTAAAAATTAATTGGTCTCTCATGATTGGCTGATGGCCCTCCAAGGGCATTTGAAGGAGAAAGAGAGGAGGAGGAGGAGG
>JAWWTY010000037.1:39134952-39164730 GCA_035222235.1 Margarornis squamiger
CACCCGCCGTCACCTGTGAGCCAGCTGACCCTTGAGGATGCAGCCACTGCTTGGGAAGTCTGGGCATTCCGGGGGTCGGTAAGACAACTCCATGGGGGACACCTGGGCAGTTTGGGTGTTGGCACCTGGAGGCTTATTTTTCTCTTCTCTCTCTCTCTATTGGGTTTCATTCCTGTTTACTTGGCCACCTTTGGTAATAAAACTACTGTTTGTGTTAAGTTTTCTGTGGTGTCTCAGTTTCGGCTTCCACATCCCTTCGGACCCCTATTCTCCCTGGAACACCAAGAGAAGCAGAATTAGGCAATCTCACACCCATGTTCACAGTGTATATATGGCACATAAACTTCAGTCAGGCCCTGAGCACAAGCTGACGAAAGTTCTTCCTTCTTCATTGTCAAAAGGACAAGTCGATAGATGCCTGTGAGTACAGGGCAGTTGAAATGGTTGAAAAGTACCTTTGAGAAGAAGGCATCCTTCTTATTGGAAGCACCAAGAGGTCTGTATTGCATAAGTTACAGCCTGCAGCTACTGAATTTGGACAACTGAATTTGAAAAAGCTGCTTTGTGACAACTAGTCTGTATTAATGAGCTATTTATATCTGACAGAATGTGGTCATTCAAGGTTGCTGGCATTCTGAATATTTTTACATGATAAGCTTTCATTAGCCTTTGAGCAGTTACATGTTTGCATTGGGAAACCTGTTGGTGTTTATTTTCAATACCAAACTTCTGCATCATTTTCACAATTGTTGCAACAATCCCCTTTCATAAGGTAACGACACGGATGTTGCCACCTGATGCAGTAGTGATGCTAACCCATCAAAAACCTCAAACCTGTAAAAAAAAATTCAGTCTCATTTAACAACCTGAGGAGATGAGACAGTTTTAATTTCAGACCACATGGAAGAAATATTACGAATGCTGGCTTTTTCATTGAGGATATTTTATTTAAGTTTCCTTCTTTGGGGGTGGGGATTATGGAAGAAACTAGGTCAGTTTTACCAAAGTGAAAAAACCGATCTGAATCTTGATGCATTATTAAGCTGTCCTTAGGCAGTAGGAGAAAAACAGCATAGGCCTGAAACATTGTTAAAAATAAATTAAGTATAATCACTGCAAGGGTATAATATTTTAATTTAGGGTGAAATGCTTTACGAAGGCTCAAGTTAAAATGGCTCTGACAGTATCTGTAGTGATGTCTGAAAGCTGACACAAATTTTGGTCCCTGAGTTCTTGCCATATGATGGTGCATCTGTCCAAGAAACAACCCAACAGGGGTTACAGGCAGAGGCCAGAATCTCTTTGCTCCCTTATGCGCAAGCAGAAAAATGTAGCAGATGTACCAGAAAATGCATGCTGTCACATCCTCTGCACATACTGGGTTAGTCAATTGAAACACTCCTGGTGCTGCTGTTAGGACACACAAGACCTCTGTGTGCCTCCTCTTCTTTCCTCCAATATCAGTTCCGCCTGGAATCATCACTGACACTGTAAAGGCAATAGGAAGTTGCTTTGCACCCTTTTAAGAATAAGGAGAAATAGACTTTTATTTGCAAATAAAAACTACTTGTATAAGGAACAAGAAAAATCTAATTGGCTTACTTAGTTTATTTCATATCCCTTACATGCTGTTCTGTATACTCTGCTCTAAGTTAATGGTGTAACACTCCAGTTTCAAAGCCTCATGCTTACCTGGGAATATTACTTATACTTATGACTTTTCAGTTTTCCCAATAAACTTTTGAAAAGCCTTTAATTCGTTATTGCCTCGAATTCATGTTCAGCGACAACGGTGCCACACTTTCTCTAAGAAAATTTCTTTTAATTTAGTGAGAAAACAGGTGTTTTGGCAAAAGGGTTTATAGGGATAACACACAACCAAGGAAAACCATTACACTAGAGCACCAGCTAACAGCAGCCCCATACAACTTAGTGAAATACCATTCATTGGTTTTAAGTCACCGACAAGAGAAAGAAAAGAGTAAAGGAAGAAAAGAGATTAAGAGTAAAGAAAGAAGGAAGGAAGAAAGAGAGGAGAGAGAGAGGAGAAAAAAAGTTACTGCCAAGACTGACATGTTGCCAGGCCTCAGGGCAGAAGGCCAGATAAAATGGAGACCCTGCACATCTGTTTATATTGCTTGGCTACTGTGGCCACTCCTTCCAGGTGGGACAGGCAGTTCCCTGAGCACTGAGTGCCCTCCCAGCCGCAGTGAGGGGTGCTGCAGGCAGTCAGAGGGGCAGGGGCGTGGTGTGGATGGGATGCCAGACAGCCCTTCCTCCACTGACAGCCCAGCCATGTGGCTGCCTGCATGGCCATGAGTGCTCCGTGCACTCAGCCACACCGGCTGCAGAGCGTGTGCCTCTGGACATGGTCAAGAGTGTTCCATGCACTCAGCCATGCTGGCTGCAGACCGTGTGCCTTCTGACACCTCCACGTGTGCTCCATGCACTCAGCCATGCTGGCTGCAGACCGTGTGCCTTTGGACACGGCCATGAGGCTGCAGGCCAGACCTTGGCCCCTGTCCCAACACACACAGACAAGAGGGTCGATGCCACTCAACTATTACAAAGTGTACTGAAATACATTTCTCACAAATGGCAGCCATGATCTGGCCTCTTTGAAAGCAGTGCTACAATTGTTTCAGAAATTGTACTCTTTACAATCACTAAACCTTAGCAAAATACTGTACTAAAAGTCTCTTCCACTGCTTCTACTGCAATATACTGGGATAAAAAGGCATACGAACATGTGTGATTAGTTAATTCCTGTAAGACCACTTGGAATTCATAGCTTGTAATTTAAAACTCTCTCTTGGACCTCACTGCCAGTTACTTTTGAGTTCAAAAATATGCCAAGCATTAATAAACACTAATTTCCTCCACTTTATGAGTAAGTCTGTATATGCTGTTGGGGCTGACTTATGCAACAGCCACATTCCAAACTTTAACAGATTTGTCAAAACCTTGCCAAAATGAGCACCTGACATCATCATGCAAACTCATCTCAAGTGTTCCCATCCAGTTGAGAAGGCAGGGAGAAAGAAGGAAATTGCTGATGTTTCTTGTTTTAAATCCCAACAAAAATGTAGCTAAAATGGAGTTTTAAAACAGTTTTACAATTTCTTTTCTTTTCTGAAGGCACAATTAAAAAATGGAGATTGAGCAGCATTTCTCAGGAGTCTCATCAGTGATATCATTTAAGCAGCAGCAGAGGGATACTGAGGCTCCATCAAAGCAGAAACATTGGTGTAGTGGCTTCCAACAGCCTGTCAGCATAAATATTACTTGGTAGTTCACCTTGCTGCTGATTTCTCTCAAGAGAAAGAAGCAGGCTTGAGATGAACTACAGCAAAGGTTATTCTGTTTATTCTTAAAAGTGTTATGTAATCAAATAGGGTACTGCAACAATAAACTGAAATGATAATGTGAGGGAAAAAAAAATGCTGAGATGTACCACACATGTTCCACTGGAGTCACCTTCTGCACCACATGCCACTGCAGCTGTGTGCCAAAATAAGAACATCACCTGAGCACCACTCACCAGAGTTTTAGTGAGTACGATACAGCTACCCAGACAAACTGTAACATGAATAAGGTATGTAGTTGTTTTGATTCTATACATTGGAGGACTCTTGCAGCACTAATATATTTATTTATCTGTTGTGAAAGGCACAAGTATGCAAACAGAGCACAAATACGGTTAGATATATAGCCATCAGCCAAATCTGAAAATTGATCTTTAATCAAAACCAGTGGGAGAAAGCACTAATTAAAGACCAATGAGAGTCTGGACCCAGATTCTGGGGTACTTTATCTGCGAAATTGATGTATTTAGCTCCAGGCACCTAAAAAAAAAAGGTGACCATAGCAGCTGCTTCAAATCTCCTACAGTGAAGTTGTGAAAGTGGTAGGGACTCAGTAATTGCAGAGACTAAATAATGCCTTCTCTCAGATAATGCTTGGGCAGCTTGATAAATTCATATAATTGCCATTAATGAAGGTCATCTGCCACGTGACAAGGTAGTAATTTCCAAAAGTCCTAATTCATGCCATTCAGTGCTTGCAATCTAGAGAATAATGCTTCAGTCAGTTATGGTCAAGTGGCAAATGAAACTTCATTGTTTGTCAAAATCTGAGTAATTTCTGATTACCTTCACCCTATTAACACATAGCACAGTAGAGTAATTAAAAAAAAATTAATCTGTGTTTACTGCTAACTTAAGCTTTTCTGTTGAATTTTCTCAATGCCTAATCCAGAATGGTGGCAAGACAAAGAGCAGCCAGCTCATCTTTAGAAATCTAATGGGTTTTTATTATCTAATTTACATACATTACAAATCAGTCTCTCAGCTCATCATTATAGATACACTACTTGCAACCACAAGGCAGAAAAGAAAGCCCTGTCAAACATGAAAATGTTACTACTTAGCCATATCATCGTATTTGAATGAAGCTAAGTAATGCCCTTTCCAAACAGTGATGAAGGTACTCATATAGTGGAAACATGTCATTATATTATGTGGCTTTTCATTGCTGGGACAATGGTAATGAAAAAGGGATGGAAAGGTATAGTAAAAGATTCTTGCAAATGCTAGACAGCCTCAGAATTCAGGTAAACTGAACTGGTTTGGCTGACATTATAATCCACTCCAGTACCTAAAATAAAGATAAAATGCTGAAACTTTATAATTAGTGTCCAGGAATGCAATTTTTAATAAAAAGTTACAAATCAATCAATGCATAAGCATGCAAAAATCTGAATGAAATTGGTCAATTTGCACAATTCCATATTTGCTACTGCATGAGTGCTGCTACTAAATTAATGGTGCAGTAATTCCGAATAAGCTATCTGGAACGCCAGAACAAGTTATAACAAGGTATCAGATTAGTTTAAGGAGAATTTTGCTTCCCAGCCAGTCTAATGAGGCATCATGCTAATATAACCACACTGTTTTTGTTACAAATATGAGCTGATAAACCTCGTTCACTTTACTCCTGTGAGTTGTCCTATTGCCCTTTTGTTTACTAATTGCCTTATTAGTAAGTCCCACATATCACTTCTGCTCAGTCCTGACCAACACTTTGGTTTGCATAGGTAAATGTGACAGCAGGGGCCTTCAGATATCAGGCTTCCCATTGAGCCCTAAATCACAGCTCTGTGCTGTGAATTATAGCAGAAAGTCTTCTCAATACATTTTTTTTCCAAGGCTGCATTTTATAATTTAAAAACTTCAAAAACTGGGCTTGCCTGTGGAGATGAGAGATTGACTGGAACTGCGTTTCTCTTCCTGTAACAAATATTCAGCTTCCAGTGAAAATAAAGCATAACACAGGGCAGGACTTTGGGTCTTACCTTGTTGCCAACCAAGAGAGTTTGGCCTGGTAACTACTTTTACAAGGATTCATGAGGCAGAAAACAATGAAATTCTGCTTTCAGAGGCTAGGTCTGGGAGGTGGAGGAACAGAATTATAGTCCAAAATGAATAACCATATTTTGAGATTCTTGAAACATAATGAAAGTAGGTCTTTAAATGATTCCTACATTAAAATCCTAAATTAATAATTTAAGAAAAGAATTAATCAGAATTTTTGCCTGAGTCCAGCTAATACCCAGGTTGTTAAATTTAGTATACCCTTTTAAAAATAGAGTACACCACCATACTGGGATATCTGAAGTGAATGAGCATCTAAGGGTTCCAGCGAGCCTTCTGCTGTCACTCACTATATCACAGCAAAGTAATGTGAGCACAGTACCATCAGACTCAGATTTCATTACCCAGCAGCCTTTTTCTCATTCCTTAATATTTGCAAAGACATATATCAAGGTTAATAATGAAAAGCCTAGGTGGGTGGCTTGAGGAAATGACCAGATAATACAGCACTGAGATTTCAGGCATTCAGATTGCTAAGGCATGGAAATGACAATTATTAATTAAAGGAAATCATTCCAGTACACCAACTAGGCTTACTGAACTATCCTACCTAAAATATAGTGAAACTATTATTTTAATACTATACAACACAATCAAATATATTTCTAAAGTAAATGGAGAGCATCCAGACCTCATAAGAAATGGGTCAGTGTTCTGCCACTACCATTTTTACACCTGTAAGTCAACAGTGGTCTTTAAATGTTCAGGATCCTCTGTCTATAAGCTAATTTTATAGCAAGCTTAAAGTTTTAAACTACTGAGGTAGGAACTAACTATTTTCGGAGACAACAGGTTTTCCACTGACAAATTTCATACAAAATGCCCAAGATCAGAGTACATTGTGTTGGCTGCTGCTCCCTTGTTAGTGACTCCATCCCACAAAAGTCCTCTCTGTGATGACCTGATATTTTGGTGGGAGTCATAAGATAACAGAGTAAAATAATGGTTACTTTTTTGCATCTGGTTGCCACACCACATTTTTATGGAAACATTTTGATCTGATTAATTTTGGTATTGATAAATGTTTCAGCATAGGTATTTATTGGTCAGATTTTCTTCCAAGTAATATCCACAAAGAAAACATTAGATTTAATCTTGAAATGGAAAACTGAGTAGCAAAGACAGCCTGGAAGAAAAGTGAGATACACCTGACTATTACATATTTAACACACAGAAACAGAAACTGGGGAATCAACCTGAAGAATATTACAGTCTACAACTTTCTCATGAGGGCAAGAGGAGGGACTGGCATCAATCTCTTCTCTGTGGTGACCAGTGACAGGACACGATGGAATGGCCAGGGGAGGTTTAGGTTAGATACGAGAAAAAGTTGCTTTACTCAGAAGGTGGCTGGGCACTGGAACTGGCTCCCAAGGGAAGTGGTCACAGCACCAAGCCTGACAGAATTCAAGTGTCTGGATGATACTCTCAGGCACCTGGTGTGACTCTTGGGGATGATCCTGATCAGGGCTAAAGGCTGGACTTGTTGACCCTTCCAACTCTGCATCTTCTGTGCTTCTGTGAAAACTTCGGTCATCAGGAAATCCATGTGTTTATCGAGCTGCATTATTATTCTTCTGGCGCTTAAGCACCGATTATCAGATGTTAGCAGTAAATGAAATTCCCATAAGCTGCTAAGGCATGTCACACTTTATTGTTGATTATCCACTGTGTTCTGCCCAACTATTTATTCTATCTTCTCTGCCCACAGGTCTTTAAGATTTCTTGTCAGACCAGAAATTCACCTTATCTTACAGTTCTTATAACTTCCTTTTACTGACTTACAACAATTAAAATAACTTTATCAATTCAGGTTGTCTAGTTTTATGTGGCATGTGATTATAACTTCTCAGTAGCTCAGTTGTGCATTCAGTTTCACAGCCTTGCCCTTCACTTATTTCACTATCCCCCTGGAAACCAGAAGACTATAAGATAGCAACAGCTTTGAATAAACGGCAAGAACACTTGGAAGGGTAAAGGACTTAATGGTATAATTGTCCCTGTTTTGCCTGATGACAAGGTTATAGAAGGCTAATTAATCTTTATGTAGTTAGAGGGCTTTTGAAATAAGTAATTTTAAAGCACAATTAATTTTTTTTTTTTCAAATTGACTTTTAGTGTGACCAGACTTTGGTTAACTTGTTTTCTGGTCTAGGGGTCTTTAGGTGAAAAGGAAATACTGAGGCCATTACATACTTCAGCTATTTCCATTATTTTCAGAGCTAATACGTATTCCTGCCTAGTGCCAGACAGAATATTTCAGATGGTGGTACTTATATTTAGCTAAGTGAGAACCATTAATCACCATTTCCTGACACAGCATCCTTGCAAAATGCTAAAGTACTTCTATTTAAATTTCATTCACTCAGTCACTTTCAAAAAAATTTTATTTCTATGGAATATTAGCATGGAGATTTGAACTGGTGGGTTGATTTACTAAATAGGTTCCCATAAATACAATTAATTACAGCCATTAGATAGATTTCTACACATTAGATTGGAATGTATGTCATCTAATAATGTATCTCATACTTTTAAAGGCTAATTGGCCATCAAAGGGACCCCCTGCTTCCGTAGTTAAAGAATTCCTACTTGTAAAAGGAAGAAGTCACGTTCAGTCAATACAGTGCAGATTATGTTTTATCTCCAATCTTTTCACCCACACTCAGCCCAGTATTGAGTTTCTCTGGGACATATTTTAACAATCAAACACATTGGACAGTTAGGTTTACATAATTCCATAGACTGGAAAAGAACATTTTTATTTTCCAAAGCTTCTCCATTATGACATTTACAGGACTACAGGAGTCAACCTTAATCTCTTTTATGAGGTTCTCTGATGAAACAAAGTTAGGCTCAGATCTTGCATTATAGAATGAACACACCACACTGCAGATCTGAATCTCTGTATATATAATAAGCAGCCTCTTCCAGAATTTGCATACTTACACAAAGCCTGCCTCCACATTCCATTTTGATGACTCCTACCTGCAGCTCACACCTAGTCTGCTTCCCTCCCACTTTTCTCATTACTTCCAAGTGACTGCCATGCATTCTCTTGTAATGTCAACAACTTTTCTCCTCTAGCCTATGTAGGTGCTAATAAAGGAAATTAAAATATAGTCACCACACTCTCACATCTTGCACTGAGGATAAGAGAAGATAAACAATGGGAGGGAGCACTAGCAGAAAAATTTCTGTCTACCCTCAGCTATCTCAGGCTCAAATACAGTCAGTAAAAAATATGCTGTTCAATAAAGCAGCCTTTCATAAAGTCCAGTGTACATGAAGGACATACTAGAAGGGCATCCCTGATTAATGGCACAACACAGCTCAGATATCCTCTTGCTGCAGTGCTTGGAAATGTCTAACAACATAACATGACCAAAATATCCCATGCTTTTCTAATTATTTTTTTTAAATATAGAAGTAATTATTTTCTGAATTTTCCAATAGCTCTTTAACCAGTGGAAAAAAGAGTTACAGTCTAAATATTTGCCAAGGGCTTAATGTAAGTAACTGAAAAGAGAAGTCACATGTTGAACAACCTTAAGTACTTGCAACATAAATATGTCAATCTTCCCACTCTTCCTAAATGAGAAAATTTGTTACTGGTCCTTTTATATTTGAAGATATTTTTTTAAGAAAAGGCTTACATGCATAATGGTGAATGGTATTAATTTTTGGGGGTGTAGAAATTTTGTTCTCTGATAGTATTACATAGATTATATTATATAATATATACATCTACAAAATATGTAAAGAGAAATAAATGTTTTTGGTTTATGAAATTGGCAGAACTGCTCATTCATCATCACTCAATTCTTGTGTAACTAAGCTCAAGGCTACTAACGTGTCTATTATTTAGCTGTAAGAATCTAACAGTCTGTCATGTGCAAGTTGTCTTTACACAACACTCCATAAAAACTTTTTTTGCCACTGCGATGATTTTTTCAAAATCTACTTTTAGCCCACTGAACCTAGAGTGCATTTTCTAAGGTACTGTCCTGATTCTTAGGCTCTGTACCTGTTTCAACAAGCTTTGTGTTTGCTTCTGCTAAGACTGTTTTCCAGAGATTAATATAAATTTGTTATTATTTCACTGATGATGCTGCAAAGATTCAAAGTTGCCTTTAACAATTGGAATACCAGGCTCTGCTATCTGAAAAAAAACCCAACAAACAACCCTGCAATTTTTCAATGCTCTGTGGTTATTCAAAGAAGCATTTAATTGGTTAAATGAAAGGACTAGTCAGAATACCAGCTTTTGGGGGTACACAGTGACATTATTTATTGTCAGGGAACACTATTCCCTTTAAAAAGCCTTGAAAACTGCAATTTAATTAAGTGGAAGCCTCTCTATGACTCTCACGTTGGAGAATGTATTCAATAAAACAAAGAGTGTGTTCCATTTTGCTTATTAAACTAATGTCTGTTCATCTCTTTCTTCGTCCCAACCACTCAGCAGTCCACTCAATCAATCTGTTGCTGTTGCCTAGTTATCAGGAGTTCAATTCTGCTACCACTGAGGGAACATTAGATTCCCCATTGATTTCTGCAAGTGAGGATTAGTTCCAGGCAGTAAACAGCTAAACTAAAAGAGAAGTTCTTAGAGATTTTCTGCAAAAAAGATGGTACCTTCATTAGGGCATTTATGGCTCCTTCTGTGTGGCAGGCTAACAGCACTCAGTTTAGTAAGTAAGATGTCAACACAATGTCATATCAAGTTTTTTTGTCTAAGAAACACTTCTAACTGAAGTGTTTGTAATTTAACTGCTGTTAAGATACTGCTTTTATGCATGTAGGAAGTTGGGTGCATCTTCCCTAGCTTGACTAGAAGAAAACAATTATCATTTATCTCTTGTTGGGCAGAACTTAGGAAGGCCCTGACCACAGCTGGGAGGGTAATGATTAGCAACCTGACAAGAATTTCTGACATGTGGAGCAAAGCCCACTGGGACCTGACCACCGACTTCAAAGGCAAGATTCCTGTCAGCTTCATTTAACTTCAGCGCTTACAACTTTTGGCTCTTACTGCATTCTGATTTTATCAGCACATACCTATCACACACCTGAGCTCAAGGGAGAGGCATTAAGCTTGCACTGACCCAACCTGGCACATCCCCATATTCCAGCACAGTGCTGTACCACGGACCCTGAAACAGCATGAGCAGAATACTACAGTAGTAATTAATCACCCTTTCTCCTTACTAAGGCTAATTGCCTCAGGGTTGATGCCCTGCTGACACAACTGTTCTATGTCTGCTTTTCAGTAACTTGAGCATTCTGCACAGTAGCAGGCAGCTACAGACACATCTCAAATCCATCACCCTTTATACAAGGCACTCATGATTCTCCAGCACTGAAAGAAAGACAAATACACTTTTCTTTTCAGGTGAGGGATGTTAGTCTGAGAAATAAAAATCTCAAATCCATACCTCTCTGATAGCTGTACAAAACTCACTCTGCAGCACCTTCTTTAGAGACTGTAGCTTGTGTACTGGTACTTCTCCAGATTCTTGCAACTTCTCTAGTAACTCAATTGCTCTTGCAACATCTGAATGGGGAAAACAAAAGGAACACAAATCAGAATAAACAGTGACCAATAAGTGACTAAAACCAGCACGCTGGTGGTCATTTTAGATTTAAAATCAGCTTTACCAACACATACTGTTTTACTCTTCTGTTATACCAGATTCTGCTAGGAAACTACAATGCTGTTGAGATCCAAATCCCAAAGTATGGACAAATCACGCATGTACATGTAAAACAGACACAGAGTGGTTCAGTCTTAGCAGCAAACACTCTTTGGAACAAAGCTACTAGTTCTAAGCAGCTAATTTGTATTAGAACTAAAATATTTCTTACTTTCCACATAAGAGAAAATAGCACAGGAAAAGAATGGGGCTTACTTTCAGAAAGTCTGAAAAAATGTAGCTGTGCCCTTATGTAAGTGCCCTCAGGATGGCAACACCCAGGAAATATATTTGATTGTTTTTTCTCATAAATCTACATCTAAATATCAACTAATAAAGTTCTCAAGAGACAGGTAAAGAGTGATCTAGAAGAACAGTAAGTCTTCTAGAGAAGATTAAATGGAAGGTTCTTGTGTAGGTCTCCAAAGACCTGATCTACCACACAAAACCCATACGACCCATAGAAATACATGGAATAGTACTTCTAGTGGTCTGAATTCTCCTTAAACACTTGTATATTTTCAAGGGAAAAATCCAAGTGTCTCTCAAGAGGAGTCTAGAGGGTTTAAGTGAGTAACCCTATTGAGTGGTGAGTGGGAATCTGATCCAGTTGAACAGTGCCCACACCCTCACTCTCGTATTTTTTTTCTGTTTAACACTACTTCCCAATTTACATAGCTACTACTAAAATACATTTTAAAAAAAAAAAATCAAACGAACCCATGAGGTGCCCAACAATCCTCTATGACTGGGGATGCAGGGGCACAAGAAATAGTGGCTGGTGTCATGGAGGCTAGCCTAGTCAAGCAAGGGGCATGCTGAATTACACGTTGGAGTTAAATGAGCCAAACACATCCTGGTTAGTCTTCAGGGTGGTAAGAGCTTAAATAGAGGGATTTTTCCTCCTCTGTTGCTTTATGCCACTTGCAGCTTTTCCTTTAAGTTTGCTGGTATAGTTGAACCTGGCAATGCTGTTGTCCTGACTGTGGTCATTGTCACATCTTCTATGTCTTTTGCATAGCCACCTGGGCCACTACTGGCTAGTTTCACCACTCTACTAAATATAGGTCTGTATTCCAGTGATGAAATGAATGCATAGTACTAAATGATAAAACAGTATTTGAGGCATTTTAATTATGTGCTTTAAGTGCAGGAAAAAAAAGAAATAAATATTCTCCACTCAATTCCTCCAGAATTACTACAATGTCTAGAAGCAAGCTTATATAATTCTCCTTTCCGATGACAAAGATTATACTGTTTGTGACTTGGAGATTATGCTAATTGAAATAGTTCTTGCAATCCTTGGCTTGTAGCTGAGCTATTCTGACCAGATGTCTGTTACAACAAAGCCATGAGAAGTTTTTTTAAAATAGAAAAGACATGACAGTAGAGGAGCTGCAATAAAATATATTCATATATTTTCACTTATAAGAAAAATAATTATTATCCAGCTGCATTGGTTTAGGAAAAGAGAAGATGACATCTTAAAAAATTTACAATTTAATTAAAAGAGGCAGGCAACTAGTCAGCATGGTAGCTTCTGCCTTAGTAGATTAACACTCAAGTAATTCTCAAGCTTTTTTAGAGGCATCTGCGAAAAGACAGTTCCAAGCATGAGAGGAAGCATGGCAGAAAGCACACAGTATTTTTCCAGGAGGATGATTCCACTTATTGGGCTGTAACTTGCATCACAGAGCAGTCTTGGAGTTCATGAACTTTCAGATGAAACTAACCCTAACCCTGTGTTCAAAGACTGCACCTGAGCTTCTACTCCAAGCAATGCTTCAGCTGCTACTGGGCATCCAGTCCATGTTACTAGATCACAGGTGTATCAAGAACGACCCCTCTGAAGCACTTACTGAAATGATGATCAGAAAGCTAAAAAGGAGATCTGAGTAATAATAAGGCCATGGAAATCAACAAAAAACCAGATTTTAGAGAGAAGAATATGACTGATGGAAGATAATACACCAAAGACGATGGTTTTAAGATTTAAGAAGAGGTAAGCACACTTTCTAGCAAGAACCATTTCAATGGATTGCAAAAGAATGGCAAAACATTAAATAAAACATCATAGAATCACAGAATAGTTTAGGTTGGAAACCTAGTCTGAAAACCTAACATCATTTTTGATGTTCTCAGTAATAATAAGGTTATAGGATTATTCAGTAATAATAAGGTGAAGGCATTTTTTAACAAAGCTAGTGAATCATATGCCTTGGAATTTTTCTTTTAAAGTCTGTATTTGCCACACAAGACTTGCAGTTAGTTAAGTACTAAACTCACACTCCCCAGTTATTAGTACCAGTTGGTGCAAATTGGTATGTCAGACAGCACAAAGCTATTGCATGCTTTATTCTGAAGGAGCTTCAACAGCCTACCATAACAGATCAGATAAGGCCTCCGTAATTCAAGTGATACACAATAGCTATTCAGATATTCTTAATCTGGGGCCTTATCTACTGTCATTTCAGGTAGGTTTTGAACTGTCTTTGCCTCTCACCAGATATACTTCTAAAAGATACTGCCAGAGATCTCAGATTGGTTACTATTTTGCGGTTGTTTTGAAGTTTCATCACCACACCTGAAAATTCTGTGAATCACCCTGAATTTGCTATTGTCCTGAACGAAACTATATTAAATGAAAAATTTGTACTGATTAGAAGGAAACACAAAAAGCTTTAGGTTCATTAATCAATTCTAAAAGAATCAAGTACAAGTCTAAACATTTCCCTAGGACATGGGCCAGACTCTAGATGATAATTAATGACTTCTAAAGTGATGAGTGTTACAATACAAATGATAAATCTGTATTGTGGTTGAAGAGTCCGGCATGGGTCCTTAGCATGCAGTCTCATAGGCAAATCTGGGCACTAAGTTGTCATTTTCCAATAGTAAATTACTTAACTTTCTGACTAAGCAGTGACTGGAGGTAAATAAAAGCAGAATATCCCATGAGCACTCTGATTCCATGCTTCTAAATTCATCAAACATGCTAAAATACATGAATAATGATGCTCAAGTTCTTGCTTTATTATTCACCTATCATATCTGTTTACAATAAGCAGTGTCCTTTCTCTTGTCACCCTTAGGCCCACAGTTTGCTCAGTTTGGCAATGACCTGTGGGATATTGCTCACAGTAGAGAGATTTTAGAATAATATATAAATTACAGAAAGAAAATGAGGCATGTATTCAGGGACAAAGCTGTTTGGTATCAGCTGATGCTCTGTCAAGTGCAAAATACAAGAGTGGGCACAAAACAGAAGACTTTGAGCAGACTAAAAATGTATAAACGTGAGTGCATAAAATATGACTTCATGAAATAGGCTGTATTTCCCTTCATTAATAACTTTGAAGTGGAGACTTGAATGAACAATTGCTTTCGGAGAGGTTAAAAAGTGAAATTTATCAGTCCACATGAATTTAAGTGATGCACAGGCTTTTTGATGATGTCTCAAGGTGAGCTCCAGCTAAAACTAGAAAAAAATTTTTGCTCAAAGAAGTGATATGACTGGCAATGAGGAAGACTTACAAGTTATAATGAATAAAGAATATAGGAGGGAATACACTCCTGTTGAAGTCAATTAGAATTGTCATATATCTGACATATACTGCTAGGATAATTTTCTAGTCTCCAATCCTTCTCTGATTACGAATCTAGCTTTTCTTGTAAATGTTGTCACCGAGGATTTGTTCTTAAATACCATTTTGTTACATACTTGTAGAAAGGGCAAATTGATGAAAAGACTGTATGTGTATTTATACAGATATATGTTAAAAAAATTCCTGGAATTATGTTAACATTATTTAACTTCTATGTAAAGGAAATACCTTTGCTTTTTATATCTGTGCATTTTATCTGGCCTTCCTTTAAGCAAAGATATTTTTTTAACCCAACTTTTGAAAAGCATTGTTTTGCCTCCTCTCAGACATTTTCCAAAATATGAACTCCATTATATTAACACGAAAGTCATGTTGTCATTGAAATTTATCTTAATTTCCCACATTCATATCCCACAAATTGATAGGAATTGATGGATAATGTGGGTAGAACTATTGCTCTGTATTCTATGATGCTCGCATTTTAAAAGGAATATGTACTTATTTCTCCCCTTATTATATCCAATTTTCATCACTCCTTTTTTCTTTAATTAACTTTCTTTTCAGTTTTCCTCATATATATGCACAATTCCTCACTCTCCCATTCTATTTAACATTCATTTCTCTTTTTTATTCTCATCATCATGCTTGCCTACAGCCTTTCAGGAAATAATACTGTTTCAGTGTGGTGGGTCACATTATCAGCAGAACACAGAGAAGGCAGGAGGCTGTGGGTGGGTGGAACACATTTTATCAAGTGCACTCATCAGAAGAAAAGCATGACTCCCTGGGAAAAAAAAAAAAAAAATCTTCATTTCAAGTGTTCTTTCTGTATTTTCATTTGAATGATGTTTCATTTGGATTGCTACCAGGACACAAGCAGAAGATTACTATACAAACCCTGGGAAGAATCACTAGGACACAGAAGTAGCAAGATAACACACTGAGACACAAATGGAACACTGTATACATCATGTATACATAGATATACAGCATAGTGCAGTTGAACAAAGAAAGGTCAACCAGCTTAGTTCTGTTATATATTGTTTTCACTTCCTGGCTTTTGTACAAATAGCTAACAACAAACACTGTAGACTGATCTGTTTTATTTGCTAGATGTTTTAAAAAGCAAATGCTTTTTCCAATTCAGCTTTTACAACTTGAAAGCAAATTATGAATCCACAGAATGAATCCTGGCTGGTCTGAACTTGGTGCTCTTTCACATTACCATTAAAGTTGGGTACACCAGGCTCCAGCACTCTCCGAAAGCTGTCCAGGCTGGGGCTTCACTCTGGTAGATTTTGTGCCGGGTTTATGTTTGTTTCAGTTTAGTCAGACCCGTTGAAATTTATTAGGAAAAATGTAACAAAATACTTTAGCATGTATTAACATGGTAAATGTGTCCCATTTAATACCAGAGTGACTCTTGAAAAAGAATGTACATGCATGTTTTATCCTGCAAAATGCAAAAACCATTGTATACATACCAAGTGTCTAACCTTCCCTTCTTGTGCTAGTCTATGAGTGAATTAGTCTGCAGTCCTTAAATATATTACCCTCTGACTTAAGAGAACATAGGCATTTAAATAGCCCTACAATGCTCTGCAGTATCAGTTTGGGTTCAAATAGTGTTTGAAACACAAAAACACAGTGTTTCTTTCCTCTGGTAAGTACTCTAGAATGTTGTTGGGTTGTTCCTAAAGCTAAAATATGGTGACCACTTGTTTACTATCAAGATATTAGAGAAGAGGTTTCTCATTGTTTGAAGGTCTTTCTATGCCTCATTCCTGTTAATTCTGGAGACTTTCACTGCATTAGTACGCTGGTTACTAGCAAAAGTAAATGTGCTGCATAAACACCACCCTTTGATACCTCAAAGAGGTAAAACATCACTACAAATTGAAAGTAAGGATACTCAGTAAGTCTCTAAAATATTCACTAGGTTCACCATGGAATTGCAGAATAATAATCCTGGCAATTTTCAAGCTCTGTTCTGTTGCGCTTGAAGACCTTTGATCAGACTGAAGGTGAAGAATTTGTATGACATAACAGGTCCTTCTAATTGTCAGTTTTTCATTCCTCCAATACTTGCATTCAGGTTTAGTTATTTCTTTAAGCTCATGAGAATACATTCCAGAATTCTTAATATTTTTCTACCAACTTTTTATCGCAATTCCCCAAGCCTACACAGGATGCTTTATTATATTTAGCAATCTTCTCCAAACACTATCAAATGACAGCAGGTAATCAATGGTTGAGAAATCAAAATTTTGTGGTGATTAGCAAAGTTCATTCATAATTCATAGCCAGCAGCCCTAGTACATTGTATCAAACTATTTATATGGCTTTATGGTTAAAGCACCAGCTTTGGAAAAATTTCAGTGTATACACTTGGAAAATATTCTGTATTCCTAGAGCTCTGCTGTCAGCCACTGCTTTGTACAACACGGCAAGGCTTCCTCTGGTGTCAAATACCAGACTGCCCAATATGCTTCCATTCATCTCTTTGGTTCCTTACTATCAGGACAGTGCTCTTCTGAAATTCAGAAGCCCTTCCATTAATTTAATATATTTATTTAATCTAATCTGTAGAGCTCAGAAACATTGAGGGGAGGAGCAGCTTTAAATTTTTTCCTATTTAAATTAATATGTTTGTCTTGCCCAAAATTTCATGCTTATCAGAAAGCAGAAAGGTGTACTTCACCATGGTAAATCGCACTTGATGTGCAGGGAGCAATGAGCTAAGCTGTTAGAAAACAGCAATGTTATTCAACACTTTATAGCATGCATCTGTGAGGTCTATTCAAAGTAATTATAGCAAGAATAATACTACCAGTGCTTTCATACTCTAGTTTAGATGATATGGGTAGCATTTACAGATTCAATGCATTGTCACTTTACACTCCTGTGGTTAAACATTACTATGAATATACAAATATAACAAAGAACAACCACACAGAGCTCTCATGGTTCATATTGTGATGAGGGTTTCAAGCTGCCACACTTCTGATGTAGACATTGACAGCTCAGTGGCTCGCCCTTGAGTACTGTTACAGTCAACGAGGAAAAACAGACACTTTGAGGCTTCGATTCATCTGACCTATTTTAGGTGAAATGAATCATACTCTGGGAGTGCCTGGTCCCTTTGTTGACTACAAAGGGAGATTAGATGATTACCTCAGATGCAAATGCCTGCATCCTACATATCAGACATCTACATCAGTATGATGAAACCCACTCTTAATGTCCAGATATATAGTGAATGAGTCATGCAAATTTATCTTTGTGTGGTCCAGAAGACATCATAGCTCAGATGTACTACATTTGACAAGAACACTGTCATTACCAGGCAGGCCAATGCACTTTCGAGTTAAAGCTTTTTAAAATGCCTTAACTAATGGTTTTATGGAATTTTCTTCTTAATGTATGAGAAAAATCAAGAAATCATGACAGATAATTGAGTAGAAATCTGTCTGTCTCATCTTGCCTGATGTGAGATGACTGCCCCCAGTGACATTAATGACGTACCCCCATGGCTTTCTACATATGTTCCCCCACCTGGGACAGGTTCATTTGCTTTGACTACTCATCAGACCTTGTTTCTGTCTATTATGTTTTGATATGTTTGAGCAGCACTTAGATTCTGTTTGGCTCTAGCTTCTCAAGCACACCACAGGCATCCATCCAAGTTCTCTGCTTCTCTCCATTTCTCAGACAAACAGCCTACAACCCAAGAGTGGCACAGCCCAAGGCTGAGTTTTCCCAACAGCTTTGGTAGCAACACTTGAACACGACAGCAATGGTCTGAGATGTTTTGCAAAATAACTTAAAGAAAGAACAGTTTATTTGCAGGGAAAGCAGTGCTACCTGTGATCCAAATATTGACAGCCAACTGTGTTGAAACCCCTCCATCCAGCATCCTCAACACTACAGAAGTTCTTCAGTGCTCTCTTCATATATTTCACTTTTGCTGGTTCAGGCAAACACTGAAATACTGACATTTCAGGTATACTGCTCCCAAATACTCTGCTTAGCTCATTCAAATACAATATTCAAAAGGTTCCCTTAAATGAAAAAATATGCTCCTCCGTGTTCTCTGAATTTCACAATGTCTACAATGTCTTAAGTAATCTCACCCCCCTTCTTCCTCTACTAAGTTTTAACTAGTGATTTCTGTTTTTATCCTCAGCTAGGGATTTTCATAGCCTCAACCTACCATGAAGGCTAACTGGGAGAACTGTATTTGCTTTACTTTGGTCAATCCTCTTAGCATATTCATTACTGTAGATAGATTTTTTTCCTTGAAGACTTCACATGACTGCTGTAAATCACAGGAGGATCTTTGTCTGCAATTTCAGATTTTATTTGCTTGTGTATGTGCGAGGTCAGTCTACAGAGTACCTAAAACTATTAGGCGTTCAACAGATAGTTAGGGAAAGTGGTTTGGTACTGTCACATTTCCAGTTCTGACTTTTAAAGAAGTAACAGTAAATCACAAAACAGTAAAGATTGAATTAATGAGTAATTCAGGATTGATTCAATAAGATGAGTTTCACTGGCTTAATTCAAGGCCTGAAGAACAATAATGAATTAAAATTTTCAAAGATTGGCACTTAAAATGAACCTTAAAACCTAGTAATTTTTAAACACTGATATGATTTTTATTCTTCCAAATTATTAGTTTCATTCCAATTTCTAAAGCAATCAGGATGAGGAAGTACATAAATATGAGTTTGAAAATTTTCACCAGAAGATTTTGCCATCTGTGAGAAAGATGAAATTACAGCTGCACCAACCCTTTACATTTGACAGTACTCACTGCTTTGTATAGAAGGCATTGAACATAGCATCCGTGTGAAAACAAGATACCAAATCATCCTTAAAGTGAAAAGACCAAAACATAAACCTGAAAATGCAAATAGAAGAGCATTGAAAACTATGGTATTTTCTAACACAGTACTAAAAACAGAATGTCATGATTTTTCACCTGAATTACCTGTAGAGAAAAGGAAAGGGAAGGCAAAAATTCCTTGGGATTTTGTTTTAAACTTTCTACATAGTTTCCACTTTATATTGCTTAATTATACCTGCTCTTTGTGATCATAACTATGATTTATAGTTAGCCACTCCTGCTGAATAGAACATATGAGACATGATTTTGATCCTTTCATTTGGCTAGATACAGTTGATTACAAATATGTTACCAAAAGACAACAGTTTTTTTATCATGTATTCAAATAAGTCTATATTATTTATATAAGGAATATAAAAGCACATATTAATTAATCCTTGCTTCCTGCAGGATACAGGGTATTTTGTAGTTTCAAACTTTGTGCTATTTAAATTCTCAGTGTTTCTGAAAGCATTTTTTAAAAAAGAGAGATCACAGGTGTTTAAAGCAGTTATTTGCCTATACAGGACATGTAAAATGGTGTTCTGAATTCTTGAAACCATGAAATAACAAAAAGAAAATATTTTGCAGCAAGGCTATAACTCCCTGAAAAATTCAGTATGATGAGTATAGCCGGCCTTAAAGAATTAAGTTCCTACACGTTGAACTATGTGAAAGCAAGGAAACTGCCTGCTGCCCCCTGAAGCCATAGATACCTTGTATCAATGCCTTGACAACTACGCCATCCTCATCTATCTCCTGATCACATAACTTGATCTTGTAGGATCAGTTCTGCCTCAGCAGACACCATTCACCATGCTAGAGTGAAGCTCCTTTAAACACTAGACAAAAACACTTGGCTGGAACTGCAAGTGTAAACGCTTTAGAGGTTCTGATCCCAGATTAAAAGGAAGGGCCAATGTAACATAACCCAAGGACTCTACTCAGAATACTTGCTTTGGTGTTTTGAATCACAAGTATATAGAGAAAAAATCAAAATCAGTGAAGGAATTGAAAATTTGACTAAGCTAAAAGCAGAAAACAGAAATAATTACCAGGAATAAGGTTGCATGAACAGATAAAAACAAAACAAAACAAAACCACAAAAAAACAAAACAGAATGAAAAACAACACACTTCTCCGAGCTAAAATCCACTCTCTTGCTCCCCTGCCTAAGCAAAAGCAAGTATTTATGCACCCTATGTGAGCATCACAAAACAAAAGTATTGGCCATATGGGCAACCTCATGCCTTTCCACATTGCTACTTCCAGTGTGTGTTTTCAGTCTGCATCACAGCGATTTTTGTTGGCAGGGAAGAAGACAGGAAGAGGGGAAAAAAAGATCCCAACAGGTGTCTCGCAAAGGGAGGTAGGGTTAACTTAGGGATGTTAATTCTCCTTCACAACAGGCACTGTTTTTGAGCCAAAGCAGTAACTCTCACTTTTTTCTCCGTTCATATGTCATTATTAGAGTCTCCTGCTGCCTCCCCTCAGTTCGTATCTCTCCAGCTAATCTTTGTCTTAAATCTTTTTATGTTATTACCAGAAAGATGAGAAATATGGCTGTGGGCTACTGGCTAGTGTACATAGTGACAATACAAATTTTCACTTGAAGTCTAGCATCAGAATTTTATCTTCTGTTTTTCTAGGTGGTTTGAAAGTCTGGTGAGACAACAGTGAAAAGACATCATTTGTGCACAACAACAGATGCAACACAGTCATTACATACACATATGTAGCACTTTATCTGTAGGTTCAGGTAATGAGAAGAGAGTTAATATTCTCTCTTAAATTTTAGTGGATTTAGGGATATTGCTTTTTGCAGGCTGAATCCCTCTGGTACCTGGCTACATACTAGTCATTTCTCAGAAAGGAAAACACTTGTTCTTTGAAAGTGTATAGCTGAAAAGCTACAACATCAAGAAGAAAGCAATATAAATAAAATCCTTTGTTAATAAATCCCCACAAGACAAGGCATTACAGATGCGCTGTTGGCAGATTTTAACAACTGACCACTGTTAGCTTTCAACTTTGAAACAAATACGATCTTTGAAGAAAACTGTGACTACTGAATTGCTGCAGCAAGTTATGAACAAAACCTTGAAACAGAAAACCCCTGTGAGAAACAGAAAGCTCACTGTCACCTTTGCAGTTCTGCTGCTTGTTATCCTACATGTTGAATGACCCCAAGAATTGGAATAGGAGTACTGAAACTCCTCTCAGGTTGCAGCTTGATTTTGCAAGGTATCTACCTAACATATGAGTGGCACACACTTTGAGATGGTTGCACCATTAAGATGCAAAAAGTGCTGAATAAATTAGTAGTGACTCACAGCTATTACTATCAGGTTACAAGACTATCAGGTTACAGATGGGATCAGACATACAACCATCTCTTTTCCCAAAGACTGCTTCATCGTGCCCTCTTCAAGTTTCTCTGGCCTGTTTCCATATAATAAAGAACAGCTGTACTATTCTTTTGCTCCTATGCTGATTCAGTAAGTACTGTTTCACAAAAACACTGCTGCCAAATCTACTGAAAAGTGAAGAGATCATGATATATAAATTTCTGAGGCCTAAGACTGCTGCTGATGGCCATAGTTATCCAGCAAATCAGTTTCAAGTACATTCTTCCCCAATGCTTAAATGATCGCAGAGGAATTGATACCTTAATATCTAGGAGACTTACCTTTTAAGAAAATATGGTTGAAAGAGAAAATTAAAGAGTTAGTGGATGTGAAGGATTAGTGATTAAACATGGGCTTTTATTGAAAAGAACCACTGAAAATGTAACTTTAGTTCAGGAGAAATAAGTTAAGAGCCTATTTTCAGAATTATTCTTATACAATTATCCCTGTTTGTACAGAAACAAAATCAGTGCTTTGGTGCTCTGTGTATTCACAATAATTCATTGTTCCATCTTTTAAACAATAAAGAACAATCATCCTCCTATCTCTTCTTGAGATACAGTTTTCTAATCAAGACTTTTTCACCCCTTTTTTTTTACAATTATTAGTCAAGTAGAGGTGGGCTAACAACACATTATGAGAAGCTGTGTGCATTTCCTGGTAGCTTAGCCAAGTTGCATTTGAGAAATGTGAGGTTTATTTAACCCTTCCATTTTGGACTCTGGTAAAACAAGTTCGCAAATATGTACATACATCTCCCTCTGTATTTAACATATCTAAGATCCAAGCTTGTGGTTCATACACGTTAAGAAAACATTGTTATTATAACTAAATGTGCATTTATTAATCAAATCTACTCATCTGAATAGAGAATTAACAGTCGAATGTTTCTCATTTAGAGGCTGACTGTCCAGCAAATGTCTCAAAGGAAGATTAAGTTGACCAAGATTAACTTTTGAAAGTGCCTGGATTTATACACACATGTACAGTTCACATCACATTAGTAAACAGTACTTTTACAAAAATGCATCATGTGAAACAAATTAACTGCATGTGATGGAAGGCAGACTCACAAATTTACAACTGCATGCTTCTGAAAACACTATCTGCCTTAGCTTGGTTTCCTCTTAAGTCCTTAACTTCTCATTAATTGGGTTTCTAATGAAATTAATAGTTTTACCTAATTCATATGTCAAATTCTATTGCACTACCTACAAGAACAGTATTTTGTATTTGAAAACACGGGTTGGACAAAAACCTGTACTCCCTTTTTTGTCCTTGCATGAGGGTCATCTGTATTAAGGAGTGATGGGCACATATGTGTCCTGAAACAGCAAACTCAAATAGCAAATTATCCTCTACATAAAACTGATGACTTCACTTGTCACATTTTTTAAAAAAATTCCTTTCTGACAACATCATCAGAGAAGTCCAACTCAAGCAATAGGATAGAATTAAGAAAACTCTTTATTTAAAATTACATCAAGAGATTAATACTTTTCTGTAGTTACACAAATGTATAACACATCAGTGTGAAAATTAAATTTGCAGGATCTAGCATAGGGATGTTATTTAGAAAACAAACTCTTCTTTTTCAACATTATATGTAAATAGAGAGTATACATTTACAACATACAAAAATAGCATCCCTCAATCACTAACAATCTTGCAACTTGTTGCAAATGGTGAATCCTGCACATGTGCTGGGGCCTGTCATAGCCTCTATCCCTTCACCCAGCTGCAGCAGCAACTCCCCTTAGAGAGATCAGAAGCAGGATGCAGACTGGTGAATGCAGCTTACCATTCTGCCCTATGCAGGATAAATTCAGATAGACTAAAATGATTAATTCTCTGGTCTCATGTCTAAAGAACATTTTCATCCTGACAGAGCAGGAGAAACTCAAGAGTCCTGCATAGACATCAGTTGGCGATGAGCCTCGTTACTCTTTCAAAGATGTCTCACAAACCTGTCCTGACCAGATATTTAGCTTCTGCACCTCTGCCGCCTTATCAGTTACACGTTTCTGAAGGAAACCTGACTGGAAATTTAAGGTATTTCCCCTCCACACTTCACAAAGGTGCTTTAATGTTAAAAGCTGCCATGAGTGTTGTAGAAGGTGCTTCCATGTGTCTGTGTACAAGCATAGCTTTCTCTCAATCTCCAAGTCACTGTGTGTCACTCTGGGCTGAAGGACAGAGCCCTGTCTGTGAGAGGGAGCCCAACCAAAGGGTTGTGCTCCTGTGGGTGCCCAGCTGCCTCAGGCATATCCCACCTGGCACAGAGCTCCCATGCTGCCATGCGCTCCAGCACCTCTTCAGGTGATGACCATACTGCCAGAGACATTTAAGCAGGACATGTGCATTTAGCTTTTAAAAGCCTTTATTTTCACCCCACTCATGAACACCAGAGATGACATGCAGATAGGTACGTGCTCCTACTGCAGCTTCAGAGTTCCAGGTGGCACAGCTGAACTACACTTACTTCAACCACACAGATTCTCATGAAGCGCCCCAGTCATCACCCACAAACCACTGTCCCAATCTGCTTACCTTAATCCATCCTTTAATAAAAACATATTTTTAAAAAGCAAATAAATGTAGACACACTAATGTAAAAAACCCAAGCATTTCAGTCTCTAACTATAATTATAATTTTTTCCCTGTCCCTACAAACAATAGTCCTTTCTTTTTCTTGGAAGAATGAATTTGGATATTTATATGTCCTGAGTTGGCATATCAAGTGGGGAAATGTTAGATTTAAAGTGTGTGGCACTTGCAGAAGTATTTTTCAATTTTAGCATGCCAGGCTGAAGAGCAAGAGAAGACATCCCCATGACAGACAGGCAGTCAGGCAGGGAGCAGCACATCACTTAGCACTGCTCCACAGGGCTTCACCCTGTGCAAGAGTGATCTGCTCCCCCCTGTCAAGGACTGTATTTCACACTTTATGAATCTGATTTTCTCTTTCTGATAAGTACTTTTTTTTTTTTTTCCAAGACAGTATACATTATAATAATATATGCAGTCTACCGCAACTTATGTTCAATACAATTTTTGGTGTGTGTGTATATATATATATATATATATATATATATGGGCACAGATGGGGAAAAAATCCCCATTTATGTAGGCTATGATGATGTAGTGAGAAGAAAAATGACAAGAAGAGATGAGGAGGAAGGAAGGAAGAGTACTCTAGCAAGTACCCATATATGTTAATGGTCAGGTGTCATCTGGTACCACATCTGACAGTTTGTCTAACACCTCTAACAGCTGATAGAAATTCCAAGCCCATTCATATTCTTATTTACCAACACTGAACACGGTGCTTTATACAGTATTTTCAGAAAGTTTTGGGACACCCACTCCACTAGAAAAATATTTGTTTGAATTCATAAAAACCAACAGAACTGTTATGCATTACAGCCCAACAGCAAGAAGTCTTTCCAGTTTCCAAGGATGTATTTGAAAGCAAGAGAAATTTGGTTGTCAATAGCCAATAGCTATGACCTTGTTATGAAACTTCACAGGGATTAAAATATCAGCACTGTATATTCAGTCTATTCAAATTTCTTCTTTCATCCTCAGTCACATGAAGAAGTGAAATCATCAGTGACATGAATAGTAACTATATAGGGAAAAACATAGTAGGACATGGATTATTAACAAAAGGCAGTTGAAAGCCCCGATTCATATGAAAAGACACTCCCTTGTCCTTAATCATGAGATGGTCCTTGCACAGGCTAATTGTTTATCTTCAAAAACAAGAACAACTTTTGAAAAGTGCCCTTTTAAAGCTGCCACTTTCATGATCCTATGCAGAGGAACTGGGACTGAGATTTTGCAGTAATCTGAGAAAATACAGGATCAATCTTCTTTCAAAGCAGATTTTCATCTTGAAAGGTAGAACACAAGTAAAATTCTAAGTAAGATAAGATTTATGAAAAATTTGCTAGACATTTAGCCAGAAAAAACAAAAAAAGGTCAGATTGAGAGGAAAACCTACAATGTCCAGCTAGAAAGATGACTTCTTCAATTTGCAGGCCTCCATATGACCACTCCTAAAATGTGTGCCAAGGGCAGCACAGAAATCTACTCCCTCTGAAACATATTTCTGGGAGTGTAATGGTACTTGTATAAAATGCTTCCAGCAGACTGTGCTAGCACACTCCTTAATTGACCACACCCACAACAAGCTTCCTTTAATTTCTCATTGCTTATAACATGTACCTGCAGCACACAGGAACTCACAGGAGGTCCTCAGTCAACCAGGAGGAAGCTCAGCTGGCTGGGGGAGATTACACTGCACTTAGAGATGAAACTGCACTGTTGCTGGATCTGTATGCAGCATTTGAGACAAGCTGGTGAGGTGCCGACGGTCACATGACAGTAGAACAGAGGATTAGAGGAGGAAATTGAGTTGCTGAACAGTGAAAACGGATAGAGATTACAGGCAACGCATAGCGCAATGGAGTTAACTGCAGCAGGGCTTTGAGAAGAGCAAGGCGACAGAAGGCAGCATGCAAGGGAGACCTGTAGATCTGGATAATAAAGGGGAAGGCAGCAACTGCTGGTCATGGGGTGGGTGAGGCAATGCCCCTGTGGAAGACATAGGACATTATGAGGAGAGGCAAAGGCAATAAGATGTGATGAGCGGTATGCCAATACAAATAAATACTGTTGGAAAATGCCAACTAACTGAACCAGAGATGTCTGTAACCAGTGTCAACAAAGTTCTTACTAAAGACATACCTGTGAAAGAAGTAAAAAACAACTGTACAAGTATTTTTAAACATTTCTGTTTCGGATTGAACAGTTTGGGTTTTGTAACAGAGTTAAATTAATCTGGGAATGTATTTAAAAATCCCTAACCTTGAACATAAAACGAAAAAGAGGGGGAAAAAAAAATCCCATCTTCATGGGTTTTGTTTGGGTTTTTTTCCCTTTTCCTTTTATGAAAGACATGGAACTTTCTGTCTCAACCTGGAACAAGATATAGCTCCCTACAACTTCAGGGTTTAAGCTTTGAATTGGCCTAAAAAATCCCTCCCAGTTAACTCTGATGAACACTGGAGATTACTGATGGGGTGGTATTGATTTGGCATGTGAAACATTTGCAATAAAAGTAGGAAGGGTGCACTTTCTTACGGAGAAGACTTACTCGGCTGTTGGAAGATACCCAGCAGGCAGGCATTTTCACCTCTCCGACCTCCCCAACGCTGGGGCCACCCTCCCCTAAGTGGTACCACTGGAAGCTGCACTACTTTATGTTTCCTCCCTGAAACAGTTGCTGATTTCTTCCCCTCCTCCCAGCAGAGCACCACACAAAGGTCAGGCAAAAGATTTTGAGATTAAATTGTAAGTGATTAAAATTTCCATTATTTTGTGAACTTGTTCTACATATTAAAAAGCCCTAATGGAACTTGCACACATTTGTGCAGGTAGAAAGGCACATGATGATAGGAATTAAGGAAATTAATTCCTGTGCTTTGGACTGAAGTAATCTTCCAGAATGTAATTGGCTTTCAATCATTCACACAACATGCCCTTCACCTTTAAATGGTAATTCATTTTACCATACAGGTTTTGAATGCCATTTATGTCAGGCTTTAAGCAGGCTCCCATCTATATACTAGAATACCGTGAATATGTTTTGTCCAGGAGGAGACCATGTCAGAGGGTAATTCAGATTTCTAACCTATGTGTCCATATGATGTTTTACCATTTCTGTGATCCTTAACAAGGGAGAATGCAGAACACTTCATGGACAGAGATCAAACAGCAACTCCCCCATCAACACAAGGCTAACAATACCACCTCTCCCAAAATGCTTGCTATTTTCTTTCTATGCTGAGCTCTGGGTGCGACATGTCAAAATGGATATAAGCATACAAGACGTTTCAGGGCTGTGCCTAGATCACAGCAGAGATGTGCAAAGCATAGTGATGGTAAACATAGCTCACCTGTTTGAACAAAAGCAACAGGAATCTGGAAAGTCTCACCATGTAGAACTTTCCTTCTCCCATGGCTGTGAAAGAAAGACTACAGAGGAAATATCTGGAATCACGGAGCTGGGTCTAGTCGTTTCTGGAGTTGTTTCAATTGTTACAGTTGATGTAATAGCAACATGTTACGGGTGTCGAAGTGTATGCCTCTGACAAAACAGCCTTCTGCAAGTCAGGTGTGGTATTTAAATCTATTTCCTCTTGCTTGTATTTTCATTTTGCACATCACATCCTACCATTCTGTGATGTTTTATCTCACTCACACTCATATCAACCCTGGCTGACAACCAAGGAGACTGTAATGTTGGCATCCCTGCCAAATGGTTAGGCATGTCCTGGACACAGACAACAGATGTTTATATTTAAATTAGGACTAATTTGCATTTTTGGTGTATTGTGGAATTTTTAAAGCATAGGTTTAGTAATGAAAAGGGGGGAATGTATAATTCTGAAATAGCAATACTTTCCTTTGAAAAGCCAGGTTTGCTAATGGATTGCCATCTGTTCAACCCTTTGCCAGAAAATAGATTTGTCCTGCTTACTGAAAACAGTATTAGGGTGAAACTGTAGATTACACAGTGGATTTCTGAGCAGTTTAATTTAAAGCACAGGCTAGCACTTTGCTATTTCAGTAAAAATAACTTTAGATTCTCCCTTTCTACCAATGCTGGAATTTAAGCTCAGCAAACTGTATTTACAGTACTTTGTGGGCTGTTTTGCTCTCAGTTGGGTTCTAGAAAAGTGTCTACCTCTCCTTTATCATTTTGAAACTGAGTTTGTGTTCTTTCTTGCACAGGATTTACAGCAAAAAACCTCTCCATCTTACTTCAAAAAGCCATCTTAATCCTCTGGAGAAAAAAACCCAATGGCCTCAATTATGCTTTCAAGAGTACAAGATTCATAGGGGCTGGGAGCCTCTTGGAGCCTCTGGATGCAAGTGAGGAGGAAGGATACCGCGGCAATTCAGGATGCGGTGCTGGGAGCTGTTGGACCTCTCTATCCAGTGGAGCGGTAGGAACAAAACAAATCAGAATGGTAAGTTACTCTCCCCCGGAACCCACAGAAATCTAATGACGGTTCTGCTGAGCCTTGTTATGGGAACAAATCCACTGCAAGGGAGAGGTCCAATTTTTACAGCCCGGAGGCAAAAGTTGAATCGTAAGGTAACTTAAAGATTTCAGCACCCTCTTACACTACCTGTATAAGGTTACTGACACAGCCTCAAGGCTACCCAGACACCAAGCGCTCTCCCTACCCAGACCGAGAAGCTGTCTATGGGAATACGCAGAGCCGTTCTTTTGTAGGGTAACATCATTACCGAAGTTACCGTCACGATCTCTTCCCCGCACGTCCCACACCCCTGCGCAATCCCGCCAAAAAGCCGCATTTTGCCGGCAAACGACGAGAGATTCGTGCCGCCAACTCGCTGCCCCGCCACCGAGCATCCCCCGCCGAGCCCCGTGCGGGGCCGCGGTGCGGGGCCGTGGGCGCCGAGCGGCGGAGGGGGCGGCCCCGGGGGAGCCCGGCAGGGCGGGGGCAGCACCGCAGCGGAGCGCCGGCCTCGGAGCTCGGGGGATGCCCGCCCTGCCCCGGCCCCTGCCCGCATAAAGTTTTATTTCCTCCGTCTCAGCCCTTCTCCCGCCGCCCACCTGAGCCCCGCGGGGAGCCGCCTCCCTGCCGCAGCCGCCCCCGGGCACCGCGGGGCCGGAGCGCTGCCGGGGCTGCGCGGACAGAGCCGGCGCGG
>JAWWTY010000037.1:39164830-39205924 GCA_035222235.1 Margarornis squamiger
GGGATGCCCGCCCTGCCCCGGCCCCTGCCCCTGCCCGCAGAAAGTTTTATTTCCTCCGTCTCAGCCCTCCTCCCGCCGCCCACCTGAGCCCCGCGGGGAGCCGCCTCCCCGCCGCAGCCGCCCCCCGGCACCGCGGGGCCGGAGCGCCGCCGGGGCTGCGGGGGCAGAGCGGGCGTGGTGCCCCCCGGCAGGGCGGGCGGGGAGCGGCGGCAGCCGCGCTTACCTCTGTCCAGCGTGAGCGGCTGGACCGCTGTCAGTGTCGCCATGTCTGCGGCGGGGCTGGAGCCCGAGTGACGCGCGGCTCCGGCACCGGCGTGGAGTGCGGGGAAGGGCGGGGAGGAGGCTGGCAGGGAGAGGGGGCGGAGGAGGAGGGTGGCTCCGTGGGAGGAGGAGGCGAGCGGGGCGGAGAAGGTGCCCAGCGGAGGGCGGCTCATCGCAGAGGGGCCGCCGCGATGCTGCGGGCGCAGGGCGGCCCGGCGGGGCCCGGCGCGGGCTGCCGGCATCGCTGCACCACCGGGGCCGGGCTCGCCTCGGGGCTCGCAGCGGCGGCCCGGGCCGTGCGCGGGGCCGGCCGGGCTGTCGGCGGTCCCGCCGCCCCGGGGATGCCGCAGCGCCCGGCGCAGCCAGAGAGAGGGGCGAGGGCGGGAGCTCCGCAGCGCCGCAGGGCGGGGAGCACCGGCGGGGGCCGGATCTGGCGGCCCGGCCTCGCCTGGGCCGGGGGCGGCGGGGCGGGACGTGCCGTGCCGGGCTGGGCTGTGCCGGGCTGGGCTGGGCTGGGCTGGGCTGTGCGGTCCCGGGGCCGGGCTCTGGGCTGTGCGGTCCCGGGGCCGGGCTCTGGGTTCTGCGGTCCCGGGGTCCGTGTGCCTGCGTGGGGCCCTGCTCCGAGCGCTGGCTGCGGGGCAGGAAGATCGGCGTGCGGAGCCGGGAGAGGCGGTACCTGGCGCTGTCCGCTGGCGCAGGGCCTCGGATTAAGGGACACACCACGTAGCGGCCCTGCCGGATGGACCAAGCCCGGCCATCGCCTCTTTGCCAAGTGCTGCGTGCGGCCGGCCGTGCTCAGGAACGCCAGCACAGCCAGCACCTGCACCCAGAGGGGCTGAGCCCGCAGCTCCAGGGAGCGAGGCCGGTCACGGGCACCTGGCAGCACCTCTTGTACACAAGCTGTAGCTTGTGTGAGCACGGAGGCCTCCGCAGAAAACAATCCTCGAAGCTGGAATTCACACTGGAGCTCTGCGAGGTTCGCCGGCAGCTTTCTGGTCGTCTGGCCTTGTCCACGTAAGGAGAAAGGAACGTGGTCGGCTGCCATCCTAGAAAGGTGTGGCAGAGCCCCACTGAGTTATTCTGCCTTGTCTGTGGTGGATATTGGTGTAGAGAAATAAATGACTGAGTGAAGCTCTTAAACTATTGCCCTATGAAGCACCTGTGATCTTGTGTTTGCCCAAGGAGCACTGGGATAGGGTGGAGTGTCACTCCAAAGGGGAAGGTGGCATTCTCCTCATCCCCAGTGGCTTTTCACATATCACAGAGAACTTGAAAGTACAGCAGTTTGGGGCTGCACATCAATAAAAGCTTTCAGCTGCAAGGGTATTTAAGCACTACTACAGATAATTGGGGAAGCTGTGAAAAATTTGCCATTAAAAGTTTTCAGAGCAGATCAAAAATACATTTGGTTGTTTTAAAATTGGAGAAATTTAAATATATATATATGTATGAACCACCCACTTCTGATAAACTGAATTCAACACAAACTTCTCTAATTAATACACAATAAACAGTAGCCTATTTGGTTATCCTGGCAAGAAAATGTTGCAATTAACTAAAATATCAAAGAGGAATCAGTTCCTGGCGAACAGTTTTAAAATCAAAATTAACATACGGATTTTTATTATGCAAATTTGATGTACTTGCATAGCAGCTGGATTGACATAAAGTGTAATAGCTCCTCTTAAGTAGTCACATTATTATATTTTGGATTCATAGTCCTGAATGGAGAATAAATACACATTTAGAGCTCTAACAACCTAATGTGATGACACTCGAACTGTTACGACACTTGAAAAACATTTGTTACAGATATAACTCTTCAAATAATATTAAGAGCAAGATACCAAGTAGATTAGCCAACTCAGTTGGCTTTCCATATAGGACTTCATAACTCCCAGACTTGCTTTCTTAAAGTGCCATTTTGCAAACAGAGATTTTTAAGCAAAATACTGTTATAAGAGTAAGTTTTCTGCCAATAAATATGCAGCATTACTGGCAAATATGTAACTTCTTAGAAACATACGACTTTAGAAAAAATCAGTGTTTGGGCTTGAGCAGGGTGCCAGTGGAAAGCAATAAGCTTCTTCTGGGTTTATCATTTTCATGTGCCACTGGTCAGATTTTGTGTGCCACAAGGACTAATAGGCACTTGGATGAGGGACTTGAATGGAAGCATTAGCTGCAGTCCAGGAAGATGAAAAGCAGCATTTGCTGAAATTAAACATTTTCTAATCGACATAGCTGCATAGTTAATTCTCAAGAATGCTAAAGAACTAGCTGAGGAATACTTTAAGCAGCTGAACTGGAAAAATTGCCAAAGTTGTACAGCTGAATTCAGCAACTGGAGAAAGGTGGTGGAATGAAGCAGGCAGCTGTGCAGTAGCTCTTGCATTGCCAACTCCCAGGAGAAACAATGGACTCTAATAGCAAAAGTTAGCAGTCAAAAAGAACGAGTGCCAGCCAGCCTTCTGTCTTAGATGGTGTATCTTTTTGGACATAATCAACTGGTGTGACTCTCAGTCTTCTTGTTGGTTCCTTGGGCTGTATTGGACCTTTTAATTCAATATTACATGTTGTTTACGGAACCAATGAAATTAGACAATTGTATCTTTTATGTGGATTATAAACTGGTTTACTGATGCATCTCTGTCAGGTAGTCAGTGGTCAGGTGCCAGTGAACAAGTCTATTGCTAATAAGATGCTTGTAGACTTTTTCTGTCTAGATTTTTAAACAAAATTCATTATTTTGTTCAAATACCTAAAATGTGGATGTAAAGGCTTCCACAGCTATGTTTGTAGATAATATAGATTATATATTTTAAAAATCACCATGAAAGTGAGTAAACCTTGAAAGATGTCAAGAGAAGCTGGGAAATTAACTTTACTGAGAAAGGACCTGGGCAACCCATTCTTGCTGTGACAGTAGCCCAGCTTTGAGCAAGAGATTAGACTGGATATTTTTCAGATCCTTTTAAACCTAAATTATTCTATGGTTCTGTGGTAAACTGTCCAGATTACTAGTAAGAATTCTGAATAGCTGGAGTAAATTTTTATATTTAAAAAAAAAAAAAAAAACAACCAAAAAAAAAAAAAAGAGTTTCAGTGCTGCTGCAAGCAAGAAATGAAGAATGCAATGGTTACTTCTAGAACTGGAGATTGTTTTGGGGAGGGGTGTTCTTATGTAGCAGGTTCAGTGTAAGTTCTTGGTTTGCTGTTACCAAAAGGGCTAATGCAATCCTCGAATATATAAATGAGGAATGGCAAATACAAATAGGGAAATGATCTTTCTTGTGTACTTAACATCTGTAACAACTGACTGAAATACTGTGTCCAGATCTGATGCTTGCCTTTCAAGGTAGAAAATCAGCTTTGACATGAGGTTTAAGGACCTTAGACAAAGTTTATCAACGAAAAGGGTAAGAAGGAAACAAATCACTATGTGTAGGAAGAGGCATAATAGTGGAGGGATTTATAGTCTTAAAATTTATAGTCTTATGACATAAAGTGATTCCATGACTGGAAGTTTAACAAATGCAACCTTGACTAAGCTGTGCTGTTCTAACAATAAGGGTAACATAGGGACCAATTACTCATGGTTGCTTGAAATCTTAACAAAAATCAGGGGTCTTTCTAAATAGCTTGTTTTGATCTAACTTCTGAAGAAAATAGAATGGATGAGGTATTCAGGAGGTTAGATGAGGTAATGAATGAGGTATGTTACTCCATGACTTTTATAACCCTTTGGTTTCCCTCAAGAATTGACTCTACAAGGGTCAGAGAATTATTGCAATGGGGGAAAACCCAGCAGAACTCTGAATGCACTCACTGGCTGCCAGAGTAGCATGTCTAAGCTTTGCATAGGATAAGTCATAGAATTATACAATAGTTTGTGTTGTAAAGGACCTTAAAGATCATCTAGTTCCAACTTCCCACCAGCGTAAGCGTCATCTTCCACTAGACCAGGTTGCTCAAAGCCCCATCCAACCTGACCGTGAACATTTCCAGGGATGGAGCATCCACATCTTCTCTTGGCAATCTGTTCCAGTGTGTCTGAATGTCATCATAGTAAAGAAATTTTTTTCTAATATTTAATCTAAACCTTCCCTCTTTCAGTTTGAAGTCCTATCACTACATGCCCTTGTAAAAAGTGACTCTTCATCTTTCTTGTCAGCCCCTTTTAGGTACTGGTACTATAAGGTCTCTCCAGAGCCTTTTCTTCTCCAGGCTGAACAGCCCCAAGGCTTTCAACCTGTCTTCAAAGGAGAGGTACTCCACCTCATCTTCATGGTGCTCCTCTGGAATCACTCCACGTGTTGGTGCAGTCTAGGATAAGATTGGCCTTCTGGACCACAAGCACAAATTACTTGGTCATGCTGAGTGTCTCATATAATTAAGATGCTGCCCTATGACTGGAATACTGTGGTAAGCGCAGCTGTTTGCTTCAGTACCAGAGTCAACCCTAACAGGTAGAAGTCCTGTCTGTGGTGGCTGCAGGGGTGTATGGCAAGTGACCATACCATGGTGGCACAGCTGAATCTGTGTTTGGGTTAGACAGCTCAGTTTTATGCTTTTTAGCTGTATTCTGGATATTAGTCATTGGACTAATGTCATATCAGGGATAAATTTCATCTTGGGTACTTAACATTTGGGTTGCTACCTACGTTTCCCATGAAATTTCAGTTTGCTGCAGGATTTTTCACATCCAGCCTTACATTGGGAGGTTTGTCAGGCAGCTACTTTATTTCACAGTGAGGTTACAAAATAGATACATTTTATTGTATGATATATCATGTTTATGCCCATTTTTGTTACATGAAATGTGTTGCTCTGCTATTCTTGTATTGACTTGATGGCTCTGGGGAATGTCACACACTCAGTTTGCAGGGTGATCAGCTATATCAGTTATTCCACCATTAAACATAGTTCAGTCATGTTTGCACACTGCATGAAACTCCGGATTCTTTCAGAGAATATTCCAAGTACAGAGAACTTTCTTAGGACAGCTTCAGAAGATGCATTCAACCTTTTCTCCATTTTGGGTTTAACTTGTGCCTTGCACTTCAGCACAACTTAAAGGTAATGTTGTAGTATGTGTTGTGAATTCTCAGAAGACTGAGGAGTTTTGCCATCATTCAGATTTGCTTTTTGAGTGGCATTTTGCATCTAAAGGGGAAAGAATCCTTCCATTTTTCAAAAAACCCATTGGTTATTTTCCATGCAGTTTCCATGGCAGAACTTGTTATTTGAGGAATTTGATGGTTTAACAGTTTGTTTATTGGGCAAAGAGCTGCATTGGTTACCCATAAGAAATGTGATGTAGTGCTTTCTGAGAACTATGTGTATTACTCACAAGTACAGTTCATTTTGTTCCAGGAGAGCCATGCCATCTCCAATAATATTTCAGGTGAGCTGCAAAGCCCTACTATGGATGCACAGCTGTGTATAGTTCAGTATTCTTCTGCTGCACTACTCTGCACCACAGAACTGCACTTCCCTACAAGACTCATTTTACATTTTAGTATTGTGTAATGGATTACTTTTTGTAGACTGTGCAAGTACTGTTTTTCCAAATACTGAAATCAACTTGGTCTTTAAAAATATTTTATTTCTTTCTAGTTTTTTAAAGTTTCAATTGCAGTTGACAACAGGGAGAACAGGCTCAAGCTTTGCCAAAATTCTCCTTGAGCTACATTGAAATTCAGGTGGAGGGGCTGCTCAGTCCAGTGAGTTTCCACCTGTAGTCTATGGAATTCTGTAAGTCCATATAGCCTTTTTAAAAATAATTACTGCAACAGCTAAGAAAAACAAACCTGTTTGCTCTTTGGGGAAGGGGGCTGTGCTTTGGAGGGAAGGGTCCCTGCTTTTTTAGGCAGGGAAGCAGTTTAGAAGAAGTTATAAATCAGACCTTCAATCCATGATCACCTTTGGATACCCATGAAATCTGAAACTTGAATTTATTTTCCTCTGTTACCATGACTTTATTTATTTTGACTGTTTCAAGGATCAGATCTTGACTTTAAGTTTGTCAGTACTGAGGACCTTTTAGAAAAGTGTAAATTATCCTCTGTGAGGCCACAGACATCTTCAGTTAGTTAGTTTAATGCCAGTTCAGACTTCACCTCCAACCACTATACCTGCAGTAATAACATATCAATAATGAATGAATTCACACAGTGGTTTTAGTTATTTGAACAACTGAACAAAAGCATTGATTTGCTCTCCTCAGAGACCAGCATAATGAATTATCCACCTGTGCTCTTTGTCCAGTCTATTACTATACATTTTGGATAGATTTTTTTGGATCAATATGATTTCTTAACAAGGAGCTTTTGAGTGAAAAATAATAATAAAAAAATAAGTAGACTTGTCCAAAGGAATATGTTTACTGATTGTGCTTCTAATTGTGCTTCACTGGGTTTCTCATTGTTTCCATCAAAACATTCTACAGAGAATGATCACAGAGAAAGAATATGTGACTGTGAAATAGATAGTTACATTTAATGGAAGGTAAAACAGCAGAACTTGTAATTTTTAGAAGTTTTAGAATTATCAGTGATGAACTAATAGGCATAGTTAAGAGAAGATGCATAGTCAAGTATGGAGGTATAAGGAAAAAAAAAGTGCAAGGACAAACCACAATTCCATAAAATTGCCGCAGCTAATTAATTTGGGAGAGTGAACAATGCAACAGATAACATTGTCTATTAGCCTTGTATTTCCTGAAACTGTTAGTCCTGTGTTAATTTTCATGTGAGATCAGAGACATGATATTATGCATCTGAAAATGGGTGGGACTTTGATTGCAAGGAGTTATTGTAATTACCACTGATTTTAGTATACTCTGTAAGTACCTTTTTGAGCCATGAAAAAAAAAATATGATTAAGAAGCCCTCTTGGGATCTAGAGTGCATTTTGACATTTTAATTGGGAAGTGAAGAAGAGCAAACTGCTTCTAAAGTTAATGTGTATATAACCATATGAGTCAGAGGATGTTTAGGTTAGGTATCAGGTTTTTCACCCACAGGGTGGTTGGGCACTGGAAGAGGCTCCCCAAGGAAAGGGTCACAGCCCCAAGCCTGACAGAGTTCAAGAAACATTTGAACAGCACTCTCAGGCACGTGGTGTGATTCTTGGGGATGTCCTGTGCAAGGCCAGGAGTTGGATTCAACGATCCTGACGGGTTCCTTCCAACTCAGCATCTTCTGTGATTCTGTGATTCTATTTAAATACATCTGGGGACCAGAATGTCAGAGCTACCGGTAATTCTTGTCTTCAGAAGGAAAGAGTAACATGGGGAAATATGGTTAAGTTGTCTTGGTCTAAGAAGCAGTTTAATGGACACCTCCGTGTTTCCATTCAACATCACTTCAGAGCAGATCTGTGTGATATTGTGAACAACTAAATCACATCTGCTCACTGCAGTGCAGTCATACTCACTTGCCAAGTTACTCTATTTGCTTGTGCATCCCAGAGGCAAAAACAGCTTCAGGTCATGTGTTCGTTTTAGATGCATACAGATGCTGATACGACTGTGTGTAGTCCCAGTGTTTTAGTAAACTTGTTTGTCTAAAGGCAGTTTGAAGTTCTTGATTCCTGAACCAGAGAGTCTGCAAGACTAGTCCTGCAAGGCTCTGTCTTTGCCCTCATGGCAAACTTACTTCCTTCAGTGCAGTTAACCAATGTGAGAACATGTGCTAATTAAATAACATATACAGTATTCCCCTCATGGAAGGTCTTCAGGAAAACCTGAAATGTACAGATTTAAGGTTCTTAGCTGATTTTTGGAGAACTTATTTTTAATATTCAGGGGAACATTTCCTCTTGGCACTATACTACTGCCTTAGAGAGACATTTTACAACAGCATGTCATGAGAGGACAAGGGGGGATGGCTTCAAACTGAAATAGGGCAAGTTTAGCGTAGATATAGGGAAGAAGTTCTTTATTGTGCAGGTAGTGAATCACTGGCACAGGTTGCCCAGACAAGCTGTGGCTGCCCCATTCCTGGGAGTGTTCAAGGCCAGGTTAGATGGGGCTTTGAGCAACCTGGCCTTGTGGAAAGTGTCCCTGTCCATGACAGGGAGAAGAGGAGGGAGGGGTGGAACCAGGTGAGATAAAGGTTCCTTCCAACCCATATCATTCCATGATTCTATAGTAACAGTATTATCCAACATATGCCATTGTTCATCTGCTCAGAGCACTCAAATGACACTATCCTGGTAAATTTGCTCTTCATTTACATTCAAAGCCATCAACTTTGCCTTCTAGTTGATCCATGTTCTGTTCCAGACCAGAGAGCAAATTCTCAATTTTTTTCACTGCAGCACTGTCAACAGTATATCTAAATTTTTGAAGAAAAACTATTTAAAGAAAAAGACATACTTCTGGGATTAACACCAGGTCATAGGGGTCTTAAGTCCTGCTTTCTTCACAGCCGCTGTTGGTGAACAAGTCTCATTTTAGCAGCACCCCTGAGACACCACCAACTATTATCAAACAATGAGCCTTCAGTTTTCCTCCAGGTCTGTCTTAGTGCCTGCTGTGATGGTCAGAGCTATCTCACCTAGTCCGTGTTACAATGAGCCTGAAAGTGCTTCATTCTGAAGCTCTCTTGGTCTCATCTCCCTGTACTGGTACAAGAAGCCACATTTTTTGCATTGGTTTGCCTAGCCAAGCAAATTCCCCTCAGGGACCTAGAGTTAATCATGCTTTATAAGCAGCCCTTGGAGGCAGTGGCTCTGAGCATAGTGACTGCTGGATAGTTGCCAGCTTGTTCCTGGTAATTGGTGTGAGTGCGTGGGCATGGGGACCAGCTTAGGTTTACCTTGTGGTCTTTTCCCTGCAAAAGCATAGGAGAGTAAGAGTATCCCTAACAAAGGCCTTCTGCTTTGCCAGAGAGTGAGGTGGCAGGATGATGGAGAGAAATTATCAGAGAAAAATCATGTCCTGGCTTGATTCTACTCAGCTTAACTTCTTCTGAGTGCAACTTTGTCCTTTGCTTTCACTAATGCTTTTTTTTTTTTTTTTTCCCTTTTGGTACAGGGCCCTCCTGTAGCTTTACCCTGGCCAGTATATGCACTTCATGTGCTGAATTGCCCTAGATGCATTGAGGATCTGCCCTAAGGGGTTGATTACATATTACATTATGCAAAGATAGCTGAGTCTACTTTGATAGGTCCAGCCATGAAGCTAATAAAATTAGCTAATAAAATCAGTAAAGGTACAGCACTGATTGTATGGCAGGGGAATGAATCCTCACAATTCTTATAAGGATTCATCTGAGGAAAAGCAGAAGTATTGCTGATATTTTTGTCACCTTCTTTACGTGGAAAATTTCATACACTGAGAGCAAACCTTTCATATCCTGCTCTTGTCCAGCACCCTTCCTGTGGTTACACTTGCATTTCACTTATCTTTAGCAGTGTAATACATTTGGTTTTCCTGTCCTGGATCCTCTCCACTAGACATACCCACTGCCTTCATCTGCTATTTGCCAGTGAGTACTGAGGTGCACTGTAGAAATCATCTCAGGATGAGGTCCCATATGTAATGACATGCAGCTACAAGAATCCTGGACCAGACTAGTACTATCATTAATAGTATTAGTATTAATACTAAGGCCTATTACTGCAGTTCCTCCTATGTTCCTCCCATTGTCTTGATAGCTGCTCTTTTTATCATTTGACGATATCTCATGTGGTAGGAGAGAGGGAAGCACTTGGTAAGTCTGGGTGATCAGAATAAATTTGGGTCCAGCAACTCTGCCTCCTGTCTTCAGATCCAGTTTGGCCATGCCAGGTGGGGAACATTCCCTGATCTTCCCCACTGTTTTCTGAGTTACTAACTAGAATGGAGTGTGAGACCTGTACGATGTCTGTCCTTACTAATCCTGAACTGAATCAGCTTTGCTGAACTCAAGAGGAATTCATAGGGTTGAACATCTCTTTGTTGCATTCTCTAGTGCTGTGTGTGAAACCTGCGTAGGCAGTCAGACTTTATTATGCATCATTAAGGCAAAGTCAGTGGATTTCAAATGGGGAGAATTGGATATCAGAACACTGAACAGACCAGAAACGAGGCAAGGACAGTAGCAAGAGAAGGGCAGTGATATCAGCAGACTGTGGGATGGGAATTTGCTTGACTTGTCATTTTTTCTTTTGCTCTCTGCCTGCAAAAAGTCTCAATTTTCTGGTTTACTAATTTTTTTACTCCTCCCAAAGTGAGACTGAACAGGCTATCGTGAGCGTGAGTTCTCTGACAGCAAGAAGGGAAACCCTTTATCTCACAGATGGGCCAGTGAGGGTTTTAAAGTCCGTTTTCTGTTTTCCTTCCAGAGATACCTGTGGATTCTTAGTAGCCATGCAAAAGAAAAGTTGAGTATGTTTTCCTAGCTGGTGAAGGATTTCAAAATTGTCCTTATGTAAAACTGTTCTACTTGGCTGTACTCCAGGGTATTTCCAAGAGAACAGGACTATTATTATGAACAAGTAACAATTTCAGAAGTGCAGGGGATTTCAGGATTTTGATTCATATTATTCTTCTGGTGCAGGATTAGAACTATAAGGTGTGGAGCTGGAAAGATTTTCCCCTCTCTATCCAGACTTTACACCACCATCCCCCATCAGTTAGGTGTGCTTCACATTTTCATTCTGTGTAGCTGTTGAAGGATAAGCTTTTCCCAAAACACACTACTCATCTCCCAGGCTGACAATCTAGAAGCAGAGCTGGCTTTAATCATAACAAACTTGACAGATAAAATACAGAGAGGAACACATAGTGTATCCCTGTTCTATGGCTGCCTTCCTGAACTCCATGGTCATGCTGAAGGTGAGTGCTCCGTGCTTGAGGGGAACACTGCAATGCAATGAGAGACAGCAGACCCGACAGGGCTCTGGCAGCTTCTATCTGTGTTATATGACAAAATGCTGTCTACTGGCAGGGTAGAGCTTTCATATGTGCTTTGCTGTCAAGACCGAAACTGGCAAGGTTTGGATTTCCAATCCCTAGTTCACACTTGATTGACCCTTCTAAACCAACATATTCTGTGATTCTGTGATTTTGTGATTCTGTGACCTGAAACCTCATTGAATTTGTCCAGCCTTCAGTAGGAAGATTACTGCTATTTCCTCAATTTGTATGAGAACAACCAAGTCATGTGAAGGCCAAGCAATTTTTCAGGAGCGGACAGCCTGTCCTTGTCTCCTGATGTAGCACTTACATGTGTCTGTGCTGATTCGGCAGATGGAGTGAGTTAAAACAAGAGAGAGTGATAAAGGTAGTCAAGACCTCAGGCTCCAAATGGCTCATCCAGTAAAGTCCCATATAAACACTGTCCAGACTGAGGGTTGAACTCGATGGCCTTAAAAGTCTTTCCCAACCTAAATGATTCTATAACTCTCTATGACTGTCTCCCTGGAGACAGACTATGAAAGTTTGATTCCCTCACTCCAGTTTGACAAGTTATTATCCCTTGCTTCCTGCTCTTCGGTCAAAATACCACATTTGATACACCTACAGGTCCCAATGCTAATGTTCTTAATGCCTGTGTTGGTATTTCTGATAAAAGCTAAAGGCTATTTATATCCATAAATCCACTACCATGTATTCAATGGAGTATTTAAGTGAATTTTATGCTGTGAGACTGGCCTGCTAAGGGACTTTGTGTAATACTAAGTGCAGAAAATGCTTTTTAACTGTGTTTCTATGGCATGCAACCCCTGAGAAATTAAATCTAAAACCACTTTCAGAGATACATGCAGGAATTGAATCTTTGTGTACACGTATACTCAACAAATGAACTGCAGTGAGCCATGAAGGATATTTTAGGAGCCAGTGCTGCAAGATATTGAGCTGTGCTAATTCCCTGGAAAGTTGAGTAGGGGAATGCTTCTGTGGAGAACTCCTGGGCTTTTCAACTTGCATTATTCAAAGCCACTCCTCCTGTTCCTCCATGCAAATACAAATCACATGAATTGCAGCTAGAGAAATTACAACGGTCATTCTTTTTCGGCCTCGATGAACAAAATAGCATTGTGGACAAGTGAAGAAGAACAGTTAGCCTTTATGTTGAGCATAGCAAGAACTATTTGAGACATAATTTATCAATTGCATTCATTAGTTCATAGGGTTGATGTTATTTTTCATGAATTAGATTATTATCATCCACAAGGACAGAAGAACTGAAGAAATCCATGAGACTAGGCAAAGAAAATACGTGTTTTGCCCATCAATGCATTGGCAAATATTTCAATACAGGGATGGTCAATACTCTAGGGCAAAGCAAAACTGCAAGTGTTGAGAATTTCCTGGATGAGGCTTCCATCACCAGCTGTTAGGCATTTTAAAGGCATTACTTCATTTTCCACTAACCACAAAACAAATTGTGGCTGGCACTGGAAGGCATTTTAGCTTTGCATCAGTGAGAATTAAAAAAAGAGAAAAATGATTGTTTTCTTCAGACCAAAATGAATGTTGTGGAGTACGTTTAAGCCAAGCTTCAATTATCTAAAAAAAAAGGGAATTTAAATATTTCTACCAGTGCAATATTAAGACACTGCAGGCATTGAACAATATTCATTAGGGGCTTGGTTTCATTCATATAGAACAGCATTCATACAGAACAGAGATGGGTACATTCCAGATGTTAGATGTAGTGATTTAAAAGAGAAAGAGTTCCCACCCCCATTTTTATTAAGACAACTTTCCTAATATAATGAAGCAGTTTTAGGGAGTGAGATTATGAGTCAGCTACAAAACTGGCCTTGTTGCTTAGATATGTGCAGAATATAATTATTGTAAAGCTTTAGAGAACAGATGGCCAGAGATTTCAAAAATTATAAATGCCAGCTTTCTGCTTTGGACTGGTCAGTGTTAGGCCTAGAGGTCACATTCAATATGCTCTGCATTTTCCTGCAATATTTGGATTTAGAAGGACTCTTCAGCCTCACAGCGCTTCCTATAAAGATCCATCCTTGATCATTCAGCAATCCAGTGGAGTGTCATGACTATCTAATTACAGGAAAGTGTTACTGCAGGAGGCTCCAGCACATTGCTAGCAACGGAATGAGACAGCTGTACCAAGGTGAATTGTGCTTACTTTGAGCCTTTGTTTCTATTTGGTTTGCAGGGATTAGGCTTGGTTATCTTGACTGTTGGCATCACTGTGTTGATGATAGATCATAGTTGATTGCAACCTTCTGATTACCCATAAACTTCTTTTTCCCCCTGAAACTATCTGGGGTTCAAGAAACACTGAATGAATCCAAAAGGATTTTTTTTAAATTTTGGGTGCAGACAGTTTTAAAATATAGCAGGGTAGATCATCAATAGTGGAGGCTGTTTCAAAGGAAGTAAATGCTTCAGAACTAGTTAGTTTCCTTTTACTCCTCTTCAGACACAGTGGAGCTTCAGCTTTAGCCAACTGCTGTAACATTTGAGACTGTCAGATTTTGGGATGTATCAAGAAACATGAATTATACTGCTGTCTTCACACAGTGTATGAGAAACAAGGAATGTCTATGTGAACTGCTTTGTATTGCATCCTGTCAGCTGTCTGACAAGGTTCCAAAAATGTGGAACTGCTTGGGGAGAAGTTGAACAAACACTTAAGAATCTGCATGATGAGGGCTTTGGAAGTGAAGAGATCACTAAGGGTTCATTCTGAAAGTATGTGAGTAATTTCTGATGTCTCCTAGAGAAAAAAAGAGGAGTATCTTGTGACCTGTTACAGCAAAAATTGCAAGGAAATGTATGTTGGGCTTTCTCTAATTATCTTTGGAGTGTCTGTTAGCAACATACATAGTCACAGTCTTGGGCAATAGCAGATTGACAGGCACCTTCAAAGCATACTTCGTGTTTATGGCCTTTCAGCATTGGATGATGTCATCTGACATGCGGCTTGTGACAGCAGGTACCTGAATTGATGTATTTTCTCTCATGCTATGATCTCTTTTCCAGAGGCAAGAGAGATTAATCAAAATCAGAAATTTAAGTCACTGCTCCCTCTAACCACTCACAGGATTAGAAAAGACAGCAACAACATTAATTATTAAACTATAATTTACCTTATTGTGTCCAGAATAGCTAACTTCAAAGAAAATGCCATTTATTTTTCAGTGACACACAAAATAATTTATGCATTGCATTTGAAGTATGTGAACTGCAGTGATAAGTTAACATAAATATTCAGCATTTGAGAGTCAGGAATCCCAGCAAAGAAACAAACTCTTTGTCCTTATCTTTCACTGCCTGTAATAATTTCTCCTTGCTAGGTGACTGTTGCTATTCTTGGTGATTGGCAGAGCAGTCTGTGAAGCTGACTGTCAGCAAAATGACATGAATTATATTATCACCTCTCCCTTTCTTACAGACCACTTCATAATTTATATCTTAGTTTTGAATGTTGTTTTGCTGTTCTCCAGATCTTGAAGAAAAGGGTACTTGTTACTTTGACACACTGTGTAATGTCTTCTCCCCTTAATCTAGAGAGATGTATATATAAAAATTTCTTTTAAATGTATTTACCTAAGAAATGGAAGTTATTTCTTGAAAATGGCTGTTCTACTTTTCTTCCTTTGGATCTGTGATGGCACATTGCTGTAATTTATTTCTTCCAGCCATTCACCCCTTTGCAAGTGTCTGAATCTGCTCCCAATTCATTGGATCTGAGTCACAGAATAGGTGCTTGAAGTCCCACCAACTTGATATACTCCAAATCTTGTTATGGAAGAAGGGGAGGACCTGATAGGCAAAGTCAAGATGAATTTATTGTTAATCTAATTGAAGACTTAACAGCCTAATCATCAAGGTATCAGCATTCCAGGTCTTTTCATAGGATGACCATGATGCCGATGATAATGGCTTCTTTTTTCTCACTCCAGTCATTTTCATGTGTTTGTTACACCTTGCTTTTTCTTTATTAATCTGCAATGTGGCATCACATCTGGGTTTGCAATATATGTTTGGTCTACGTATGCTGGATATCCCTGGGTTTTGTTAAGCTTATTGCAGGTTTTGCACAGCTCCCAAGGTTACATTCATTCAATAATCAATAGCTGACTGCTGGAGTGTTGTTTATAGCCCTGGGGCCTTCAGCATCATTCTGTGCCCAAACTGTCAATGTCCCTGCTGTCATGTCATGCTTGTACTCCTCCACACTACATTATTTTAGTACAAAAAGTAGTTCACCCCCTACAGTAACTATTTGTTTTTATCATCTATTAGTTACAGAAATATATGAGAAATACATAAGAGTATTTCACCACACAGTTGTACAATTGTTAGACCAGGGCTGACTTCTTGCTTTCCCAGGTCCAGTTTTGCATGTGTGTTTTGAGAACATGTGCCACATTGGGTGTTGAGCCAAAAATGGGAGAGAAAATCCAGTTTAGGAAGTTTGGAGAACTGACTGAATAGATCTGTCTGCATGTTACAGGATACATATGTGTACCTGATTTTTGCATGGGTTTAAGTCCCATTTAATCTGCTATTTGTAAACTTATTCCTTGGTTGTAGAATTCTTTTATAACAGAGATCACAGCTATTCTAAAATGCCTGGATCATAAAGTCTGGATCTCTTGCAGAGCGTATTTGGTGTATTATTTTGTAGCATAAGGTGAATCTTTCAAGAAGCTGAAACTAGAATTTCAATGGTACATTGGTTGTGGCTATGCAGGTTAATGTGTTCTTTCTCAAGTGGTAAAACAAAGCACAAAAAACTTGATTTTGTTCTAATTTTCTTTAAAATGTATTTTTTCTTAATATATATTTATTAAAATTAATAATACATTTTTACTGCTTGCTCACTTTTCCTCAGCTTTCAATATGACTTTCTGTTAGGATCAAAGTTACTGCTTTTCCTTTTATAGTCAAATTCTGGAAGTAGAGGTTTGGCAGCTTTACCTTTTCTGTATTCATTGAGTATAGGTCCCTCTAAGTCCTGAGCAGCAATTCAGTTCTTGTTATGAGGGAGCAAAACATCATCTCCTTATTGGTCCTATTTCTATTATTTGCTCATAACAAGTACATGTATTAATTATTCTGGAGGTTTTAATCTTGGGTATTTCACATGAATGCTTCACTGAACTATTCCATTAACAAAGCATTTAATTTTTAAAAGTAAAGGATCTAGTAATATAAAACTTCTGTTATGCTGCCCCTGCTTAACATTCAGATCCTGCCTGATCATCTGTTGGCAGAATTTATTATAATATTAAAAGGAAGTGTTTTGTTTTTTTTTTAAAGTTATTTTATTAATATAATCAAAGGAAAGTAACAAACATCTGAATAGAAACCTTCTCTGATAAGATGATGAGTCCTATGTATGCTTGCAAGGCCCCAAAATCAATATGAGTAAATTGCTTGTCTCTTGAATATATCCATGTTTTATTTTCCATCAAACATTTATCTCATATAGAACTGATGTAATAAAGAACATCAGTTCACCAGAGAGAAGTTGATGCAGTATGTATTTAAACAGAAAGTATTGACAGCTGTATTTTGAAATATATAAAAATCCATGCCATATTTACTGACACATTGCTGACGAAGTTTTATCTTGGTAATCTAAATGGAATAAAAATCAGTAAAGCATTTTTGAGGGTTCTGAAAGTATCTGTCAGCTTAAGTGTTTAGGAGGTTAGGAAGATACTGAAACCCTAATTCATCATTAGAAGATGGTTACATTCAAGTACAGATCATGACTATTTGCCTGGGTGCTTATTAAATTACATAGATGGCTGAAAACGAAGAAAAAACACCCCAGTGTTGTTTGTTTTTCAGACCACTTACTTCTTGAGAATTGCATAGAACTCAGGAGTTTGCTCATTGTTTGTGGAGAGGGTTAAGCTTTCTTTTTACACAAGGCATATAATATTTTACTCATTTGTTTACATGTTAATCTTGCTACAGTTTTAAAATTGTGTCCAAGAATTACTAAGAGGCCTCTGCTGGGCTATGAAAGTGTGAAAGAGAAGATATTCAAACTCAATTAGTAAATGATTTTACAGATAAGCAGTAAAAAAGAAAATAATCTTGCAGGTCTCTGTCATAGACCATTCCTTGAATTCAAAATGCCAGGTTAAATAGAAACAGCTGCTGGAGAATGTACATACCTGCATATGATTTAAGTAGCTACGGGCATAAATCTTTCCTGAAATTAAGAAATCCAAGACTTATATGTCAAGAAAAATGTCTTTAGAAAAGGAGAGACAAGGGAAATAATATGCATGGCTGGCATGAACAGTGGGTAAGAAAATAAAATTACTTCTCCAGACAAGAAGAGAGTTAGGAGAACCATAGCTGTCTGTCAGATGAGAACCTAATAGCAGTGTAAATGAAAGTTCAAACAGTGAAAAGTACACCGTTGAATTATTTAACAAAAACTAGAAGCAAGCTACCACTGAGTAAGCTGAGACTCCACATAAAATGATACTAAAGGTAGCCTAACTGTGGTCTTCTGAGTATCTCTTTCCAGTAGGAAATATAGATGTGTACATACACAGAGTTACATGGAGTAGGTGAATATACCACACAGTCTGTTTATTAAGTTAATTGCTGTCAGTGTATCTAGTACAGTAATTGAAAAAGAAATTTAGAAATGCTAATCCTGAGATCTGGAAGTACTAAAACAACTTCAGAAAATGCTGGTGTATGTTTGATGTGTGCAGTCCTGTATAGCGGCACATTTCTCCTCTACTCAGGACTGGTGAGGACACACATTGGAGTGCTGTGTCCAGTTTTGGGCTTCCCAGTGCAAAAGAGATATGGACATACTGGAGACAGTCCAGTGGAGGGCCACTATGGTTAAAGGACTGGAGCATCTCTCTTATAAGGTAAAGTCAGCTTGTGGAGAAGGTGGTTAAGGGGAAACCATTAACAATGGAAGGGTGTAAAGAAGGTGAAGACAGGGTTTTTTTCATTGATTTCTAGTGACAACACCAGAGACAAACTGAAACACAGGAGGTTCCCTGTGAACATCAGGAAACAATTTTACTGTGAGGATGACTGAGCACTGGCACAGACTGCTCAGAGAGGTTGTGTGGTCTCCATCCTTGGAGATATTCAAAAGCCACTTGGAGACAATCCTGGGCAACAGGCTCTAGGTGGCTCTGTTTGACCAGATGCCCCCCCAGAGGACCCTTCCAACCTCAACCAGCTTGTGATTCTACCAGTTAGGCATAGCTATAGGTGCATATCTCTTTTGCATATATTCTCCCCTGTAGACTATCTTATCTAGACTGCTAATGTCAATTTGACTAGTTTTGCAAAGTTGAAGACACAACAGACATTCAAAGGAAGACTTCACAACTGGTAGTCATGAATGATGAAGAGGATCAAGTGTAATTTAATGCACACACTAGAAGTTTTGAAAGACATTTACATGTGATTACATGAGCAAACAAGTAAGAGGAGAGATGTCTGATTTTTTTTAACTTTCCAAACAAGGCAAACCAAGAAATTATATTAGAGAATGATAATGAAATCACTGAATTAGAAGACATCTGTTTGGAAAAAAAGAATTCTATATACAGCCAACGGTTTCACTGATTTGTCATCTAACATTTAAATAACTAGGTAACAGTATATTCAGCAATAGGCTTCTGAAGTCCAGAAGGCCCTCAGAAACCATGGCAATTTTCCTGAACTGTGAAAGAGACACACCTACCTGTCTTTATTATTAATAGGCATTTCCATGTCTAATCTGTCTTACATTGTTCTGAGATTTCACTGTACTGGAGAGGGAAAGTGTTAAAACTCACTGTATTTTGGAAGGAAGAGTTTAAGGTTGGTCTGGCAACTCAACTAAATTCGTTCAACTTCTGAGGAATAGGCTCAGTCTGATCGTAAAGGTTGCATTTCAATCTTTTGTTTAGCAAAGCTTGACAGCACCTTTCAGCTGGCAAATTAAGCCACTATGGAGCAAATTTTGCATTCTCATTCATAAAGACTCTTTGCAAATATCACTAGCAGGCTTTGGAATAAATCCTTTTTTTTTTTTTTTTTGTACCTTTTTTTTTACCCCAGAAGGGATTTAATGTAGCAAGACATTTTGAACACATTATCAGATGTTTGATGAGGATCATTTCTTATGGGACACAACCATATTATGCTATATCGGGTTAGTACTAGAAAGGTTAGTTTTCAACGTGGTTTGTTGTTGTTTTGTTTTGTTTTTTTTTTTTTTTTATTATTATTTTTTTATTTATTTTTTTATTTATGGTGCAGGACAACTGCTAATCTTCTGACCTGAGTAGTGCAGGGAGGGCTCAGCACTGCACAGGAGACCTGTGCCATGGGCAACACTATTCATGGTGCATACTAAGTTTAGAAACCTAACAGTATCAAACACAGTTAAATAATATAGTGAACACAATTAAAGATGAATGCTGTAGGACTGACAGATTGGTAGACGTAATTAAATACATGTAGATTCCTGCCTGCTTCATTATGTTCTATGCAACTGTTAAGTCATATGGAAAAATACATTTCTGCTTAAAAACACTCCACTGCAAATCTAAGGGTAACTGCAAGTTCTGGGTAATAGAGAATTAAGCAGTTATATAGATAAACATCATAATTAGTATTTATTTAATGGAGAAAGAGTAAAGTAGTAAATGAAAAAAAAGCTACCCTTGAAAATAAAGCACTAGTTTTGTGCTGGGAGTTATGAATTTCCTGTCAGGATTTTATTTTTGTAGTAGTCATTTTTACTCATGAGTGGGTGGCTCTTAAGATGAACAGCTGAAACAATTTAACTGAGAACCTTGAGCAGTAGAAATTTAAAATGTAAACTATAATAGAAGTTGATAGTGAGCAAGAGTTCACTAAAAGTGCTGTTTTGACACACAATGACTTTGAATTCAGGGTAGTCAAGTGTTTTATGTGCAGTGAGTGACTTGTTCTATGTGCAGTGAGTGACTTGTTCTATTTCTAAAAGAAAAACTAGAAAAAAATCACATGGAGGTGATACTTAAGTACAGGTTAGCAGCTTTTGACACTGTAATTATTCATGCAAGTTGTCTTTGCTAACCTGTGGGGTCAGGAAGATGGGGTTATGTTTATCATGAGTAGTGCTATGAGCCATCATGTTATGCACTCAGGTTGGGTGGCTGCAGTAGGTGTCAGTCCTGATCAGTAGCCAAAAGAGAGCAAAAATAAAACACTCAGCTAAAAAAGAATGGGGGAGTGGGTTGGCTCAGTCAATTGGAGCATGGCGCTTGTAATGCCAAGGTTGTGGTTTCAATCCCCTTATGGGCCATTCACTTAAGAGCTGGACTTCAATTTTGTGGGTCCCCTCCAACTCAGAATATTCTGTTTGAGATTGGAAAGGACTTTTAATAGTGGTCATGTTAGGTGGACAGTTGCTAATAATAAGACCCTATACCATCCCAGCCATACTGGACATACTGGTCTGCTGCCAAACTAAATAAAAGGGAGCAGGAAAGTAGCCTTCTTTTCTAGTCCTCCAGGAGACAGGAGGTTCCCACAACGTGCACAGAGGTTCTCCTGTCTTCATTTCCCATCCTGCTTTTATTCAACCTCTCTTTTTATGGGTTTCTACTTTCAAATCACAGTATTTTTAAAATATAGCTGATTATTTAAAAATCCTCATCATGGAAAAAATCCAGACAAAATAAGTTTGCTTACTTTTACATTTTTTCTTGAAATTCAGCATCTAGAATATATTTCTTCACATATATATCTTCTTTTTTTCAGAGTATCTGTTATGCTTTTGCTTTATGTTGTCTCAAGCCTATTATTGTTTACTGCATTCAAGATCTACCTGCATTTCTATTGGCATGGAATGACAAAGTAAGAATAGAATGGAATGACAGGTAAGAATGACAAAATGTAGTATATGATGTGTTCATGCTGTTTCCTTAAATGTTTTTCACTGTCATTCTCTCATTCTTCACATCCTCAGTAAATGGGAGAGTGGGGGCTTCTGTTTCTCTACTAAAAATGCATCGTGGTGATGCTCAGACATCATAATAGTATTTGTGTGTCCACTTGATCTCATGTCATTGTATGTTACAGAAGTCATAATGCTGTGCTCTCATTTATATGTCTGTTTCACATTCTTAAGAATTTCAACAGAAAAGCTGAGTACGAATTTCTTTTGTCAGTACCATCCTACTTGTAAGAAATTTCTAAAAGTTGCTTTCCCAGATATTGTATTGACCTTTCTTGGTTAACCAAAACTGGTAAGAAAGACCCACAGAGAACAGGTGAGTATGATGCTGAAAGTAGGCAAAGTTGGCCTTTTGCAGCGGGCAACAGTCCTATCATATGCCATGCCTGGACTAGAGCTCAAGCCCTTCAAACTGTGAAAGTGAAGGGAACAGGTCACCTCAGTGTAGATCTGGTTCTGAGGTAAAGAAGGCGTTTACATCACTTGCTATTCTGCAGTAAACATTTTGGGTTTGGTGCTTCCTGAATATAAATGAAACAAAACTGGGTTAAAGGGTTTTCTCAATGTCTAGATATTCCCCTTGTAATGTATGTGATCACCAATAGTGTACTGCCTAAATCATCTAAAACTGCTGTAGACATGTGACACCCAAGATTTTATGTTATGGGACTAAAAACAGAACTCGGCAATATAGAAAAGCAAGAAAATAAAAAGTAAAAAGAAATAGAGGCTACTAACAGATGATAAACAATGGGTTTGATTCCTAACAGTGCAAACAGGGGAAATCTCTGGAACAAAATTCTTATGAAAGTTTAAACTAAGATCTAAAAATGTAGAGGAGAAATCCATTATTTGAAAAATCTGTTTTCTCTAAAGGAATGCACCAATTCTGTGCTTAGGGGCACTTTAGCAACAGAATTCATGAAATCATTTGGCATATTGATAGGTTGACATGCAGAGAACTTTGCACTGACACAGAATTTTTAAATGAACTCCATATTCACAGTCATAATAAAGTAAAAGCCATTAAATGTGGTTGTCAAAGAAGTAAAAAGAAAGATGGAGAGTATTTTCTGATAGCAATTTGGGTACTTTTGAACTGACAACACTACTGCTAGTAACTGAATTAAAAACAAAGTGGTAGTTGCTGTCCTTGAAAATGATCCAAACCAGTCAGATATTTGAAGCACAAGAGAAAGATAAATTGTCGCTACCTGAGACAACTCTGCCATGCAATGCACCTTTATGCCCTTTAATCTACATGAGTAAAGATTTTTCTAATTAGACATGAAGTCATGAAAGCTATTGCAGTTGAAGAAGAAATTTCATGCAAAATTTTAAAAGGTCTGCATTTATTCATTTTTATAGCCTCATAGGATTTTATGATCTGCTCTATACTTTGGAACTGCTAGACCCAGAAGAAAATACTTGCCTCTGAAAAAAGCAACTTTTAATATTTCAGGAATCTGCGTAAGATTATTATTCTTTTGGAGCTTTTCACTCTGAAATAATGGTCAGAAATCCTAGATACTAAATAACTTGGTGTATTCAGGTCATTAAAAGAACTTCCATTTGGGATAGAAGCACCCCAAATGTTGATTGGGAGCTGAAAAAATGTGTCTGTATCATTGTAGACATGTGTTGACTAATGGATGAGTAAGCATTTGTTGTGAGGCACTTGGTTATCTAACACAGCAGTGCAGCTTCTCCCTTTAGTACATTAACAAGGAATATTATTTTTTGTTCCTTATGATTCTACTTCCTATCTAGGCCAACCTCATAACTGTAGCTTAGATTGAAAATATTCCCTGAATAGTTGGAGAAAGGTAAGTTTGCTGCCCTGAATAGGCAGTGCTTAAGACGTTTCTCTTCCACTTGCAGGCTAGGAGCAGGCACAATTGAGCTTGATGAGAGGCTTTTCATGAGTATACTCTGCAAGCTGAAAAGAAATGTGTTATGGAAATTTTAGGAACTAGTATGCACTTTGCCTTGTGGCCTTGAACTTTTCATCTCTGCATCACTTACACAGTTCCTTTTTCCTTTCTTGTTTCAATGAGAGAACAGAAGGGTCTCCAGTGAATTATAAAATCTTGTAGCTCTACATCAATGTGGCAGGGCTTGAGTGCTTTAAGAGATGACAGTCTTAGTTCTAGGTGCTTGAAGTGGGAATAGCAATTGTTTCTTTTAATTTCAAAACAAATTAATGTCATTTAGTCAGTTCACTTTCAACACACCTTATATCATTACTACATCATACTACCTTCTGTGGAAAGACCAAGATTCTTTTTGGTTTGTACTGTCACATTTGAAATTCTTTATTGCTGCAAGTGAATGAAAATTCAGTACTTTCTTTTTTGTTTTGCAAAAACTTGCTTTCCTGATAATCTTCTAGCATGATGTCAGAGATCACCTAGGGATTATTTTAGCACTGCAAAAACATTCAGGTGTTTGAGTACTGGTAAAATAAACTGACAATACAGAAAAAGAAGAATGAAGTAACTCAACTTACTGTGTTTTTGAGTGAAAGATACTATCCTGAGCTTGAATTTTATTATTAAAAGTACCCAGTGTGTATGAGTCTACCACTTCTACATAAATCCCACAGAACAGTGATAACAGTGACACATTACACTTCCATTTCAGCCTACACCCATGCTAGCCACCAAAATCCTTTTTTGGGTTTGTGCTGTCTAAACATTCTCTTTACTCACTCTGTATTTGATACCTTCATGCTCAAATGAACTAAAGCTGTCCGTGGAAATCCTCCACAATGAAACGTGAATAGATTTTGAGGGAGAAAATCTATTGTAACTGTTCCATTTTCTCTTTTTCCAGCTGAGAACATCTATAAGCAATATTCTTATGGATGCTACTACAGACATCTAGGTTCAAAACAGCCCATCTTGCTTTTCCTGCTTTTCTCCCTTATAATTTTGGTTTTACTAACTTGTATTCCTGCATGGGCAATAGTGATCCTGAGGCTGCAAAATATTTTAAGCTTTAAAACCTGATTTCATGTAATGGTTTTATGACTCATTAGCTCTTGGGTTGTAATTTTCTATTTCTGGTTTCTAAGCAAACAAGAATCTTGTTGGTCTGCAATGAAACAGCTCAATTATTTTTGAGTCAAGGCCATGTATAGTAAAATGCTGTCTCAAAATATAAAAATGCTTCTAGTCTTCAACAAGTGCAACCCGGGGAGACTAATGTCATATCACAATGTGAGTATGATAACAGTATAAGACCGTTTAAAATACAGAAATAAGTTTTCTGTTTAGTTTAGCACTTAGAGATTGTCAGGTACCGCAATAAATAAATTCATAAGGAACAACTTCTCTATAATCTCACAAAATACAAAAATGTTTATGTAAAACAGAGGAAATGTGGATTTATACAGCAGAATATTATTTTGATAGAACTAGAGAAATGGTCTGAAATCAACAGTACAAAACTCAGTGTCCTTCATTATATTTGGAGTCTTGCAGAAAGCCTTGTATTTGAAGTCATGTCCATGTATTGGGTCCTGTGCTTAAGCAAGAGCAACTGCTATAAGGAAATCTGCTGGAGTGCTCCATATGGGTCTGTTCTGCATGCTGGTGATGTTATGACAGAGATAACAGTCCAGGCTGTCAGGAGAAGATGTATGGTTTTGCTTGTTACACAAAACTTAAGGCACTACAGCATGGAAGGGAGGAGGAACACATCCACAGACGGGATCGGTACAGTGTACTGGGAGACAACCCATCTGTGGTCCGTCTGATGTTGTATGAAAGTAGGCTTTCCAGCACCTGATGGAACGCAAAACTTACTCACAATCTATATTAATCTTTGTATTCTATCTTATTAAACCAGCTACGTTAGTATGACATTTTTTGTTGAGTCTTTTTTACTGATATCCACCAAAAAGCCCTTCACCCTCCCTCTCTGTCTGCCTTCCCCACACCTGGTGCAGAACATTCACATTTGTAAAGTATGACTTCTCTAAAATGAAATTCTACTTTCAAACAGGAAATGGAAACTAATTGACCAAGTAGCATACAAAAGAATCAGACTATAAATTACTGTAGGATATTGATTCAGAGAAGGGGAAAAAGACATGGATGATAAACAATTGACTCGGCTTGATACAAGGAAGTATTTATCTTTCCAAAACAAGGCCACCCAATGTTTTGTCAAAAAACGACAACCAAGCCAAACCGGAATAATTTCCAATTCGCTTCTTTTTCCCCCAAATCCCATCACCATCACCTATATTTCAGTGCAATGGAATTATGAGGGAACTTGAAAATGAGAATAAATAAAATCAAAAGGGTCAATTTTTGCTGAAGAGTGTTTAGACATCACAAGTGAATCAGAAGAAAAGAATCACAGCATCTCTACTCCAGAGAGATTCTTAGAAACTATTGTTTGAACGTGACAAATATTTCTGCTATGCTGTACTCGTAAAACAAAGCAAAGTGCATAAATAACTCAAAATGGGAAACGCAAATAGAGCATATTTTTTTCTGATGACCTTAAATAAAACTTTTCACTCATTTCTGCAAAAAAGAACATGAAGAGAGTGAAGCACAGGATTTTATAATTAGGACAAATAAGTAACCAGCAAAGCATAATAGACAAGAATTAGAAAAAAAACCAAATATGAATTTGTTCAATACTACTGAATAGAAATGAAGTACAGTATTAGTCAGTTTGCATCACCTTTCCTTTTTTTAATTATTTCAAAAAATATTCTCAAATAATTTCAATATTACTTTTCTTTTAAGTCTTTCTGGATATTTTAGATATTTTAGAAATAAGACAAAGCTATTTTTAACATTTTGATTTGGTTTCCTCTTTAATACTGCATTATATTCAATATATCTGCTGCATTACATTAAAAGGGCAATAATTTTTTAAATTATTATACTGTAAACTTCAGAGAAAAATAACTAGATTTTTAAAGCTTGAGTTTTGATAATTCTGTGTATAAGTGGCAGCAATATCAGAGCACTAAGCCACTCCATCCTTAGAAATACTTCAAGAATTTCAAACAGGAAGAGCTGTGTCTCAAAATTTTTATTCTTTTTAAATGCAAATAAATGAAAATCTAATTAAAGATGTATGGTTTGTTGACACTTCTTATTTCAAAGTTAGGGTTTATGGTATTTTAAATTAAAATCTTAAATAACGTCTGGTCTTTGTGATAACGTCATTTTTTCATGAGGAGAATGCTCTTTATACTTGTATTGATTTAATATATGTAATGCTAGTATAAAGTATGCAACAGTTTTCTATTTAAAATAGGAAAGCTATAGTGTATTTTTTTGTATTATTAAACTGTTGTAAACTTATTTTCATAGAAGCTTGTAAACTTATTTTCATAGAAGCTTGTGTATGACCATTTTTTAAAAAAGATCTACAGCTGTACAACATTTACTTTTACAAGAAGTTACTCCAAAGCCCTTTTTGTATCCTAATTACCCCAAATAGCAAGGATTTGAAGGGTTTCTGCCAGCAAGGATGTTATGGTGTTTCTACTCCCCTCTGTCCAGCAAGCCTCATCCTATTCTTGTGCTGAAGGAAATCTAATGTATTTATTTCCCTGATTTGAAAATAGACTCCATGGATCATTACTGGAGTAAGACGATATTATATTCTTTTTTAGGCAAGACTCTCATTGATGCAAATGAGCAAGACCAAAATCTCAGGTGACCCACCTGTGTGTCCTGCGTACATCTGCAAGTAGATCAAGTGCAGCTCCCATAACTGACAATGGCACTGTGGTAAATGGGAAGCTGCTGAATAATTTGAACTCCCATGTGAGCATCCAACAGCTGCTATTGGTTGCTCTAAGACCCCACTGCTCATTTCTGACCCACCCCTTGGTAGACTGATGGGCTCTTTGGTCCTCACTTGTGTGCAACTCATCTCCAACATAAGAAATATGAATTTTAATATTAATTGTCCATATGTTTTTTGGTTTGTCGTTCAGAAAAGGTCACACATTAATTAGAAGTGCTCATGTCAAAACTATCATGGGAATCAGTATTTTTTAACTGAAACAATGCAGTGTATTTCTCTGAAATTATGCAGGATGCTCAAAGGAAAAAAAAGAAAGGTGATCTAATTTGGTGAGAAAGGCACAATAAGATCTCATTTCCACACTGGTAGAACTCTGTGAAGCAGCATCCTGTAAACTGACAGTGTTTTGGCCATAAAAGTGAGACAGCTGGAATACATTAACAGCTTTGACCATTAGTAATGAGTAGTAGGAAGTGGAGCGCTCATGGTTAGCACTGTGCATCCTTAAGTATTGTTGAGGAAGTGAGTTAGTGCCTTAGAAAGTACGCAGCTTCTAAGTTAGGTCTGAGAGATAAAAGATTATGACCTCTGAATCCTCGTATCATGGAAAAAGGTTTTTGCAGCTATGGGCTCCACAGAAGTTCTGTGTTTACTGACTATTGAGATTCACCTTATATGTCCAAAGTAGGAAAAGAGATTACTTTTTGTAGATGGGCTTTGCATTTCTTATTTTTTGATTAAATGAAATCTTGCAGACACTAGCCAAAAGCAAGATTGATTACATAAATATTCTTCTGGCCACATCACTTCATCAGGGCTTTTTTAGGAATAATAAATCTTTCAAAGATAGCCTACAAAAATGTCATGTTGAAAAAACCATCAGCAGATGATTTAATGTGAGTGAAATAATTGCCATGATTTGCTACAAAACTATCTTAATATAACATTCAATTTTGCAGTTAAGCATTTTCCTCACAAATAGAAATCAAATTGCATCAGCTTAGATACTAAAATCATTGATTGCAACAAAAAGTGTTTTCTACAAGGAGCTTATAGAAGTTTTTCTTTCTATTTGAAAATGTGCTTGAGAAGAAAAGACCTATTTCCAATTGTGCTAATTTTTTTTGTCATTGGACAGATTTTTATGATACATCCTGAAGGTTTCATCTGCATTCTTTGTGCATAGGAAGGAGAGTAAAATGTGCTACCTCTGCCTCCTCTGCCTCCTGTTCATGTCTGCACAGGATTCACTGAGTTTCTCTTCGGTACCAGTCCAACTCAATATATTCGATTATCTGTTCTCTTAATTATTGACTTCTTGAGCTTTAGCTGCCTGATTTGTCAGAAAGTTTCTTGCTTCTTTGCCACTTTCTTTTGTTCTTCCATCAGAACTAGGAGTCATCAACATACCTGTTTGTTACATCATAATCAATACTAGGGCTCTGGTACAGAAAAATGCTCTGGTACAGAAAAGAGCACGAGTTGACATAAAAACAGCTTAGTATTAGTAAGCAAGAGGAATGTAGATAATAAAATTACAGGAAGAAACTGCCTTTTGTTACCAGTCTTCTTTTAAAGAACTGCACTGAAATAAGACTTTTATTTATCAGTTTTGTGACTCATATTAAAAAACCCCAAAACAAAACAGAAAATGCACCCTTTAAAATTAACAGCTGGTTTCTATTTTGTTTTTCAACCAGAAAAGTATTTATTAAGCAATCAGAAAACAAGTCAGTACATTCAAGTCCTTAAATTATTTTGGCAATGTGCCCTGTTATGTTGCACCTTTGAGCAGTGACGGAGCACCAGTTGGCGAGCATGCATTTAGCTGCAGCTCACCGTCTTGGGCAGTACTTCTGTTAGAGAGAGAAGGTAGACTGGGACCACAAAACCTTTACAGATTTTATTTGATCATTTTATGCAAAGCCACTGCCTGAAGTTCAAAACTTCTGTAACATGTTCACAAAGAAATTGAGTGTGGCCTGTTCTGTGAAAATTTCTGGAATTTCACATGACAGACCAGACCTTGGGCAGACAAGTGGAATTCCCTCCATATGATGATAAAGCAGAAGATGTGCTCCAAGATGCACTCAATGCATTTAAGCTGCTAGCAAATTAATGCTTGGGATCAGATTAAAGGGAATTCAAAATAATTATTTTTTACTAAAAAAAAAAAGACATTGTTTTAGCCATTATGAGTCTCAGCACCAACTTTTTCTTTCTATATATCCATTCCCAGTGTGCCCTATGACTTGCTAATTTAAATATAATCTCTGCTGCCCAAGACAGGTTGTCCTAGAAACTATTGCAACAATGCATTATTGTTTGAGATATCTATATGTATAGGCCTGCACATGTCTTGTGGATGGTTGCCAGTATAATTAAAACACTTATGATTGTAGGTTATGTTTATAATTTATTATGTAACTGACAAATATCCATTTCTCACCTATTGGAACTTCCTGATCCCCAGATGAGAAATAGAAAAGAATTTGGGAGTGAAGCTTCATTTAAAGCATTTCTGGGCTGTGCATGCAGAAGGCTGTGTTTTTGTGACACTCACCGTATTCTGACTGTTTTTTCCTTCCTGTTGTTTAATACAGCTGGTTCTGAGGAAAGCAGTGGACCTGCCATCTAGCTTGTGATTGAATCTTCTTGACTCAGATATTTTGTTGAAACACACTAAATGTATGCAGAAGCCAAAGCCAGTTAAGATGACAACTGAGAACTCGTTTGTCTGGCTGCATTGTTGTGAGTAGTGTGGAAGGAGAAAAATGGTATATCAGAAAACACTATTGATATAAAACCAGCACAAAGACAGAAAGCAAACCAGCCAGAGGTGTCTTTACTTTTAGCACAAACCTATTCTATTAGTCTTGATGTCAATGGCCCATGGTGACTAAGGGAAGTGGCAAAGAAACTCGGGATGTTGAAACTTGCAGATAGAGGGCACATTGATCACCATGCTGCTGCACAGAAGCAATTGTTCATAACTCAGATTTTACCAATTGATCTGAAAACACTTCTAGGGGAGATAACTGTCAAGACTGCATTTTGTAAGGGAAGAGGCTAAAGCACAGAGTTTAAATTTCTTACTAGAAGGTCAGCAGAAAACATTGGTCTCTTGAGTCCCATCAATTGTTCATTATACTACTGATACTGTCATGTGTCTTCTAGAGTTCTGTGAAGGCTTACTAAGTGTTCTTTTGATAACTACTTTCAACAATGCTAAGGGGCCCTGGGCTAAAAATCTTTTTGTGTTCCCCTCATCTTATGCAGGAACTCCTTCAAAAGTAATTCATCTGGGATTGGATGAAGGGGAAGTATCAGGAATTCAAAAGTATGGTAGATGCATGACATTCCTCTGTGGATGGTTATTGGCTTGCTAGCAATGTCATGAGACTAATTCAGCTTGTGGATTCTCTAGCTCTTGATTACTTTTGAGTGGCTATATAAAGCAATCCTGCAGTGGCAATACGTGGAAGAAGCACCCCCCACTGTCAGCTTTTCCTCTACAACTAGAAAACTGGCACTCTGTTCTGACAGAGTTCAACAAGTGTTTGGACAATACTTTCAAGCACATGATGTGACTATTGGGGATGGTCCTGTGCAGAGCCAGGAGCTGAGCTTGATGATCCTTGTGAGTCCCTTCCAAATCGACATATTCTGTAATGCTGTGATTCTGTGAAAGTTTTTTTTCACAGAGTTACTAAACTTTTTCAGGGGACCATGAATGGATCACTGTACAAATGCTTATGATTCAGGCTATAAATAACACAAAACTCTGACAAGTTCTCCAGCACATGGCATGGTGGATAGCTTGCTCCATATTGTGCTTTTCTGTGGCCAAGCTTTGACATCTCTGTCACCTTTACCCACAGAGCAATATGAGCTTTTCCAGATCTACTTAAAATCACTTAAACTGATGGTCTTTATGTTCACTAATGTAAAGCTATTTTTGTTGGATCAGTATAATGATAATGTGGAGCAAATGCCTTTCTCTGCAGACTCATAACACATAAAACTTTAAAGGTGAAAAGTAGCATAGTATATCTTGTATCAGACTCAGGTAATAGCCAAAACTCCATTTTATTTCCAGCTTTTCATGGCATTGTTTTTTGAAATGCACAATGCCAGCCTATTCTGTGCAAGGAGGAAGAAATATTCAGCAATACAGGACAGGCAATAGGGTAGCCTCAATTTCAAAGTGTTTTGCCCAAGGATTAGAAAATAAGACAGAGATCTTTGGAAATAAGAAGAGCAGGCAATGACATCAACAGGTGGTGGATGAGAATATTGTATAGGTAATTTCATTCTGCTCATTTGGAAAATTGTGAGTCCGAAGGAAACAGGAGAAACCGAAGTGAATTTAAGAAGAGGTGAAGGTACAGCATGCATGGTGAAGCTTTTTGTTTAGCAGTCAGTGGAGACAAACTTTACATTTCAAAGACAGAAAGATGAGAAGGCCTGATTAATAGAGTAGAAAGTGAAAAAAATATTTTTTTGAGCCTTCAATAATACAGGATCAGAAGTATTTGCTGTGATAGCATATTTAATGTACTTTAGAAGCCAATTGCAGGATACTTTCTGGCACTGCCAGGATGAGAGAAGGCTTCAGGAAATCTTACAGAGCAGAAATAGAAAAATCTTCAATAAATTTTAAAACAGATCCTTGTAGATGAGTGAGAGGGAATTAAATAGGAAATATACACCACTGGTGTAAATATGTAGATTTTAGTTTTGTGGCAAATTGGACGTTCTGATTTTGCATTTTTTGAGCAAAAAAAAAAGTTATTGAGTTCTGTGAAAACACAATTCAATAAAGTGTTGTGAAGATTAATTAAAAAGTTAGCACTGGGAAGAACAATAAATATATTTTCCTAAAAAGAAGCAAGTAACTAAGGTAAATCTGTGTTTTTCTGAATAGCAACAATTGAAGCAAATGATGGGATTGGGCATCTAATTCAAACATGACTATAACAAGACTGAATTTCATTGGGGCATTTGTTCATTGTCACCATGACAAAACAGCTTAATTTCCTGAAAGTCAAAATGTGAAATAGAAGAGCCTGCTAATACATGGAGTTGTGACATATAAAAGACTCAGGTTAGGGGGCAACCATCTCAGTTTAAGAGTGTGCTTTGTTGAAATGCTTAGCTACCATGTGGCTCATTTAGAAAGACATTAGGTAAGGAGATACTGTACAATTAGGAATAAATGTGTCCTATTAAAAATGAGGTCCATCATGGGAGGACTGTCATCACAGAACTGAACAATGTGTTTTAGCTAGAAGCTTACATGAGTATGCAGGTGCTTCTTTTATATTTTTCCTGGGTTTATAGTGCTATCCTCTTGAAGCTCGTGAAACCTTTTTCTGCAGTAAGGGCACTCAGGCATGAATAATCTAAGGGGTAAACAGAATACTATTATAAATACACAAGTGTTCATTACAAGAAGTAGTAAATTTAAAGATGATTAAAAAGCAAGAGCAAAGCACAAACACCCTCTCAAGCACATACAGCTATAACATAAGCAGTATTTGGTGGGGTTTTTTGTGGGATTCATTACAGCATGAGTCTTGGAATTGAATGAAATAAATAACTAAGCCTGATTAATGAGCTACAATGAATCATCTCTAGATCACAAGTTCAAACACAAAAAAGAGGATTTATTTGTTTTGCGCCTTATTTAATCGTGACACCCATACAAAACAGGGGTAAAAAAGCTGTACTGTGTATCAGTGAAGACAAATTCTAACATCACTGTGTTATACACCTTTTTACAAGGCTGTTGAGAGTTCCAGTTCAACAGAATATCTAAACATACATCCCTCTATTTAAAAGTCCTCAAGTTACACTGACGGAAGTGCAACTATCTAAGGGCTATATGGGTATAAAAAATATTTTAAAAGTTTGAGATGCCTAAATCAATTATTAGGCAGATGAAGCAATTAACTCTAAGCCTGCAGTCTGAACTTCCTCTATTTAAAGGCTGGAGGAACACTGCAGGAACACTGCAGGTGGTATAATTTGCAAAGCGAGCCGAGTACCTCTAGAACTGCGTCTCACACACATAAATGTGTGTTTTGTAGGCAAGGAATGGCTTCGTTCCTTTTTCCCTTTGTGGATTTTATATAAAGTCCATAAAGTAAAATCAAAAACCTTCTCTTCCAAGCTCAAAGGAGTTCTATCCAAAAGAATATCAAGGTTACAGTAGGCCTGTATGGATGAGTAAGGAACTCTTGACCAAACTCTAAAACCAAAAAAGGAAGCATACAGAGAGTGGAAGAAAGGATAGATAACATGGGAGGAATATAGAAACATTGTCTAGGCATCCAAGGGATGAAATTTGGAAAGCTAAAGCCCAAATGTAATTGAATCTGGCTAGGGATGTCAAGGACAAGAAGGGCTTCTGTAAGTAGATAAGTGATGAAAGTAAGAGTAGGAAAATTATGGACCCATTGCTCAACAAGACAAGGGACCTTTACCCTAACACCTCCTTGATCTGATGGCTGGAAATAAATCTCTTGGTTGATAGTGAGACATTTTGTTCTTATGTTTGGAGATCCTAACAAAATAAGACTCTTACTGCCAAAAATTATCAGAAAAACTTTTTGAAGAAGTATTTGTTTCTCTGATTATTTTAAATTAATTTCATTCTTTAAATTAATCCATATCTTTTATTCTCTTTAGTGTTTAGTCTGGCTGTTTTGTTACTAAAATGTAAAGAAATGTGTATGATTGGAATGTTTTCTCATACATAGGTATTCTTGTATGTGAAGATTGTTAAGATTGGTAACACCCTATAACAACCTAGGTGGTGATGGGACACAAAACCACATGGTAGTTGTCATAAAAAAGTTAAACTATATATGTCCATGCTGTTAGCTTTGGAAGAAGAGATTAACTGCTAATTCCTAATTTTCCTAGTGTTCAGAATTCTTGATTGTCTGAAAGAGAAACTAAGGGCTGATCAAATTAGACTTGGAAAATATCCACAATAGTTCAATACTCCTTATAGCAAGATCTTTCTTAAAATTTGAAAAGTAGCTCAGGTTGGTCAGAGATTGTGTAGCTCACAGGGTCTAGATTGTTTGTATAATTATTAATACTAAATTTTGTGATATTTAGCTATCATGAAATTAGCAAGCAGAAATAGCCAGTTTTTCTATTTTATTCATGAAGTTTTATCTATTGTTGTGTGTGTTAGTGCCAGAATGAGAAGTTTTTAGCTTTTGTTTTCCACATTTAGCTACACCTAACTAAAAGGAAAGAGGACATCTATTAGCAAACCATAAATGGTGTAAAGAGCAGATATTGTTACAGGGAAAATAGAATCCTGTGAGTTCGTTTTTTCATTAAATATAATACTTGTCAAGAAAATAGGTCAACTTTTGTGGAGTTGAATTTTACAGATTTCTTCTGGCTTTTCCAATTGTTACAAGGAAGGATGCTTTTTTGTTTATTCCATATGGAATATCATAGTGTTCCATAGGGGGAGCGGCATCCTTCAGGGTGACTTTCTACAAAAGATTTTTTTAAATATCAAAGCATTAACTGCATAAAAAAAAAAAATTTCAGCTGTTAATGAGGCCATGTAAAATTTTTATGAGATGAAACCCAAATCTATTTGAAAAGTAAAGACTCAGCTTTACACAAGAATTTTTTATATTCACCATGAGCAGTACAAATAACTATTGTGATTGTAAATTAATAAAAAACCAGTATCTTGAGGGTGGGCACGTAGCCTCTGCTCTGTTATAATCAATGACATTTGACCTAAATTTAACAAGTCTAAAATTTTACCTTGCAATCTAAAATCACCATAGCCATGAAATTTAATTCTGGAATTGTGTTTCTGAGGGTGCAAGTGTAAATGTCTGGCAGCCTAGTTCAGCACCATAAAAGAATGAGGCCATAAGAAAATGTGGACTTGAATGTACAGCTGAATGTATTTGGACATACAGTTTTGCTGCTGGCTTACCACTAAGAGATTTTCTACTTCATACAAAGATTCTTGGACCTGAATTCATGCCTATTTTTCTTATTTAGGTTCTTCCAGAATCCTGTGACATGCTAATTTGCAAGATGAGCTATAGAAAAAGCTATTTTCAGAGATTATTACTGATGTTATTTGGGGCAAACTGAGTGACAGCTACTATTTCACAGCTAAGCTGCTGTGAAATTTCATCCATTCTTCACAAGTTGGAGCCACTCAAAAGTGGGATCATTCAAAAAATTCACAAAATTATTTGTTGTATGACTTTGAATGATTTTGCATGCTTAAAAAAATAGCACACAGTAATAAAAGGCAGTTGCAACGAAATATACTATCAAAATTGCACTTAGTCAATTAAGTGTTAATTTTTTGTTTGTTTGCAAGATAATTCTGCAGAGGAAATAAACCAGCACATTGCCACAGTGTTTGAACATTAACTTTTCTTGTCATGCACTGAATATAGTTCTGTAGTGGAATAAGGATCATGAAATATGTTACAAGGACAAAATCCAGCAACTGTTGAGAATTGGATTGCAAGAAAGAAACCCCGTGAGATAACCAGAAATGGAGCAGACTAAGTCAACATCAGCTATACAAAAAGAGGCTCTTCAGTATATGCTAATAGAATGAACCACAATTTGCTATAGGCCAGGCTCCTAGGCAAGTTTGCTGCCCTGGCAATATGACTGTCAGCTTCTTGCACAGAGATGTGACAAATAATTAGATAAATACTAAAGCTGTGCCAAGTAACTCTGTGCTTCTAAGAGAGTTTTAAGAGTCTTTAGCCCAGCCATAATGCAAATTCTGCACTCTTTGGGCACCCAGAGTTCTCATGTGAAATGCAGAGTTTTGAATTTGAAAGCAGCTCAGTACTAGATTTTAGGTATTGTCTTGAAAATCTCAAGCATATGTGTTTTTCTTTTTATTTTCATCTTTACCTACATACAAACCATGTCTCCCCTCACCCTTCTCATCTCTCCAAGACAGAAGACAGCATCACTGTATGTTAGATCTAGTTGAGTCTGGATATTCTGGAAAAAATCAGCTTTCCTGTTTTATCTTAGTCACTGAAGGTTGAAAATGGGACTTACAGTCATTGTAATTTCTAAGCATAGAGTTCCTCCAGTAGTGGAAAAACTAACTTCTTCATACTTTTTGGGCTGTATTCTCAATTTCAGAAAGTGTTGCTGGTAAGAAATACTTTTATAACAGGTCATTTAAAGATTATTTTTATGACAATACTGACGTTAACACTAACAGACTGAGGGCTAACAGAATCTTTTGTAGACAGCTTTCTGGGTAAAAAAAGAGTTGCAAAATCAATGTTTATTTTTGTTATCAAATTCAAAAGGAACATCAATAAGAATGTCAGTGCCTGAAGTCCTTTTGTCCCCTTCAGAGCTTATGGATTAAATGTTGAAAGTTTTGTAATAACAGACCTTTTGCTTGTGATAGTTCTGGTGCAGTGATCTGGAAAACAGTAGCAGAGGCTTATGAAAGAAATGAGAATAGCTTTGGATAAAACAGCAGATTTTACTCCTGTAGAGGCAAATAATCAATAATTGGCTTTCAGGAAGCTGGGCAGCTCAGAAACATGGAATATATAAAAATCAAAGTTCAATTACAGTCTGTATAAAATTACATCAAGTTTGTAAGTTAAATACACAACAGCAGAAATGCAAAGCAGAAGCTAAAATTCTACTTATCTCCCATGGAACTTACCATGGACTCTTTCCCTGCCACATGCCTAAATACTGAAGAACTTATCATAAATGTTGCTTTTGCATGAAAATATTTTGTTTTCGTGGGCTTGATTTGTTAAGTGACATAATGTGGGGTTGTGGGGTTTTTTAGCTTGTTTGTTTGGCTATGGTTTTGTTTTTAAACTAAGAAATCCCCATTTTCTATCTGGTTTTGTTTCTCACGTTTTCAAAGCAAAAGATGCTTTCAGAAACAAAACTTAGATCTGGAAGAATATGGATGCAATACAGGCTGTCGTGAACTGTAAGAGCTGCTCAGGGAGGAACCAAATGATAACATCAGTAATAACTGAAACTAGAATCACATTTTCATCCCAGAGGATCTCTAACTCATTTTCACCTGGATTGAGCCACACTTTGATTTCAGCACTTTCCAGAAGTCTTTTAAAGTGGCTTTTGCCTGTGGAGACAGATTATTTTAGCATTTTTATAAGTTCTCATCATTAGTCTCCCAACACATTACACACTCATACCCAGAAGACAGAAATAAACAGAAGGTCATGAATTCCCAGCACTTCAGCAGGCAGAGGGGTAATCCATTGTGGACATATTTTTTTCAACCAGTAATTTAATTATTTAGAATTCTGTACATGAGTTTTAGTAGATTTCAAAGAAAGCTGTTATGTTTAATATTCTAAGACTGAATATTAAACTGGAATGATAATTATATCAACTTATGTACCTTAGAAAGTGGCAGTTACTGATACTATTTCATCACCTCTCAGGAAACTGGAAAAGTTTATTTTTACTTGACCTTAACTCTGCACACTACTGTATATTTTAGAAAACTGTGACTGCCTCTATTTTTTAGATATAAGTAGTACACAGAACTGTGAAACTTATCAAAAAGTAGTATAGATACATAGCAAAGTGATTTAACATAGGTACTAATTCTTTTAGTATAGTTTTACTTTGTGCTTATAAAAGGTCTCTAGCTGAAATCTGAATTACCAAAGTCTTGTGCAGCAGGATAGTCAGAGCATTTTGTATACAGAAGATGGTATTTATACCACTTTTCTGCTAACCTGTTTTCAACACACATGTATCTTCAAACATGTATGGCTTACATTAAAGGATACAGTTGTGGGGAGGAAAAACTTTAAAACAAAATAAAGGTTTCAGATTAGCTTTTTTTGGAATTGCACTGTGCCTCACAGTTTGTTCTTTGCTAGATCTATGCCTAGAAACATACATATGTTTTTCAAGAATGTCTACAGCTACAAGGGGAATTGCTACACGCATCTCTTGACATTACTTCAGAATTTGGTATTGAGTGTTAATTTCAGGAGCATCACATTTTGCAAAAAAGAAAAAAAAAATCCTTAGAGGGAAAATACATCACTTCAGAAATCTGCTATAATGGCATTTGTAAGCAAAGCTGAAATTAATAGCAGGCAGTTGGGAGAATTAGCAATCCCTTCTTTGCCCTCTTAGCTATCAGTGTGAGCTGTGATGAGTTTAATTAACAAAGGATGTTCCACAGATATTCAATAGAAACATTCATTCAGGAAAAAAATAGTAGGATGTTAGCTAAAATAAGAATGTCATGCACTTGTTCTGATTAAGTTCATTTGTACCCCCACACCTCTAGCGTATGATTTCTGGTAGGACTATATTCAAAATGAATACCAGAGCGTTACTGTTGCAGTGTGAATTCCTTTGCTGAACGCTTATCCCTTCACATTAAATCCACTATGGACCAAGTGGAAAAATGGTTAGCATTGCTCTTCAACACCACAAGAAATATCAGGCAACACAAGACACAAACCATTAGGTGTTTAAATCTCAGGATAGTTCAGTGTCAGTGCCTGGAACTAGCCTGTTATAGAATACACATACTTAAATATTTTAGCTTGCCTGGCCTCCGCAGTTTTCTCCCCTTTAGGGAAAAGGGAGATGTTGTTTCAGCTCAGAAACAGATTGCTATCACCACCCAGAGGCTAGCTCTATGCAATTGTTATAGGTCCCTTCCTAACTAGATGGGCATCAAAGTGGTGATCCAAAAGAGGTAGCTTGAAAGGCAATTAGTAGGAAGGGTCACTCCTCTAGAGTAATGTACCTCTAATAATTTGATTTGCAGGAGTGGGATTCACAAATCAGGCTGAGACAAGTGATACCTCTTGTTAAGTCTGCCAGTTGCATGCCTCAGGCAGACAGACATTGCACTGGATTCAGCCACGTAGTGGCATTGTGAACACCAGACTAAGGCTGTGTGTGATGATTTCTGAGCAGGCACACACACAAAATTAATTGTGATTCCATAACAATTTTCAGTCAGAATCGTTCTTTTAAGTCAAAATTAGCATAGCCATCATAAAGATAGGAAATAAAAAATACAATTCTAGGACTATTTTTTAAACACTAAGATCAACAATGTGTGACCTGACTTGAAAGTCGTGTTCTTCAGGAATGTTTGTACAACGATTTCAGCTACATCGGCTATCAGGGCTGTCATGGTACCACAGTGTTCACAGTGTCTGCAAGCTTCTCTTTATTTTTATTTATTTTAAAACTTTGGCTGGTGAACTCTATTGACTTCAAAAGTCCTGTCAAAGTGGTGAAAGTGTGGGCAAAAGCAGTGTTCTCAAAAGTAATCACAAAATGATTACATTTGAGAACAAGTTTGGGTTTTACTGGGTTTTTTGTGTGTTTGTTTGTTGGGGTTTTTTTCCCCCTAAAAAATGTATTTATTTTCTTGCCTTTAGGTTGCAGAAGGAAACTTTTCATAAAAGGTCCACTTAGTCCTTCCTTTTAGGTTTTGTAGAAGTCTCCGATTGTTAACTTGAACATTTTTGGAAACCCCATTATACTACTCAGGACTGTATGTTATTGAGACACTGATCGGGAGGAGCGTGAGGTGAACAGCAGTGCAGCACGGGACTGGTAGGTCATACAGCGCTGGGTGATGCAATACCCTCTGCAAGCCACGGAAAACTCTTTGAGCTAATTATATAGTCCTTGGAAACAGCAGCAGGAACCAGCCTTTGTGCTGGAAGACTATCAGGGATTTTGAAGATGACCTAAAACTTTTGGTAAACTCTAGGCCAAATCTTCCACATTTTGTGCCAGGATAATAAATTGATTTCACGTATTAAACCTCCTGTAGTGGGGAAACGACCTAGTTCTTCTCATCCCCTTATTCCTTTACCTGTGACATACTGTTATGTTTCTGTTGCACTAATTGAACAACAATCGTGAAACAGATGCCTAAGTTAATCACGAATATAAAACAGATTATAGAGTTCTTCTTTGCCATATGACGTTTTTATAATGTGATTGCCGGAAAAATTTCCTGAGACGTGTAACGGATAGACCTATTAAAGCACTAAAATAATTTTATAAGCGACGAAATAACATTTGAAGCTGGTGTATGTATTTCCTGAGATGTGCTTTACAGTATTGTGAAACATTACCACTGAAACTCAGGAAGGGTTTCTGAATATGCGCCAAAATAAGCAAACCAAAAGATTCACTACAGATTATAGAAGTCTTCTAAGAAACGGAATAAACTATAATTTTTTTTCTCTGGCACAAACAGTATGCCTCATTTTATCCCTGCGAAGTTTCTCAAAGCAAGACCGTCTTTCAAAATAAATACTTGAGGAGTACTGAGTGACTGAGTACTTGAGTGACTGGCAGCGTGCCGTGCACCCACCCCGTAAGTCACCAATGCTCTCAGGTGCCGTCCGTCTGTCCCGCTTCAGCTTCCCTCCCGCTCCCGGTCGCCGCCCAGCGCCGTCGGGTCCGGCCGCCCCGACAGGGTGCCCGCCCAGCTCAGCCCGGCCCGGCCCAGCTCAGCCCGGCCCAGCCCAGCCCGGCCAGCCCGGCCCAGCCCAGCCCGGCCCGCCCAGCCCAGCCCGGCCCGGCCCAGCCCAGCCCGGCCCGCCCAGCCCGGCCAGCCCGGCCCCGCAGCCGGGGGCAGGGCCGCGGCGCAGGCGGGGCAGTTCGAGGCCGTGCAGTGCAGTTCGGTTTAGTTCAATTCAGCTTAGGTCAGTTTAGTTTCATTCAGTTTAGTTTAGTTCAGTTTAGGTCAGTTTGGTTCAATTCAGTTTAGTTTAGGTCCGTTCAGTTCAGTGTAGGTCAGTTCAGGTCAGTTCGGTCCATCCCGGCCCGGCCCGCCGCGCCCCGCCAGCCTCGGCGTCCCGTGCCGTGCGGGGCTCTCTGGAGCCTCGGCGAAGGCTGTGAAGTGCCTCTGCCGTGAAGGCTGCGCGCCATGGGTTTCCTGGGCAGGCTGGCGGCGCTGGGCAGGCCGGCGGGCCGGGGTGGCGGTGCCTGCGCGGGGGTCGCGGCGGTCCCGCCGCTGCCCCCGCTGCCCGGCCCGGCCTCCGCCGCCCCGGGCCGCCCCCCCCCCGGCGGGCGCCCCCCCGCCGCGCGGGCG
>JAWWTY010000037.1:39206495-39285748 GCA_035222235.1 Margarornis squamiger
GAGCCGCCCCCCGCCCGGCGGCCGCGCCGCCTCCTCGCGGGCGCGGGGCCGCTACGGGGAAGTGTTCCGGGCCTCCCTGGCGGAGCCCCAGGAAGTCTGGGGAGCGGCCGCCGAAGAGATCCAGTGGAACAAGCCCTGGGTCCGCACTCTGGAGAGGGGCAGCCTGGGGAGCGGCTCATGGTGAGCACCCGAGTGTCCCGGGCGGTGCGGGGGCCGGGCCGGGCTGCGACGGGGAGGGAGGGCTGGAGGGAGGGCTGCCTGCCCAGGGGGCTCCTCTGGTGGCCGCGGAGCTACCCCGGGACCTGTCAGGGACCGACGGTGTAGAGCCTGAAGGAGTTTAATGATTACACTTGGTCGAGCTTAATGATTGAAAGCGGCGTGGATGGCTGTGCTGGGGTGGGGGGTGTGCGCGCTGTGGCAGGTGTGACACACGCCAGTGTGGGTCCGTGTGTGGCTGGATGGTGTGCAGTGTGCCTGATGCTCCCCGTCCAGCGCCTTTCGGGCCGGGGCTGGGAACAGGCTGCTGTGAGCATGGAAAACCCAGCACCAGGGGCCAGGGCAGGCAGGTGTATGAAAACAGAGGAATTATGGCTTTCGAGGTTATTTAATCTTAGATGCTATCTAAGTAGGTCATAATTTAGCTTTTATAGTTAAGATAATGTTTGCCAAAAGCATTGGCATTGTTATATATATCTCCATGCAGTGAATGGTGAACTGCCCTAAGACAGAATACAATATCCTTCGTATAAATTAGTGTATAGGATTTTCAGTACTTTTTCAAAGGTAATTTACTGTTAAAATTTTGTGTTCACCACGATTTCTTATTTTTCAACAAGTTCACATCATGGTCTTTGATCTTTTCTTGAAAACAAGCTGATAGAGGATATAAAAGGCAATGTAGGGTGAGGATCGTCTTTAGCACACTGACATTCTTTGGTCTTTTTATATTTTTCGGGTTTGTTTTGAAATAAAAAAATGCTTATAATTCTAAAAATATAATTAAAAATATTAATAATTTTCAAATCTGTGCAAATTAAAAGATATGCAACCAGTAGAGTGGGGCTTGGTTTTTTATTGGTGTCTGATGTCACTTGTTGGCACCACTAGTAGTACAAATTGTTTGTATGTCTGAAGTGGAATTTTAAGCAACATGCAGCCAGGATGGGCTGTGTAAGAGTCAGAACTCCTAAAATGGATGGATAGCATTCACTGACTTTAATTGCTAGATCATGGCACTATTCAGAAAGCACAGGTGAGATTGCTTGCATAATTAGGGTCTAGAGAACAAGTCCTATGAGTTGCAGCTGGGATTGTTTAGTCTGAAAAAAAGGAGGCTCTGGGGAGACCATTTTACTCTCTACAGCTCCCTAAAGGAGGTTGTAGCCAGCTGGGCGTCAGGCTCTTCTTCCAAGTAGCAAGTGATAGGAAAAAGGGAATGGCCTCAAGTTGTGCTAGGGGAGGTTAAGATATTAGAAATATTGGCTTCCATGAACCATTTCTTCACTGAAGAGGTTGTCAAGCACTTGAACAGGCTTGAACTGGAACAGGCTGCCTTGGGAAGTGAAAGAATTGCCAAGCCAATGGCACTTAGGGACAATGGTGTAGTGGTGGACTTGGTAGTGACGGGTTAATGGTTGGACTCAACGATCTTAGGGGTCTTTTCCAACCTAATTGATTCTGTGAATCTGTGATTAAAGACAAGTAAAGCTCGCTGCTTCTGACATTCCTGAGCAGAATAATGAAATCAATAGAATGATTACTCTTGAAGAACTAAGGAATGAGAATATAATACATGCAAATGAGCATGGTTTTGCTATCAAATTCTGTCAGACGAGTGTAGATTGGTGTAAAGCCAAAAGGGAGACCTGAGTTTTAAACCACATAGAACTTGGCAAAACAAGTTGAAGGAAAAGCTTCCTCGAGTTGATTTTGAAGAGGTCAAGACTGGAAGTCTTAAATTGCAACATGGGAAACATGGTCTTTAGATGTCAGAAAGAAAAATCTATGTAATGCTTAAGTTAGTGAAACACTTGAATAGATTATATTGGGATCTTGTGGAATCTCAGTTAAAAGGCCTAAAGCAAATATTTCTTTAGGCATGTGTAAACAGTTTTTCCTAACATGCAGGCAGAGGGCAATTTCACAACATATGTTTTTTTCTCTGATGCTAAGACATAAGTGCAATATATAATCCCCTTTGAACTTTAGTAAGGTTGCCCAGATTGCTATTCAAATGTTGCTTTACACTTTTAAAAATGTGACAGGATCAATTAACATAATAACTCCACATATTTAATATTTTCATAGTTTTGCCTAACATTTTGTTCAGCTTCTGTTCTCATTTAATCCAGAAAAATACCAAAAAAGATCCACTTGATTTGTGGGAAAAATGTTTTCCAGCTTGGAGAAGTATATGTACCCTGCATGGCATAACAGAATTTTAGCAATAGGCTTTTTTTAAAAGAAATGGTCCAGAATAGTGTTAATGCTTTTATATTTCTTTCCCTTTTTAAATTTTTATTAGCTATGCTTCTCAGCCATTGCATGGAGAGTAAAAATTATCTCTGAATACAGCTGCTTTGATTCTTAAGATACCAGATGGTGTTGAAAATTAAAACATAACTTTTGAGTATTTGAGTGAAATGAATTAAGGCATAATTATGTGTTGCTTTCTTCAATACTATACTTATTTCATTACTAACAAGTAGGCTGTTGTTACATCCAAAAAGTACCAAATGCAGTAAAAAAATATTTCCAAGCCACAGATGGCAGATGTTAAGCTGTATGTAACAGGAGTCCCACTATGGACGACCTAACTGATTTGTCAAGACTAAAACATGCAGATCAGAGTTTTTGTATCCTCTTCTACTGCTACTTAAAGATTAATATAAAGTAGTAATTTTAAAGTATGATTTAAGGGTCAAGTGCATGTGCTTGAGATTTCTGTTTGTGAAACAATAGAGACTCAGCGAGACCTCCGGGCTGGGGTGAAATGGGAGGTGCTGAGCCCCAGTCAAAAAGAGGCAGTATGTCCTAAGTGACTGGTGTAGACAGCTCTAAAGAGGCTCAAGGGGGTCCAAATGTGGGTAATCAGACTCAAGTTATTAAGAAGCTGCCTTGTTAGATCTAACTTAGACACCATGTGGATTATCAAAGGCTGCTACTTTCATGGATGTGTGTGGGGAAAAAAAGGTTAGGTGGATATTGTCAGAATATTGGTTTAAAATGTTGCTGTGAAGCAAGATGTTTTGATACAATAGCTAAAGTTCCGTGATTTTTGACTAAAAGAATCCTGTCATTTTTTCCACCATAGCATCAGCACATGGTAGACAAGCATATTGAAGAGAGTGCTAGTGGTTTCTTTAATGTGTTATAGTTGTTACTGTGTACTCTTTTATTTGTTTTACTCTTCCTCTGTTTCATTTGCTGTTTGTTATTAAGTTGTCAGCCTTAGGAACACAGTGTACAATAAAGTTCCTCAGACTTGGATTCGTCTGATAAGCTACATTGAGATAAATTGTCTGCTTAGCAACAGATTAGCATTTTACAGTCCTGCTTATTATGGCAAGATTTACAGGCAGTTCCTACAAACATCCTGCAGATCCACTTCTGGTCTTTCTGCAGTCTATTGGAATATTTTCTTTCTCATTCTAGACCGCTGTTTTAAACAGGAGCATCTCACTGACATCCTTCTAACAACGGTCCTGGTTTCATGCTGCTGTTTCTTTTCACCTAAAGCTTATTCAAGCAAATCAGAGTTCCTCACAGGTGTTCATCTGCATGAGAATCGCTGGAACAGAAGTTTGCAGAAGCACAGGGCAGCTCTTCCAAGCAGCTTTTTTTTGTCAGCCAGAAAGAGGTATTTGAAGATATCCTTGGGTGACAGTAAGGAAGCCAAGTTCTTGCAGTTGTGCTAGGTGCATCTCTGCTTTTTTGGTCCCATCAGAATGCCTCTCCTCCTGAACAGGGTAGCAAAGTTCTCATCACACTTTTCAGATAGTCTTGTTCATGATTCAACCTGCAGTCTCATCTCTTTCACACACTTGTTTGTAAGTGGTTGCTAAAAATTCATGTGGTGATGTTGGTGTTGCCATGTATCTTTAGAAGAATTAAAGCTCTGGCGCCTGCTTGTGTTTTGACCATTCCTAAGTGACTATGCGTAGCAGCCTGGCTATTGTGGTCCCTTGTTCATACCATGCTACAGTGATTTGATATATAAAATCAGTGGATGACCTGAATCTTACACAACTTTTATGACAGTAGTACAGAGTTACTCTGTATGACATGAAACAACTCCAGATCCTTTATTGTTGATGTGGTTTTCCTTTTATGAAAAGGGATTTGTAGTACAGAATGGTTTTGTGACTTTTGTAGTCACCCACTTTCTCCTTACTAATAGCATTGTAAAGGAGTTGAAGAAAGATTGCAGCATCCTAAACATCCTAACTGGTTTTGGTTTCATAATGGTCATTCTTTGACGATAAAGACTGTCCCATGGTATCTGTGCGTATGGATATAAGAATAATATGTAAAATATCCCAATTTAGAGCAGTCCTTTACTAACCAGGAAAAGTGAAGAAAGAAGTTTTTAATTAGTAATGGGTTACTTTATCTGCTGTTTCTAGTTGCAGTATAACAACACGTTATCACTGGACAGTGTTCCCATATACAACCTTTTGGAAACTCTCAACTGTGTATTTTCTGTATGTTGCTATTTTTGCTGCAGAGAGATACCTGCAGATAGAAACTAACACTGGGGGTATCGCTTAGTGTGAACTTTAATTTTTAGATTCTATGTCATCTTTCAGTTAGGAGAGTCATCCTTGATTCTGGTGCATTCTGTATTTTTGTACTCAAGGATTATGCTGCACTTGAGTTTTCTTTTTCTGTATAAAACGACAAAAATGAAATCTTTGGGAAATGTTTTTCTTTAATTGGAAGATGAGAGTTTTCTTTACATGTCTGCCTATTGAAGAGGCTATGACTCGCATCACTTTACAGAGAATTTTGAGTCACTGATGTAAAACACAGTGTTGTCAAATGCATTATAATTATAGGATCATATACCTGTTGGGGTCAGTTTCATTTAGCTACAGATGCTTGTATGTTATTGCCAAGAGATGAATAAGACTATTTCTCCTTAAAAAGCATATGTGTGTGTGCCAATGCAAAGTAGCATAATAACATGTTTTCATAATGTTGGATTATTTTATGTGAATTTATGCTTTTTCTGTGAAACTGTAGATATAAAATTCAGAGTAATTTATGCAAAATAAGTTAAACCAAGATCAAGTTTAGCAGATTTTAGTTAAGTCAATTAAGGTACAGTACTTACATGTTTTCATTAATAGTCTTATTTAGCTTTTTTAGTAAATGAATAGGATACAAAATAAATAATTACTTCCTGAAGTGAGTATAATGTTTTAAGAGCTATATTTTAATTGAATGCTCTCATTCCTGAAAAGAAAAACATAAAATACAAAAAAATAGTTCTTAGTTTGGAAGGCTGGCTGTTACGTACTTCCAACTTCTTTTTTAGGTTTGTAGGTGGAGAGCTGAATATCTGTTACAATGCTGTAGATCGTCATGTTGAGAATGGACGAGGAGACCAAGTTGCCATTATTTATGACAGTCCTGTAACAAATACCAAAGAGAAAATAACATACAAGGAACTTCTTGAACAGGTATGTTTCAGAATAACCTTTTTACTGAAAAGGGGCAATAAATATTGCACAGCAGGTAGGTATCAGAGAGGTAGAAATGGTCTGCCTCACTAGTTTATTCCTTTTGCTGTGCTCAGTATTGATTTATAAGCTTTACTACCCGTACCAAATTATACTACTTCCAAGAGGTTTTGATCTTCCTCTCTTTCCTCTTCTACAGGGTTTTTTGGTTTTTTTTCCTGATTTGTAAAATATTTAACTTGTCCCTATTTGATTTAATTTTTTTTTGAAAGGTAAAGCAAGGCAGTAGTCAAGTCATTTGACAGTTGCTACGATGAACAAAAATACTGTTTTGTAGAAATGATATGTGTACCTTGGCTACTGCTGCACATAATTGAGTGTAAGCACAAATGAAATTTGGCACAGGGAATTCTAAAGAAAACTGCGTCATGTGCCTCATTGTAGGCTGTCATGGGGTGCTGGTGAGTGCTTGGTGACCCTTCTGTCTAGATGGTCTGTGGGTTTGGTCTTCCCTGTCAGCTGGGGGAGCTCACCCCTGCTTAGGTCATGAGTACCCAGTTCTGCGTCAGCTCATTCAGATTTACCGTGTTCCTGACCAGGGGTTGTTGCCACCATGGGTGTTTGCAGTCTGCCCCATGCAAGGTTCTCTGCTCTCACAGCTGTCAGCTGGTGGTTCTAGTCAGACTCATATTCTTCCTTAATGTGTTTTAAAGTGCAAGATGCTGTACAGTTTACTTCAGATATGCATGTAGTGTCTGGAGTAATGTGGTCTTTTAAAATGTGAAATGAGTAATTCATGTAGTGAGGGTTTTATTCCACTGTTGTAAGAAAAGAGAAGTCATACAGCTACAAAAAATGATAAACCTGTTATGCATTTTACCTTTTAAGGAAAATATAGAAAATACTGACTCCTTACCAGTTTTCTGTTGATTTACCAAGTCCAAAAAATAACTTGGATGGTGCCGTACGGTTTGCTGGAGCTGAAACAACTAGCTTCAGTGCTTTAAGAAATCAGAAGACTTTAAAAGGGCCCAGCTCCTTATCTAAATTTATTTATAGTTATATATAAAAAGTATAATTATAATTTTATAGATATAAATGTTGTGTAATTTTCCTTTATTAACTATGATATATACACAATGTATACCCAAATATATATGTGTATATGAAATCAGTGTATACATACATATAAAATACAAATTTGCTATTGATAAAGTAATGTAACATTTGAAGATAAGTTATCTTAAGTGAACTCTGTAGAAATTTCCTCTGAAAAGAACTTGAAAAGTAGCCTTTGTTCTGCTTTTTAAGCTTGATATTGTATTAAGTCTCCTAAGTTTCCGTCTCTACTCTATAAGCGTATTAAATGTTTTAGGATATGACAGGTTTTTGAAGAATGACAAAAGTTTGCTTTTTGACATATACACATCCTTTCATTCACATTTCTTCTTACAGCAGCATTGCCAAACCAAATGGAAAAACTGGTTTAAGTTTTCTGGGGCTATGTAGCAGTACTCACTCAGAAGTTCATTACAGTCTTGCTGGTAGCTGAGTCCTATCTAAATACTGCGTCTGAATTCTCTATAGTTTGTTCTTCTTGATCAAAAGTGAGTATAAGTGAAAGGCAATATTTGAGATTAGTACTTTGTTTGTCGAAGCTTTCTGATTCACTTTCGTGGAATAAATTTAATTTGGTTTATCTGTTAACTACTGGACACCTGATAACAAAGGTAACAAAGAGATCTGCTGAAAATGGGCAGGATGTAGGCTGGTATATTTTTTTTCATGGATCTTGTAGGTGCTAGGAGAGGCTTTGAGAAAAGGCCTATGAAAACCACTGTACAGTGTGGGTGCTGTTGTTTGGCTCACAGCCGTCAGTCACTGTGTCACTGTGTTCTCAGTGTAACCTAAAAATACTATATTTTGTCATTTTGAAATAGACTTCAGACTGAAATGAATCAGTATGAATGCAGATCAAGATATATGACCAAAGTTGATGAAACTCCTGATGGGACAGGGAACCTTTTACCTTTTTACCTGCATTCCTTTCCCAATTTAAACCAGCTTGATGGTGTGTATCTGTTTTCAGACCATTATCTGAACTGTCCACATCCATTGAATATCTCGTAGTCTGTCTGGCCAGTAAGCTGATAGTGTAATGAGAATGTTTTTTCAGAGAGGCTGCCCACAAAATGTTTCTACAAGAGATCATTACCTGAAGTGCTGGAATTCTTTCTGGCTTTTGGTAATAAAAGTGGCATTTCTAGATAGTTTCAGCAGAAGTTATATAGGATAACTGTGTGTCACAGAATGGGTAGGCGCAGAATTTTTTAGCAGGTTGGGTTATTTGCTGCAGGATCAAACTCATGGTAAGGGTGAAAAAAATGACATAGGTGTCCGGCTGGACTTCATAAAGCTCCTTAGAAGTAGTTTGAGCTATGTACTCAGAAAGCCTATTGTTTTCAAATTATCCTTGTCCTTATTACTTGCACTGATTTTTTTAGATCCAAGAGCTACAGTGATACTGCAGTTTTGAAGTTAAGCACCACTAAGCTATAAAGAATTGAGAGAAATATTGGAAGTTCGTGGATGTGCAGTGCCGATCCTATGGGAAACTTTTTTTCCAGGGCAGACCTGGAATAGAAGGATTGCAGGAAAGTTTTATAAATTTTTATTGATATAAATAATGGCAAGATGAGTTTGTGTTGATATGCTGTACAACTATACTGCTTTCAGACTTGAAAAGAGAATTACAGTTAGTTCAAATGAAGCTGTACTTAGTGCATACAGTTCCATCTTAGATGTATTAATATGTTGTTACAGATGAACTCCTCCAAATGTAGAGGAGGAATTTGACAAATTTAAGACACAGTGGTCTTCCAGAATGCATTGATTGGTCTGTTTTCTTTACTGATGCCTGTTACAGGCCTTTAAATGAAGATGACAGTGTTGAAGTCAGTAAAATGGAGATGTAGATAAAAGTTTTGAATATTCCTTGGAAGATTCTTTAATTTCAGTAGTGACATGGCAGAAAATGGTAAGGGAGACACAAATTCCCACAGATCACCAAATATATGCAGTTTAACAAGGGCTAGTGCTGGATTCTGCACCTGGAATGGGGCAATCCTGGTTGTGTGTATAGACTGGGGAACAAGAGGCTGGAGAGCAGCGCTGCGAAAATGAACCTGGTGGTCCTGGTTGATGGCAAGTTGAATATGAGTCAGCAGTGCCCTGGCAGCCAGGAGGGCCAACCCTGTCCTGGGTGGCATCAGGCAAAGCATCGCCAGCCGGTCAAGGGAGGGGATTGTCCCGGTCTGCTCTGCACTGGGGCGGCCTCACCTGGAATATTGTGTGCAGTTTTGGGAGCCAAAATTTAAAACAGACATTAGACTGAGAGCATCCAAAGGAGGACTGTGAGTATGGTGGAGGGCCTTGAGGAGTAGCTGTATGAGGTGTGGCTGAGGTCACTTGGTCTGTTCAGCCTGGAGAGGAGGAGACTGAAGGGAGATCTCATTGCAATCTACTACTTCCTTGTGAGTGGAAGAGGAAAGTCAGATACTGATCTCTTCACTCATGACCAGTAACAAGGCTTGAGGAAACAGCATGAAGCTAAGTCAGTGAAGGTTAAGGTTGGATGTCAGGAAAAATTTTTTCAGCCAGAATGTGATTGGGCATTGGAACAGGCTTCCCAGGGAAGTGGTGAAAGGCCCAAGCCTGACAGAGTTGAACAGGTGTCTGGACAGCGCTCTTAGGCACATGGTGTGATTCTTGGGGTGTCCTGCGCAGGGCTAGGAGCTATACTTAAGTATTGTGGTGGGTCCCTTCCAACTCTGAATATTCTATGATTCTATGAAATTTTGTTGGAAGTATTACTGTTGCTGTGTAGTGTTAAGGAAGTATAAAGATACGAGAAAGAAATAAGGGGTGACGTCTTCTGTTCATTTGAAAAGAAATTTTCTGATTGTGTTGGAAAATACTACCATTTTTAAGTTAAGGCAAAAGTTATTATATAGGTGAAAAAAGCCTTCAGTCTACATCATTGGGTGTATACTCTAAAATGCTTCACTTGCTAAAAGGAAATCTTAAGAATTTGAGAGTTGTATTATTTGCAGCTGCTGATGCTTGATAAATCATGTATACAAACACAGTAAGATTTCTCTGTGATTCTTTTCAATAACAGTACACAGTTAAGATGTTGAATCCAGTGCCATAATAAATAATTTCTAAGTGAAGTAATGTGACAGGATTAGTAATACCAACCCTCCCCATCCCCAGCCTCTAAAAGCATTGAATGTTACAGAAACATGTGTGAGAAAAGAAGGGCTTCAGGTTATCAATAATGGGCTAAGATGTAATTTCTTCTGCAGGTATGGTTTTTTCCTATAATTACCCACCGTAAAAGTATCTTCTTCCAAAATAATTGTATTAGCCTACATCAGCTTGAATTTATGTGTATTTATGTGCCTTGTGCTGCTCGTATCTCCTGTATATGACTGAGGAATCACCCAGATTGCTTTGGTTTTAGTACTCATTCTTTTTTTTTTTACTCCATCTTCTTTCCCTCCTGCCTTGAAAAATTTCTAATTTCTTCTTAGCTAGAAATAGGTATTTTCATTTCAAAGTAATTTTTCTCAGAGTTGATTTAGAATCAAAACTGGAATACAGTAAAAAATCCTGCTGAGACAGACAACTCAAATTTTTATCTTCTTTATCTGCTAAAGGAACAGTATCTTGATAAACAATGTATTAGATTCACTTAATGCTGGATATCTTACTTAAATCTCAAATGGCATTCTTCAGTGCATGTCTTAGAAAGATTTAACTGTGATGTCACTGGGGTAGCTATTAAAAAATATCAATAGTAGTGTTCTTTAAAGGGTGAGACTAATCAGGAATTTACAAAGAGTGGTGTCATGGGGTTTTCACATTCCACACAAAAGACTTCCAAATGACACTGTGACAAAGCGGATCCATACAAAGCTGGTAAGTATTGCATAATCCATATCTCATCCCAGTCCCTTCTTGGAGACCCACAGTCCACAGCTGATCTCCCAAACCAGAAAGAAAAATGGTTCTTCTGAAAATCCCAGCTTCCTTTGCATCCAAAGAACTTCTTGGTTTCCAAAAGATAGGAGAAATTAGTGCAGCTAACTGCAGTCCCAGCAGCTGTCTGGCTGTATTAGAAAGAAGTAGAAATCATTCTGATTTAGGTTTTTTCTTTTTAGTTTTGATGCATGGCTACCACCACAGGTTCTTTATACGCTGCATTTGAGGCTGTGGCTGAGCTTTTGTGTAGAAGTTGAGGAGGGCTGTGTGATGAAAACATGCCATGTCCATGAATTATGTGGTTTCCAGGACTATGCCTGGTACACAGGCGGAGCTGGAGTGGGGTAAGTGGTGCCTGATGGAGCTTGTTGCTCCACAGAACTTCCCTCATAGGCCTTGGTAAATTGTTTGTCAAGGCACGAGAGCTCTTGCTCTAGAGACTCATCCTGACGTTCCACAGTTCTGGAACCACAAGAAACCTCCTAAGCACAGTCCTTCACTCAGTACATGTACAGGAAAGGAATACACACATGTGGGCATCTGGACCATGGCCTATTGCCTGCTGAGGCAGAGAGGCTGTTCCTACATGTTATTTTGTAGTGATCCTCTGGGTATTGTAGGCATGTAATGTGTGCAGTACCATTGCCATGCTTTTCCCTACACTGTGTCCCAGGACTACTGATCCTGGGACCAAGGGTGTGGGTGTCTGTGGATGATAAGTGGCATTGGTGGAGTGCTCTCTGCTTCCCTGAAGATCTGTTCAAGATATCTGTGCTGGCAACACAAACACCATGCCACCTCACCAAGGATATGGTCTTCATCTAATTGAAATGAATGCGGAACCATTTGTCGGCCCTCTCCCGCTCTGCAGTAGGCTTGACATTAGCAACAGGGTGGTGCATCTGCTGGAGAAGCTTTTACAGCAGTAGGAAAAGGAGGAAACAATAATTAAGAAGAGTAATACAAAAGTGAAGAGGCTGAGTAGGAAGGAGCACTTTCTTTAGTAGTCTTAGAAAAAGAATGCTGTGGATAAGTTGATGAGCATAAGGTGACTCTGCCTCTGGTTTAGAGAGTGCATATGTGACATGGCTCTTTCCACACCATGAGAGGCACTTCAGAATATCTCAGGAGCTCTCAATGTTTGAATAATCCTTTTGTGTTTAGTTTGCATTTAAGGATTCTACACTTCGTTGTTCAACCCAGGAAGGTTTGAAATTCCTCTTTTGAGCATTTTGAGTGGAATTTCTGGTTTAGTATCTTCTAAGAAGAATTCTCTTGGCGTGGGCCAAAACTGCTTTTAATAATTACTAGGGTTTACTTCAGAACTGCATGACTTAGAAACCTGAACAGCTAATACAGCTGTAGTATTTGTTTGGTGGTTGTGTAAAAATAAAACCATGCTCACTGGGGACTTGCATTTCATAGAAGTGTCATTTATGCTCTAATCTTCAAAGCTGAAAGCTTACTTGAGTTTCTTTTTATATCACGTGGTCTCAAATGATTTTATTATTGAAGTGTCAAATATATTAAAGTGATAGAGCAATCTTAAACGTGAAGAAAAGTGGAGAAATAGGATGTTAGTTTTTGAGTGATAAAGTACACTACGCTGTCTCAATGTAAACCATAAATAACAAAACATTGTAGCAAAGTGGAAGATTTCATGGCTTTTAACAATTTAATGAAATGTTAGTACTGACCCTTCTCCTCTTCCCTTTGTTTTAGAAAGAGTGATTGCTTGAATGTTTCAGGGCTACCACGTTATCTGTTGGGCAATGTAAACCTGCTTTACAATATTCTCTTGTCATCCAAGTAGTTGCAGATTGAGACAGTGTTTTATTGCATCATCCAAATGTTCTCTGGCTATCAAAAGGATGAGGGAAAGGACACAAGGAAAATCATAAATACCCATCTATTGTATTGTATTATTTTCAGTGGCATTAAGCTTTCTAGGGTGGGGAGGTTAAGTGCAGACAAGTGATTACAGATTTGCACAGTTGACATGTGGTTTCTGTCTACAGCATGCTGCACAGGTTCTCCTTTAAATACAATTTACCCATGTTAGGTTTCAATAAAAATGACTACAGTACATGCAGATCTCATCACTGTCTCCCTCCTACAACCAAGAACCAGTCATATAGCTTGTATACAGACACTGTGAGTCTTCTGTTACAAAATTAGTAATTATGATGTTTAAATTATGCCTTTTTCCTATAGCAATAATACTTGTCCACTGTATTTTATTTAACTTTTTATTATCCACTACACACATTTACACTGACTATGAAAAGACTCATTAAAGATTGTTTTCGTTGCCTCTGGCTTTTATGCCAGGACCCTGCTCTTGAGAGTCTCATGAGCAGGAAAGATAACGATTAGTTTTCTTGTTTCTTTGCAAGAAGGTGATGTTAGTTCTGTGTTACAATAAGTTTGCAGATTTTAATGTTTTCACAGTAGAAAGTATAGAAAACTAATTTACCTTTGGAAGTAGAGTTGTTATCTCTATTTAAAGTTACTTTCACCAATTCTAGTTAGAAATGACTGTAAATGTTGGTGGTATGGGAATAAAGTCCAGCTGTGTACATCTCCAGGCTTTGTTTCTTGTTAGGGTTTGATACTGTGTGTCAGTTTTATAGAGTATTGATAGGCATTAATAGGTTTAGCATTAATTGTCTCTTGAAAATCAGGAATATGTAATGTAAGAGATCTCTTACATATAAATCATTAAAATACTTTAGTTTGTGTGAGTTTTCAGCTTGGTGTGGTGATGACTTTGCCTTATAAACATACTCTCTCTCTTGTGGTTGAAAATAACAGCAGGGATTTTTGCAATGTTTATAGAAGATGGAAGTTATACAGTTATCTTTGATGCAAGAGTGCATGCATGAGGCTTCTGTGCTTCCATTTTCTTAACTCCTCAGACAGAAGTGTAGAAACATGCATAGTTTGATTGTGAATGAACTGTGAATTTAATGCGAGAACAGAGCAGATGCATCTGGAGCTTCTGGATGTTACTGTCTCACGTCTCAAGTCAACATAGGTTTCCACTGAAGAGAGAAGCAGTGAGTAATGCTATATTGTGCTCTTCAGTGTATGTACCAGATAGAGTTCTAGGACTGAAGGTAGCTACTCTTTAAACAGAGAAAAGTCAAATTTTTAAATAATATAAATGAAAGTAATTTCAAAGAACGTCTACCCTCCTGACTAGGTCATCCTTGTAAAAGAGGGTCCTTCCCTCCTGTCCTCCTTGCACCTGTGTTGCTGGCTTAGACTGCCCCCATTGCTTGCGTTATTTGCTTGATCACTGAAAAGATTTTTACTGCTTCAGAACTCTGGATGTTTTCTATTTGATAGGCAGCATGCCACTGCTGCTCTGCTCTCATGAGTTTGTCTCCCCTTTCTTTTTTTTTTTCTGATAGTACCCAAAGAAGAGAGTCTCTTACAAGACTAAATTTTACTTGAAACCTTATCTATGTGAATAAATGAGGAATAATGCAGTATGGGTAAGATTTGAGGAATTTATGTATGAGTAGGTTTATGTTACATTGATAGTTAAAGAAATTAGAACGTTTAAACTTCTTATGTTTATTGTACGATTTTCTAGTAATTGGCAAGCTCTTAAAGAATAGTTTCACTGCTATAGGTAAGAAAAGTTCCCCTGTAAAAGAGAGCAACATCTTTTTTCTGAACTTAGATTTGTCTTCACATAGCCCAGGAACTTCCTAGGGAATTTCTTATCACAAATGTAAAACTAATGCAAGAAAAACTCCTTGTTACTGACATGTAACCATGCTTATGGTGTATTCAAGTTCACAACTTTCTGGGGTGTTTCTCCTTCCATCCTTTTCCCCATTAGCTTATTAGTCTACTTGGTTTCTTCTTAATCTACAGTTTTTCCTGTTAACCTATTAGCCTGTGCTTTGTGCACAGTTACATGCAATTTTACCTCTATTACACACCTCTACACATGGATCTCTAATTGAAAAATTGAAAGGCAGTGAGCAGGTTTAGGTATTGAGTATTATACAGCTGTCAGCTTCTGGAACTCAAAAAACCCTCTGAAAGGTGAGTTCATTCAGTTGCTCTTGGGGAGTTAGTAATTTGCTTTTCCTTCAGAAGATGCCACATTTTCATACCACAACAGGCAGGCTGAGACAAGTGCACAGTGCTTGTCACAGGCTCCCATGATCATTCTAACAGAGCTTACGATGTGGTAAAATAGTCGATCCTGGCATACTAAAGAAATTTGCAATACTACTTTGGTGACATAATATTGTGCGGTGTCAAGGTAATAAGTATTTTCTCGTGGTGTTACAGAGATGTTACTGCTGATCTGTTTATCACATTTTTTGAGCTCCAGTTCTTTGCTGCCATACGTAGCCTGTCTTTAGGTTTCTGCATAACAAAAATGAAAATCTGAAAATAAGAGCAAAAATTACTTCTTAAATCTAAGCATGTTTCTCTGAATTTGTATTTACCTTTGGTTCAGGGTCAGATTTCTTCTCTCATTCTGAGAAGTTTAAAACACTGTAGTAGAGAAAATCTTAGTGCATACTGATTTATGTTTCAAACTTAGCTAGTTAGGACAGAATTTGCATTATAAAATACTCAAATTTATTCTTAAAACCTAAAATTGAGAAATATCAAGAGTTATCTGGATAAAAGAATGTTTAGAGTGCCACTTAAAGATTTGCAAAACATTGCTATTGATTTTGGTTTTTGCTGTAATGAGTACAATAATTAGCCTCATTCCATTTTTATTGTACAAAGGAAAAATGTATTACAGTGGGTTTTTTGCAAAAAGGAAATTGTCTTAAATTTATTGAACTTTGATTGCATTGGTCATCAACTTTCCATACCATACTGTCTTGTCTCCTTAATATCCTGTGTCTGTTGACTGCGTGAAAGTTGTTTATATATGGGGCAACAGCAGATCTGGAGAAACTTTTAATGTGTTGTGAATATTTTGTCAGTACAGGTCTCCAAGTTAGCTGATGTCATGGTCAGACATGGTGTGAAGAAAGGAGATCGTGTGGTTATCTACATGCCCATGATTCCACAGACAGTGTACTGCATGCTGGCTTGTGCAAGAATAGGAGCCATCCACAGCCTCATTTTTGGTGGATTTGCATCTAAAGAGCTTTCGGTTCGCATTGATCATGCAAAGGTAATAACAGATTGTAGCAGGTCTGGCTGAGCTGGAGTTTGTTTCCCCATAGCAGCCCTCACAGTGCTGTGCTTTGCATTGGTAGCTGGAAAGGTGTTCATAACACACCAGTGCTTTGGCTACTGCTGATCGCAGCGTCAGTACTATAACATTCCTTCCCCAGTCAAGGGCAAGATCCTGGGAGGGGACACAACCAGGCCAGCTGACCCAAACTAACCAAAGGGAGATTCCATACTGTATGGCGTCAGCTCAGATATAAAAGCTAAGGGAAGGAGGAGGAAGGGATATCTGTTATTTAAAGCATTTGCCTTCTGAGCAACCATTATGCATGTTGAAGCCCTGCTTCCTGGGAAGTGGCTGGATGTCTCATGCTGATGGGAAGTAGAGAATAAACCTTGTTCTTTTCCTCTTCACTTCTGCACCTGCAAACTTTCACTTTAATGAACTGCCTTATCTCAACCTATGAGTCATTTTCCATCTTACTCTCTTTCCTCTGTCCAGCTGGGAAGGGGCATAATATTGTGGCCTGGTGGGCACCTGGTGTCCAGCCAAGGTTAAGTCACCACACCTATTTGGAGTGACAAACACCATTGCATTAGTTACTCCTATAAGTTAATATAACGTTTCTCTTTGTACGGCATGCAGTCTCCATTTGTTTATAATATGTAATGTTGAAATATGAACAAAGTACTACATCTCTGCTGAGGTTGATACTTGTATAACAGACACTGAGATATGAATTTTGACCCCTTTTGAAAAAGCATGAATTTCATCTTGTGTATGAGGAACAAGCTGCCAGCCCTAAATAATTTAATTGGTTTATTTGATGCTTAGATGTGTTAGGTAGTACATTTTTTCAGCTATGTTGTGATTTAGGAATGGTATTTCCCAATTTAGTGTTCCCACTGAAACACTCCAAACCAGTGGATCACTCCCCCTTTCGCTTCCCTCTTCCTCACCTGATAAGTGGAGGCACAGAAGGTAAAGATCACGGGTTCAGATAAGAACCATCTACTGGAAAGAGCAATGAAATAAGAAATGAACAGTAACAGCATCAATACTAATAACAGAGTGTGCAAGGGAGGTGAACGATTCACACACGAGTTCTCACCACATGGAACCAGTGCTACCTGACTGCTCTCTCTGCCCCTGGCCTGGAAGGGACCCATCCCTCTCCCCAACATGCGTGTGGCATCATGTGGTACAGGATAACCTTGTGGTCCTGGCCGTGCCCCTCCTGGCTACTGCAAAAATTAGCCCTGTTGTGGCTGGAACTAAGACAAGCTGTAATTCTACTTCATTTTGTTTCTACATGAATCAGGGCAGCTATGGAACCAGTTCCGTTAAATAAATGACTCTGCAGAGAACGTAATTAATAGAGGTGAATGCTTTAAAGGCTTCTGTGTTCGGCACAAACTGAGCTTGTTTATGAACCATTATGTAAGTCTCTCTTAGTGAAAATGGAAATGGTACTTTACCAATATACTTAGTAGCTTATATATGCATTAGTTTCAATTGGAACAGTTTGTTCTTGTTTTCTACTAGTGAACAAGACAAAGTCCATATCATCTTGATCAGTCACCTGGATCATTGAGACTACCTGTGGTAGCCATCTATCCCTGAATCACGTTGCTTAGATGTGCAAAACATTGTGCAGGGTAAAGTCCACAGGAATTGTGCAACTTTTACTTAGATTTCTGTGTACAGAAGTGCTTTTCAGATGACCAAAGTTTGAATTTTACGAACGCCTGTAAAGTTGAATGTATTCCCCTGCCCTCCTTAGTGTCTTAAAGTGAATGAAATGGCTAAAATGCTTTGTTAGAATGGTGAAAAAAGGCTAGCAACAACTCTCTAGTTTTCTGTGTCTTTCTTCCCACTTTCCCACTTTTTTAACAAGTTATAAAAATGAATGCTAACTCATAGAATTAGGGAAAAAATGTAGATGAAAAAATTATGAACTTTAAAAATGGAGGTTGCTACAATACAAATCATCTAGCATGTTTACTTTTAGAGTATTTTGCAATTATTAACTAATTAATCGCAGTGGTTTCTCTCTAAGGAACAGAGGGAGACAGCACAGTAATCATAATCCTTGCTTCATGTATTAAAATGAAAAAATAAGTTTAACTGTTTTACCCAAGGTCACATAACAACTCTTTTGAAGGGTTGGCTATAGAATTACTAGCTGCAGGCTGTGGATTAAGTCCTAATTTACATTGCTTTTTGGTGTATTTAAAAGGCAGATAGATCTAAATATTATGGATAATTTTTGGTCTATCTGATGTATAATGAAAATCTGAGTAAAGAGGAGAGACACATCCTCGATCTAGATTTCAAAACATGTCCCAATTTTGCAAGATGGTAAAGCTTTTATCATAAGTCAGTTGCACACTGCTGATGTTAAGATTTGTATATAAGTACCTGTGATAGATGGTATTCTGGTGAACTCAGAAGTTAATTAAAGCAGTCTCAAAATAACCGTTTCATTAGGCTTTTATGTGAATTGGTTTAGGTGTTGCAGTACAGGACCTAATGTTGGTAAGATTAAGTAGAAAGAGTTAAAGATGAGCAATAGAAATCTGGCTGTAAAATGCTTTTGTGGGAAAAAGGTCAAACGTCATGTTCTCTTAGAAGACCTGAGTGAAAGAAATAACAATCACTTTCTAGTGACTATGAAAAAGTACATACACTTTACCATCTTTCCTTAATGTATCTTGAATTTTAAATAGGTCTGGGAATGCTGCAAAGTCCTGCAGCTGATAATTTCTACTCATGTCAGGTAGTGGCAGTTACAGGCATTCTGCAGTGAATTGTGATGAAGTGGTACAGAGATTTTTTGTCATCTTTTGCCTGAATCTCTGAATATATAATTTGCAATATCAAAACAATAGGCAGGTTCATAGAATCATAAAACCATATAGCAGTTTGGGTTGGAAGGGATCTTTAAAGGTCATCTTAATCCAACTCCCCTGCAATGGACAGGGACATTCTTCAACCAGGTCAGGTTGCTCAGAGCCCTGTCAAATTTGACCTTGAATGTTCCTAGGGATGGACCATCTACCACCTCTCTGGACAACCTGTGTGGGTGTTTCACAACCCTCATTGTAAAAAATTTCTTCCTTGTATCTAGTATAAATCTAGCCTCTCTTAGTTTAAAGTCATTGCCCCTTGTCCCATTGCAGCAGGCCCTGCTAGAAAGTTTGTCTCCATCTTTCTTATGAGGCCCCTTTAGGTACTGAAATGCCACAATGAGGTTACCCCAGAGCCTTCTCTTCTCCAGGCTGAACAACTCTTGCTCTCAAGCTTTCCTCATAGCATAGAAGTGCTCCACCCCTCTGATCATCTTCATGGCCATTCTCTGGACCCATTACTGCAGGTCCATGTCTTTCCTGTGCTGAGGACCTTAGACCTTAGTATCCAAGTGGGGTCTCGCCAGAGCAGAGTTGGGGGACAGAATTGCCTCCCCAACCTTCTGGCCATGCTGGTTGTGATGTGGCCTGGGATACAATTGGCTTTCTGGGCTGTGAGCGCCAGCTCATGCCCAGCTGTTCATCCACCAGTATCTTCAAGTCCTTCTCAAGAGGGCTGCTCTCGATCTGTTCATCCCCCAGGGTGCACTGGTTTTTGGGGGTGTTGCCCTGATGCAGGTGCAGGACCTTGCACTTGGCCTTGTTGAACCTCATTAGGTTGTCATGGGCCAACTCCGTGAGCTTGTCCATGTTCCTCTGGAAGGCATCCCATCCTTCAGGAGTGTAACCTTTATTGCTTGTTCTAAACTATGCCTTGTATGTTATTAAGAGACTATTTGTAGGAGAAGTCTTTGCAACAGAATAAAAGTGTTGGTCTTGTACCAACAACTGTTCGGTTTTACTTGTCTCATTTCAACTTCATAATGGGTTTTTTTTTAATAGCTCACTATCTGGCATTTCTTCTCCAACAGACCCTTGAACTCTCCTGGTTTTCCTCCAAACTAGTTATATTTCTGTCTAATCTTATCATGCAGGACTACATGGAGCCACAGAAGAGGGTATATAAATGCAGTATGGTAGCAGAGGTGCAGGGGAAATAATGTCAGTAGACAGAGAGGTAAAACAGTAGAAAACAGCAGTTAGCACCAGTAGTGAGCCTTTAATTTGCACAGCGATCCATGATGCTTCTTCACTTGGGTAGTACATCACCTTAGCCAATTTAGTACTGGTTGTTTTTAGATGTCCTTACTGCATATAAAGCAGTTGATGAGCAGAGATGGCGTAATTTAGAAATTACTGTAAAACTAGTGATGACAACAGTCTTTCATCTTAACAATTGAATATAACTGTGCATCTTACATTTATTACAGTCTAATTTCAGGGTAGCTTCCAGATGAACTTTCAGTTCAAATACATTTCATTGTATCATCTTTTATTCAATCAATGCATCCCAAAAGAGAAAGTTGACAAATGCTGAAATTTTAAATCTCATCTCAAATCTTTATTTTGAATATACACCAATTAGGGAACTTCCCTGAATGGCAGATTTGAACAGGAAGCATTATTGCACAAGAAAACAATTTAATCTGTGCTTTCTCTGCTGAATTTAATGAAGCCGTAACTGTGGCATTGTGGTTTGTGCCTACTTAATGAGATTTATGCTAATGCATACAACTAGTAAACTAGCTTGATCAAACCAGGGGCATAAGATAAATATACTTCGAAAACTCCAAAAGGAAGGAGATGGAAGACTCATTCTTTTCCAATTAAAACATGTTCTATCACATAGTTTCTTTGGTACTACCTTTTCTTTCCTGAAAAACAAGAAATAAAAATACTGAGATTGGGACCTGAGTCAAGATAGCTTGTATGCAGATTTCTTGACTTAGGAAATTCTATATAAAATCTGCGGTTAATTTAATGACAAACGTGAAATCCACATCTGGAAATAGAACTTATTCTAAAAATTCCCCAGAATTATAGAGATGATTTTTAGTGGTGTTGCATCCTGAATTCTTCAACCAGCACTTGAAAGACTATAGCTTTACTTCCCAAATGTATGTTATGACTTCAGCTTGTTCTCTTGCTCTGTTTCTGCCATCTCTGGTTTGCGTTCCTTTCCCTCTTTTTCCTGCTTTCCCTTTCTTGCCATTTAATTGCAGTCTGGGAAAGAGTCACCAAAGTGCTATAGCTAGTTTTAAAATATGCAATTGGGTGCATTAGAAAGCAGGCTAAACAGGACAAATAATTGTTGATGTTGCTGTACTACTCTTCCTTAATAGAAGAGCTAAGATGAGCATGGGCTTTTCTCTCTGTGTTCATTAATATTTGTGCAACATACAAGTTAATACTGTTGATTTCGTACTCAAATTTGTTTGAAGATAGTGAAGAGTGTCAGAAGTTACTGTGTTTCTGAGCAAAAAGCAAATGCATGGACAGCAAGATCACACAAGCTTGACTTCCTTTAGAAAACTGATCTAACCCTCTTTTTGTAATTTTGTGAAGGTAAATTTTATACATTGAACATTATTAAAGAATTTTTGGGAAAACATGTTACCTAAAATACATTGCAAAGGTATGCATTAACAATCTAACTACTTTTTTTAGCCCAAACTTATTGTAACAGCTAGTTTTGGAGTAGAACCAAAGAGGAAAGTGGAATACATATCCCTCCTAGAAGGAGCACTGGCAAGGGTACAGAGCAAACCTGACAAAGTTCTCATTTACAAGCGACCTAATTTGGTGAGTATACACTTGTTGTGTCTTTATGTTAACTTTTAGATGTTTATGTAATGCATGTGCCTTTTCTTTTTTACAGGTAAAATTTTACTGTATCTGTTGCAGTTTGTTTTTTATTTTAAGGGCAAACATTTTATTCATAAGATTTAAATAGTAAATAGGACTAATGCATCAGAGAGATTACAGAAAATTGGATAGTACTGTATAAAAAAATTTGCATGGTACATATTTTTTCACTTAATTCTACTTACTCCATCTGTTTTTCTTTCAACAATTTAATTATTTTTCAATTGGTAGGGCCACGTTCCTTTTACCCAAGGTCGTGATCTTGATTGGGAAGAAGAGCTTGCAAAAGCGCAGTGTTCTAAATGTGTCTCCGTTCCCTCAGACCATCCACTTTATATTCTGTATACATCCGGAACAACAGGCTTGCCCAAGGTACAGAACTATCTGTAGTCTAAGTGTCTGTGACCAACCTATTTGCAGTTCCACTTGAGAAAATATTTAATTAAAAGCGTTGAAAATGTTTGCCAGAGCACAGTGCTATGAATGATAAACATTGCTAGAAATGGTTTATTCTCATTTATTCACATTTCACTACTTTAAAGGCAGTGTATAGGAATAAATCATATTCATTTATTTAAGTAGTAGTAATACAAATATAAGATGCACTTGCTTCAATACAATACAATATAAACTTTTGTACAAAATAAACTTTTGAGGACAGTAGAATGTCTTTTGTCCAGTACTACCTTCTGTGTTTTATCTGCTTTAGGTAAGTGTAGTATAGTCACTTAATGGCAAGATTAGTTAATATATCACTTGTGTGATAGTTTTTATTGCTGACTAGTCTTGTTCATTATTTACATATTAGCTAATTTTCCTGTAGATAAGACATGGTGAATGATGTTACAGATTAAATGGGATTAAGCATGTTCTGAAGGCTTGTGTTACTGAACAATTCTGAGGACATAATTCCCCTGAAAATAAAAGTTTAGATTGAGTAAGTGTAAATCAGCATAGGGTATTCTTTGAAAATGTTTGCTTTAGAATGTAAATTAGTTTTAATGACCTATTTTTAAAGGATTGTATTTTAAAAGAGTACTGTCTTGAGTATTTGTGTGGTGCTTACAATGCTCTTTTCAGTGTGTGGAAGACAAGCTGAATATAACTTTTTGTTGCTAGTCCTACCACCACAGATTCAGACAGTATCATACATCTCTAGATATGACAGTGCCTAGACTACTCCTAGAAAATTAATTAATGATATTGCCTATAAAGTTCAGAGTCTATGAGGATATAAGAGAAAACAAATATAATTTTTGCTGAAAAAAATGTCTTCTGCTTTTTCATTCAAGATGAGCCTTTTAAAGCAATATATTTATCTTGAATTATTTAATTATATTGTCAAAAAGCCCAAGATAAGATCCTTTGCCACTGCAGGTATTTTTCTTGAGTGTGAGTTTCAGTATAGTATCTCAGAGATAAAAGGTCTCAGAAGTTTACTTCACTGTGGCTCTGCAGAGAAACTACAGACATCTTGAGTGAATGACCCTTGTAAGAGAGAGATTGCCAACTAGTGTTAAGCTGCAATAAGTAACTCAATGAATAAAGTGACTTTTTTTGTTTTGTTTAAGGAACTTAATTTAAAAGGGCATGCAAGTAAAATGACTCAGTTATGACCTCCATAGCAAAACTCTTGTTAATCTCAGAGCAGGGGCTAAGTTAGAAGGTGAGTCTAACAAAGGCAATCTTCTATCTGAAATTGGTGAAATGTTAGTTAACCATCCTCTGCCTTAGCAATCTCCATTTTAATGAATTAATGCATATCTAGAGTCTCTCATTTCTTGGATGAGGCCTGAAAGTGCCTATTTCATTCTATGAAGTGCATCAAGAGACTGTGCTCTGCCTAGCACAGACAGACTGCTGCACTGTAATGTCTGTGCAGTGGATATTTGTTTGGTCTAGTGGATCTCATCTGAATTTTAGTTGGACATCAGGACATAGTTTACTTAGTTCTTCCTTAAAGAACAGTGTGCTAGAAGGTGAAATATATGAAATGTATTTTAACCATACTAATATTGCAAAGTATTTTAAAATTTTTCCTGTTTATAGTGTTCCAGAGCTGGTAATCAGTTTACCAAGATGCATGATGCTATTGATACTTTCTCATTCTAATTTTCAAGTCCCTCTTTTAGATGAACAGTGGGATGTTCTTCATTTTGCATTTGTATGTGCACTGCAGGCTAGATAGTAAACAAAAGTATACATTGGTTTAAACGAATTTTCTGACATCTTTAAAAAGTCAGTGCAGAAAGACAGGTGCATTTCAGGGAGTAATTCACTTCAGTTGTTTTAGGAATTGTCCACTTCACAAGTGCTCCTCATATGTCATGATGATACAGGGAGACTATGCAACGAATTTAAAACATGCCTAGCATTTAGATGGCACAGTTTAAGTGAGGTAAATACTCAATCTCTTATTTTTTGTCAGCATGTTTACTAAATATTTGTATATCCAATTTTTATGAGAGAATTCTAGCTTTGTTAGCAATCTTCTGAAAAATATTGTCATGTAGGCCTTGGATAATGTTTCTGTGTTTGTTTTATTGTGTTTGTTTGGGTTTTTGTCTGTTTTCCATAGTTAATTCTTTAGTGGAAGTGCTAGTACAAGAATGTTCCTGTTGGAATAGATCCTTTTCTTAGGTTAGGAGTATTGGAATTACACAACCTTAAGTCTATTGCTGCTAAAACCTCAAAATATAATTGAAGACAGGAATATCATTGTTTCCTTCAAATGATCTTAAATTTTCTTGTTTAGGGTGTTGTCAGACCAACAGGTGGCTATGCAGTTATGCTTAACTGGACAATGTCAGCTGTATATGGGCTCACACCTGGTGAGGTAATTCTATTTAAATGTCATGTAAATGTTTTTGAATGCCTCTTAAAATGTCTCACTATAATTATGTTTTTATTTAATTTTAGGTGTGGTGGGCAGCTTCTGATTTAGGCTGGGTTGTTGGTCATTCCTACATTTGCTATGGACCTCTCCTTCATGGAAATACTACAGTTTTGTATGAGGTATGATCCATTCTAAAATACCAGTGTTGGAAAAGGCAGCATCCCCTCTAGCCGATGATCCTGTTTATGCCTGTCTATTCTTCATGCCACACATGTTTAAATTGTGTGTATGTCTTCAGTGTTTATACTCTCTCATCTATTACAGTAATTTTTATGGAAAACTTATTTCACTGTCCTTCAAACTTGTCCAGCTGTATGAAGAGTGATGGTCAGGAGGGCAAAGAACTCTGAAACAAGAGACCTAGAAATGGCAGATAGTGGAGTATACCTGTGTTGTTGATTAGACTACCTTTATTATAGATCTAGGAGAGGGTGTTGTGTTTTTCATGTCTTGAGATGAAAAATACTTACTGGATCTGAGTTGGATGCAATTGAGAGCTCTGTGGAAGGAACCAGAACTTCTGACAAGACTTGTCTCTTCTCCCTCTACCACACAAGGCAAGAGAAGCCAAGATTGGGATGACATTCAGGTCATAGTCCTTTTCCTTGGGGGATGAAATTCAGTGGGATGGAGAGGAGACTAGTCCAAGTAGAGTGGCCTGCTCAATCCAGACTTTGGTGTTCAAAAAAGCAATCATGCTGCCTTACACTGTTATTTTTTCAGAAGTTATTGTTGATTCTCTCTCTAATCATGAGGCAGGAAAAGAAAAGTGTTGCTTGAACCATCTTTTTTGTTCTTCAGGGAGTGTATCCAGTATCCATCAGTGATAGTGAAAGACGACTTGGTTGTGTGCATCCACTTGACATTAGGAATTCTGAATATATCCTGCCTTCTCTGACACTGCGGAGCATGATGCCCACCTAGTAATTGCTTTGTCATTTTTAGTGGTGCTAGAGGCAGAAGTTGTTTTAGATCTGCCATCATGGCATGCTGATCACCTCTGTTGATTTGAAGTGATAACAGTCATAACTAGAAACATGTGAGCCGTTAAGGGAAATCCAGGGGTAACTCAGAGCATACAAGAACTGCAGAAGTATAGTGAATGTACTGGATACTGAGGGCATGAAACAAGCTTTGTTGACATTGTAAATATGTCAATTGTTAGAGCATCATCTGTTCCCAGTCCTTGAACAGGGGAGTCAGGATGACATGGTGGAAACATAAGACTATCATATGGGCAGAAGTTCTGCTTAAGGAAACTTGTATTACAAAGTTTCTCTACGTTCCTGTTATTATGCTGCAGAAGTGAAGATGGCCATACTAGAACAGAAATGGATTGTTACTGTTTACAAGAACAACCATTATCAAAACAATCCTTCAGTGTTTGGACCATCGGTTAAATTGGTATTGGTTGTGCTTCACTGTAATGAACTTACACGCTTCTGTTGGTGGGCAGCTGGTGCTAGGGTTGTTCCTGAATTTTGAGTAAATATCTTTCTGAATCGTGGATACTGACAAGGCATAGGCAGTTGTAGTAAGGTGAGATTACCTTCAAATTATTTGAATACTGCTGTGCATCAGAGATTCCAGAACTGACTATGGCTTGCTGCTTTGTGTTTTGGAAGTTAGAAGTATGCTTTACTGCTCGAAATTCAGTCTCTTTATAAGCTTATATGTGAGTTTCTCACAAGCAGAAGATGCCTCTTGAAGTGGGTCAAGAATTCTCAAGTCCAGAAAAGCAATGGTCATTAGGGATGTGTCTATATGATATTTCAAATCATAGCAGCCATGCAGTTCTGAAATAAGTCTTCTGATTGTCCTTGCTTATTGATTTGGTTCACGGAGTGGTTTTAGTCAAATGAGTGCCATCTTTACAGGGAGGGGAGGGGAGGGGAGAATACTCCACCTAGCCCCACTGATCATGAGGACATCAACACTCTTAGTTCGATGATCAACAATATGTGAGAAAAGTCCAGGGAAAAGTGTGCCTACAGTTCTATACGTGTCTCTGTGTGGATGTCTCATTCCTGAAAGTGTTTAACACCAGTTTGGATGGAGCTTTCAAGAGCCTGGTCTAGTGAAAGGTGTCCCTGCCCATGGCAGGGAGGTTGGAACTTTAAGGTCCCTTCTGACCTAGGCCATTCTGTTGTTTCATATTTCTATAATATGTGCCTGCAACCCCCCGAGGACCCCTGTGAGACAACATGAAGGAACATCTCCTCTTGCCTTGGCAGGCAGTAGGCCATGGTCCACATGCCCACATGAGTAAGTGTGTGTACTCCTTTGCTGTACACGTATTGAGCAAAGGACTGTGCTTAGGAGGTTTTTTCTGGTGGAATTCACTGATTTCAGAACTGTGGGAAGGCAGCATGAGTCTGGATTGCCTGTGAGAGCTGCTATGCCTTGAGAAACAATTTCCTGGGGGCTGTGAGCTGCTAGAGATATTCTGTGGAGCAACAAGCCCCATTGAGAGACCACTCGCCCCATCCCAGGTCTGCCTGTGTACCAGACATAGTCCTGGCAATTGCAGAAGTCATGGATGTGCCATATATTGATCACAGCTCTTGACTTCTGCACAAAAGTCCAGTCACGCTGACTCAAATGGAGTGTGTTAAGGACCTACCCAGTGGTGGTAGTGGTACTGATACTTCTAGCCACTTATTGTATCTTGTTCCTGCCCTGCAATCAGCTGCTTGAACAACAAATGCCATACAGGATGATACCATTTCTTTGAAATGCAGGTAGTGGTCAGTGGCAATATATTATCACTTTTTCTGCCCCAGGTCCCCCTCAGGAAAGATCATAAAGGGAAGGACGTGGCAGGCTAGTCAGGCATAACTGAATTAGCCAGGTTTTTGGATTGAATAGAGCATGGGAGTGATTGAAGCAGGGGAGTGTGTGAAGCCCAGAAGTGTGGAGGGAAAAAAGGAGGCCAGAGAGAAGTATTGGTGATCACTTATTTTCTAATTGCAGCATAACATTTGCCAAATTACAAGATAGTGATGTCCGGTGGTATTCTTCCATCCCACTTCATGCACTCCTGGATGCTCAGTGGGTTGATGACTGTTTTCAGTGAAGGGACAGGTAAAATCCTGACACAAATGCATTGCTGGATGCCCCACCCATGACAAAGAAAGAAAACTGTGCATGCAGGTATTGCACAAGCTGTGCTCAGTGTGCTCAGCCTGAAGGAAAATCTCAAAGATGCCCTCACTGCTGATCAGACTAAAAGTGATACCCTGAATTTGGAAGAGTTATTAGAAACATTTGTAGTGTCTGTCCCCCATAGCCTGGTGTCTTTCAGATGGGCAAATGTTCGTTGCAGTTCCAGTATGCATTGAGTAAAAGCACAATTAAATTAGGTCTGTGCTGCACTGTATCAGAGGGCACATACACAGCCTCGCTTGTGTTGGTCATTGGCATAGAGGACTTCATGAGTGATCCTCTTCCTTCTTGGCAAGAAGGCACTGACGTATGTTATGGTTCTGTGACCAGAGAAATGGAGGATTGGGGATATAGAAACTCTCTGGTGGAGTCTAGTGATGATGTGTGAACTGACATGCTACTGTCACCTGCAGGAAACATGAAAGGGACAGCATGACACTTTCTAGAAGAGAAGTCCCTTCAGTCAAGGGAGAAAAGATCTGAAAGATAGCTTTCTGTCAGAAAACTCTGAGCTGCATTTTTAGTGCAGTGAACAAGGCAAAATCTAAAATAAACCTCAAATAACATCTAATGGAAGAGGTAAAGAGCATTGGCATTAAATGGTTGGATCTACTAATCTGTTCTAATTCACCTCACTACTTGCTATGTAAACAAAATCTGTGACACCATATGTGCTCTCAATCATGTTTCATTTTATTATTTCATGTTTCTGCCAGTGCACATAGTACAAAGAAGATTGATAATCTCTCACAGAACTGCAGATTGTGCCTAGATGACACCTGTGTATATTGCTTTGTACAAAATCCTGTTGTTTTTCATAATGAAAAAATTTAAAATAAGAAGTAAAATACAATGTTTAAAGCAAAGCTCAAATGCCTTAATGATCCCAGCCAATGATTGTAGCAGCTGGAGAAAACTTAAACAAATGGTTATTCTTAATTTGAATCTCCATGTACCTTCTGTCCAGATAAATTTTACTGACTTGCTTACATTGTGTTGACCATGAAAGCTTGCAATGAATGTGTTACTGAAATACATGATGCAGACAATATCTATAGTGCAACTATGGCAATAAAAATCAGGCATTTGTTTTAGTATTACTTATGATTAGCTTTTTTTTTATGAGTTTCCAGTGTATTTATCTGGTGAAATCCACTTGTTTCTGTGAATTTACAAACCAACTCACTGTGGAACTTCTGAAAAGCTTTTGAAGCAGTTATCAGTGACAGATTGCAGGAATTATGCTTTGTTCTTAGTGCACATGCAAGTTCTGAAAGACATTTGGAAGCAAGGTTTTTTTCTAGGACCTTCCAAATTAAAGGTAATCAAGAAGTTTTTAAAACAGGGGCAAAGGTGTTTGTTTAAAAACATTAGGGCAAAATACCAGGAAAACAAAACAAAAAAAAAAAGAACAAGCATGTGAGAGACTATGTTAAGTTCATAAGACATAAGATTCTTTTGCAGAAAGGATTCCTAGGTGACTAAATATATCTTTTTGAGGAAAATGGAATACAGGAAATTTACCTCACTTCTTGGGTTCCAATACATACGTTTGTATAGATGGATAAAAATGTTCAGAAGAACAAGCCCTATATACTTGTCTTCTTGAACTTGCTTATAGCCCCAGATGCAGACGTGGATTTGTGACATTTTATAGTGCATGTGTACATACTGCACAGCTGTCTGACACCTTTTGCTCATCTCAGAGGCTAGGCTATAAAAAATTATTTTCTGATGAAGAAGAGAAACAGTCTGGATGCTCTTTTATGCGTTTTTGTGGTGGCAGAAGAGATCACTGTGAATAAGAGAAACAGGCTTTGGCTCCGAAAATGGCTTCGCATACTGAGATATGCAGTGGTCTTTTTCACCTTCGTTTTCCTGAGATGAAAGGGTGAAGAATAGTAATTTGTGGGCTACACTTAAATTCTCTAATACTCTAGACAACTCTAATTTGTCTCCCTCCTGACTGGTCTTAACAATCTGGTACATCTTTATAGTATGAAAATAGCCTGTGAAATCTTTGGAAGTTCAATATCCATAAGTGAAAAATTCCTGTTACTTATTTTGACCTTGTTTTGTTCTCTGGAAAGCTTAAAAGGATGTGCGGACATCACTGCAATCTATATTTAATGTAGTACTAACATTCTGTCATTCAATCTTGCATCTACATTCCCAGCATTGTAGAGGTGACCAGAGATAATAAGTATGGTCTAGATTTCTGAAACGGAAATATATTCTAGAGAAAAAAAATCTCATCTTTGCTGATCTTACAGTTGATGACTTTTTTTTGGTGTTAGTATGGATCAATATGTGAGGTGAATTTTCTGGTGTAAGATCTACACACAAACTCGAAGTCTTTGCTTTCTAGCTTCCCTTGGATTTACTCCCACAGAATAGATCTTCTGGGCAGAGTTAAGAGATAGACAAGCACAACACAGGACTGTACCTTCTCAGCTCAACTGTTATGTGGATCACTAACTCTGCAGTATATGATAGTCCTCTAGTTAGGGTCACCTCTGGTTTTGCAGTACATGAAGTAGGAAATTGTCAACTGTTTTTACTAAAGACTTCATAGACCTAATTCTTATTTATATGGGTAGGAGTGTGAGAAATCTCAGCATTGCTGCTAAGAACTTCTCCTTGCACTGTTAGTATATGTCATACCATGTACATTACCATATGCGCATGGGTGTTCATAAAGGAAAGCTTACATGCTATGTAAGTATACCTGTATAGATAGTAGTCTTGGTTTTCCTCCTCATAGGTATGGCTATTTATTATACTTTTTAAGTGTATTTAATAATTCAGAGTTTTCAGTTGTTCTATCCATTAGCTAAAAAGTATTGCTTTGGTTTTTTTTTATTATTTTAGAATCCTAATTTATTCATAGTAAGATATTTTTTAGTTCTGTTGCTTTTTAATAAAGGAATTTTGGAGGCAGCAGGCACATGCCTATTCAAATTGAATGGACACTAAATGTGTGACATTTGAAGAAGAAAGAAACTGAGCTGTTTTCTAGGCTGTTTTTATAGCTTGTACAGTTTACCTAATGTTGGATACTTTTCAAACCTGATCTCCATCTTTATTTCATCTCCATATGCTGAATATAGTTCTCGTATGCAATTTTGGGAGCTTCAGTAGCTTCAGGATCTCTACAAATAATGGAACAAAGAGCTCCAGTTATAAATGACTGTCACTAGAAGAATAGACACAAAATAATAAAAAAAAATAGAAAAATAGTTTTTATTTATTTTTGACTTAATTCTTTTACAAAAGAATTCCATTTTCTAGCTTGTCTGAAAAAACCCCAGTCATTTCCCACAAAATTCCTATAATTTTAAGGCTGGGGGCCACTGTGGTTGACTTCCTTTATCTTCTGAATAAGAAAGAGCAAAAACTTCACCCAGTAGCAGAAATGCACATTTGTAGACTCAAATATTAGCTTGCATATTAAATTACTATAGTCTAATTAATGTTTAAGCACATAGTAGGTGTTAATTAGATCCTTCGTTCTAAGGGGATTAACTCAAAACCACCACACTAGTTAAGCAGAAGAGAAAAGCAGTGTGAGAAAAACTGAGCATACTTGGAGATAATAAAAAGACCTTGATAGTTTTACAGTGACTGTTTTTGACCACTGATGATGTGCTAGGCCACATTAAAATTGTTGCATGAATTGACAGAAGAGAATCACTGGAATGAAGAAGTTTCCATTCTAGCAGGTGCAGAGTAAGACAAGAAGGAACAGAGAGTAAAGGGATGAATCCTTCAGCATTTTCTCTCACATAGTTTTCTCACAATGAAATTCTTCTTCATAAATGCATATAAATGCATGTGAATGCATGGGGATTAACGTGATTATTGTCATTATAAAGACACCTCTGAATTTAAACTGTTGTGTTTGGAAACTAAAGAGTAAAAAATCCTATTTCTTTAAAAATGAATATTAAAGAAAAAATCAGAGTTAATATTTGGTTGACCTACACGTCTGCTTTGTGATTTTTGCTCTTGGTGAGAACGTTATTAAACAGAAATAGTACATTTCCCATTTTTATTTCTCTGAGATGCCACCAATTGAGGCTTCACACATTGTTCATGACATTGGCGTCATCTTTTTTGAGGATTAAAAATGGGAAGAAAAGGAAGAAATCTGTACACACAGGAATAAAAATAATGTTTACAAAGAGAATAGTATATAAGTTTTTCTCTGTTCAGAAGACTATCTTAACAGTGATATTTATAAATTTGTAGTCAGATTTCCTAAATGATTGCCTAATGATAGATTTCCAGTTAGGGAGTATGAGCATGCTGTTTAGCTGTGGGGAAAGAACACCTCATCCCCTTTGCCTGTGGATAACCACTATTGAATGTAAACTGTGCTGACTTCATACCCTCACTACTAAAAGTGTTTTGTTCGTTGTTAAATTGCTCAGGTGACAGCTTGTCTTTTTAACAATTACTATGGAAACTACATGCTTTCAGTTTTTATATTCTGTTACATCATTGTCAGGAATGTGAAAACAGTAATGAAGTCTTTTGAATACAGCAAGTGTATTTTTTGTTTGTTTCTTTGTTGTTTTTCAAATAGTCTATCTTGGGTTGTCTTTCTCTAACACATAACAAAATTCACCTGTACAGAAGCTGGCTGAAGTCTCACAGCCCACTCTGGTTTGCTCTTGTTAATAGGATTTCAGGCTGCAAGCAACAGGGCAGCATGAAGAGAAAGTCCAGCTATTACTTGTGGTGCTGTGATGTCAGGAAAAAAGCAGCACTGTAGTTCCAGTGTTTGGGACTTTGAACTGGAGCTAGGGTAAGGAAGAGGATACTGACACTGGTCAAGGAACTATGTCATTTGAATGGTCTAGGACAGAGAAGAAGCTATCGTCCCACACAGAGCTGTAGCAAGACGTTGCCGTGTGCCTGGAACCTTCCTTGCAATACTCACTGAGGGCCTGCTGTTGCAACAAATCTGCAGGGTACATAACAACAGCAACAGGTTTAAAATTACTCTCTTTTGGCACAATTCTTGGAGACATACAGCCTTTCTTGCTGTTTTTGTAAGCCAGCATCATGTCTCTGAAGTCTGGCAGACTTGTGACCCTTCTGCCATCACTCATTGTATTTGTGGAGCAAATTCAGTAGGACTTGTCATTTCAAGTCCTTAGTGGAGATTTGGCAGCAGAAGGGTGAATACCTCTATGAATGTGTTCTTTTGATTTTGTGTGTGTTTTAGCATCAGAAGGTTTTAGTGGCAATGAATTCCATGTATAACATTTCCTATGCAGAGAGAGTTTTCCTAATAATTTTGAATTTAGCTTTAATTAAAGAACCCTTTGTTGTTAGAGGTCAGACAGAAAGGGAATTGATGTACTATTACTGGTGCATTATTGGATATTTTATTATAGCTCTTCTTATATGTCTTTTTCATCAAGTAATCCATCCCCATGGCTTCTCGCTTTTTCCAAATGAGACCTTTTCTATCACCTTGACCATTCTTTCTGCCTCTGAATCTTCTGTCATAATCATGTATGAAAACATAATCATCCACATATTCTGCCTCAGGATGTCTGCTCAGCTGTTAGACATCTCATAAATTACATGCTAAATCTAGGTGCTTCCAGGAGGATGTTCCTGTCTGTTTGTCTATCTTGGAGTCTCTTGGTAGGTTATTAAAAGAAAGTCTTTTCTACATGAATCTTCCTAGCTGATACAAGAAGTGTCTCTTCCTACTTTTATTTTTTTAAATTGCGTCAGACAGATCACTCTCTTTCTGACTGCCCTGTTCCTGTTTATCGTGCCCTCAGTTCTTGCCAACCACAGATGCTATTGCCCGTAACTTTTAAATTCAGTTTTCATCTCCAGCGTTGATGCAAATACTGAATAGCAACAGGTCTTGAACTGATCCCTGCAGAAATCCAGTGGAAGCATCTCATTTACTCAGTCCCCAGATTGATTCAGCAGTCTGTTAGCATATTCAGAATTCAAATACCCTGTGTTTTACTGTTTATATTGCTAAATTTTAAAAATCGAAATTGCATATGGTAATAAGCCTCTCATGGCATCTTGCACTACTTCTTAAAATTTTTGTATAATAAATGAGAACTCACAATTTTATTTGTAGGTTTTTTGGGCTCTGAAATTAATTTGCACTGTCTTAGATTTGGTTTGCTTATGTCAGTTTTTGTTTATGCATTTGCTAAACTGTGAACAGCTGCCAAGGCACCAGGGAAGTTTTCTGCAGAATCAGTAACAATATTTTACAGCTAGCCAGAGTTTTTTTCCTAAATGAGTATTTTAAGTGTTGCCTTATTCTTTAGGTATTATTTCCTATCAACTGTCAGGTGAATTTTCTTTTCCTCCTACTGTTTGTGTTTTATTTGGTTTTCTCTCAGATCTGAGACTGGTAACTCCAAACCTAAGCTGCTGTAGCTTACCTGAGACATAAATATTGACTTGTCAGAGTCCTGCGTACCTTACCCATGCACTCCTGAAGTCTTAACTGCTTGTCTGGAAGATGCTCTTTGGCTCAGGCTTGCTGGAAGCGTGAGGCATAGGCATGTCTGTGACATAGCTTGGAGAGGGATCAGGTGTGAAGTGGGACCTGGGAAGGAGTGGGTGTGCCCAGGGTCAGACACAGCCCTTTTGTGGGTTCTGGACATTTTCATTTGTTTAAAATTAACAGGTCACTTTGTTACTGGCAGACTAACCAATTTCAGATTGCTCCACAGCTAGATTTTTTGATATCCACAGTGATTGATACTGGTTTAATTACGTAATTAATTAATGAGGTGTTTGTGGAAATTTGGAATTTTTCAGAGTTTGAGACCATTTGTTTTAGAATTAGTGATGTGGGCTTGAACTCCTAACCAGGTAGCTGCAGGTCTGCAGGTATAGTGAACATTACAGGGAGAGGATGTCAACTTGAGCGAATATGTTCATGTACAAATAGTGATGAACAAATGAAAGTTGTGATGAAGAAATCTGCTAGGGTTATGCTTCAACATAGTGCAGCAAAAGATTTTTCTTTGGGAACTGTGTGTTATCTGACAGCAAAAAGGGTGTAACTCACTTTTTCAGCAAGCAAATAACATTATGTTGCATTTTTTTTTTGTAATTTAGGATAGGCTATTTGCAAAAAGAGAGGGTTTGGCACTGGTTAAAGTACTCTCTGCTACTTGGGCTGGGAATTGGTTTTTTTGCTTTACTTTCTTTTCATCTGTTTATGGCTGCCTGCTCCATCCTTAAAAAAAAAAAAAAAAGGCTTTTCAGTTGTGCATTCTATTTTGTCTTGGAGTTTTAAATCTTTTATGGTGAGCCTCTCTCTGAGCACTCCTCTCACCAGCAGGAGTATCTCCCCATAGGGCTGCAAAACCAACAGTATATATTCAACCTCGGCTGTCCTGTGCTCTTTGTATCTGATGATTGGTTCATTGGTGCTCTTGCCAGTCTTCAGGCACAGCTGGATACAGAGCAAGCCTGGGGAAGACAGCAGCAGGCAGACCAAATGGTAGAGAGGGAAGGGGATGAATTCCTGTGAGCCTGCATCACAATCAGCATGCTGCTTATTATATTGGGATGGGGCAGCTAACTTGATTAATGTGTGTTTTCATAAAGGCATTTACTGTGCTACCTCTATCAGAATGAACTGAATTTTGTAAATTCTTTCAAGGTATTCAAATGCCTCTCTTCCTTTTGCATCTCGGTAAAATGAAAAGTATTAATTAGAGTTTCGTATGCGTTTTTTTTCCACTGGTCTGGTTATCTATTCCAAATTTGCATTTATGCAAGGATGGTGAAGGTATGAATTTGTCTTGTGACTGGTGAACTACTGAAAGGATGGTGACATTTCAGTAGTGAAACTTTTTCTGTGTTTGTGGCTTCTTCCATAAAACATCGGCAAAGCTGTGTTTGCAGTATGAAAAGTGTATGTCTCTCTTGACTTGCGTGCTCTGTCAAAGTTCATCTTCTCTTCTAAATGTGGCCTTTCAAATGAAAAGGTTATGGTGATACCTGTACAGCTAAAACTCATTCTACATTAAGATCATCTTTTAATAATTTCAGAGTATGTATGGAACAGTTTATGCACTGCACTAATTACATACAGTAAGACTGTGACTATATAATCCTGTGCTGACTGCTTTTTATATTTCGAGCACCACAGAAAAGTATTCTTGATTATTTTTTTATTAGGATTACTTACCATAAAACGATTTATCATAAATTATTGCTTCTGTTTACAATTCTCTTGACCATGCTCCTTAGTTCAAGACAATACTTAGTGTTTTTGTTAAAAAAAAAACCCAAACCAGACCACAGTCTAGTAGCACACTAAAACAGAAAAAGGGCTCTTCAGCATCTCTTCAGTCTTCGTGTGGGGTAGCAGCACAAAGGTTCCAAGAAGCCAGTTTTTAGCAGCTAAGTGGGGATTTCTCCAGATTTGCAAGGAATTTCTGGGTAAGAAAAAGCTATTTGTGCATGGGAATATAGTTGCAGTGCCACTGTGTCCAGAGACTCTTCGTTCAGAGGGACTGTGGATGTTTTCCAGACTCGGTAAGGATAGATGTAGCTGACTCCTTCTGCTGTCACTGCAATAACAGCTCTTTGTGTCTGTCATCCAGTTTGCATGCCCATTTTTCTAAGCAACTAGGATGTGCTGTGTTGTATTCATGTAAGATATTGTGCCCAAATCTTGTGAATTTATTTCTACAAGTGAATACACTCACAGTATTGTTATCTTTAACAAAGCTTTCTTTAAAGTCTTACTTGAAATTACTTCTGTTGCTGTGCTACAACTGCTGTTATGTGTTCAAGCCTTGAACTGTCAAGGAATTATGATGTATTTTTATCCTGTGACATTTTAAATTATTCTCTCCGTAGGGGAAGCCTGTGGGAACACCAGATGCTGGTGCCTATTTCCGTGTGCTAGCAGAGCATGAAGTAGCTGCCGCCTTTACTTCACCAACTGCAATTAGAGCAATCCGTCAGCAGGACCCTGAGGCAGCCTTGGGAAAGCAGTACTCTCTGAAAAGGTGAACTAAGGATACACTGGAAGCAGTTTCTTCCAGAAACAGGCTGGATGAACTAAAAATATCAGAGTATCTGCCCACCTCTGTACAGTGGCATTTTGATACATTCTTGAAAATTTAAGTGTACATATATTTCCTTATAAATTTATATTGATAGTTCAGAGGAGAGGAATGCTGTTAAAAAGTCTGTGACTCTAATATTAAGAGCTTTTACTGAGTTAGGATTTCTCATCCATCCTTAAATTTACTCCACTATGTTTACACCCTGTATCACAGTCTTGGATTACGTGATACTGTACTGTTTTCCTACATGACCTCTCATTTTGTTGAGTGCTCAGGATCCTTAGTGTTTGTTTAATCAACAGCTAATCAATGCTTTGGTTGTCCCCCCCCTAACTTTGTTATTTTTGTGATTATGTGCTCCAAAGACTGAGCTATTTGCTGCCATCTCATACTGGTTTTAAGGTGTTTATCACTATACTAGCAGCATGCTTCAAAATCATGACTGAGTTCATCCTCACAAATCCCCTGTGAGATAAAAGAGCGGTATTATCTGTATTTTTCTGAGGCATGGAGAGATTAAGGTCAAAGTCTTCTGGTAGTTTTGAATATCCAGTCTGAGCCACTGAACTACCACTGTTTCAGAGTTCTTAGCATCATATTGTTAAAATGTATTATTAGCATTATATTAATAAAATGCTTCTCACAGGGATTTGGATCTGTGTATGTTTAGTATTTTACAGGCCAAGTTTCTGTATCTTATGGTAAACATTCTAAAAATGGAAAATACATGGGTTTGGACCATATCTAATCTTGAAGTTGAATAATTTGCTCAGCATCAAACAAGGACTGTGTCAGACTGTATAGGCAGTATTCAGTCACAAGAACATCTATTATCACCCTGACCAAAGAGAAGGGGAAGATGCAAAGCCATGTAGTTTCATTAGACCTCCACATTCTTAATTGCTCAGGAAAGTTTATTATTAATAAGCTGTATTTATTCCTGAGGTATTCATTACAATTTTGTCATTACTTTCTCCTGTCTCTTTTGAGTGCTATCATCAATCCTTACCCCTCCTTGAAACAGGAAACAAGCTCATTTGAGACACTACTGCACTATTCCCCTATGATCTTTATTGACAAGAGAGTGATTCAGATGCTAGAAAATTTAATTGCTGTTTCTTGGTAGTTTTTAGGTGATGACTGAAATGACTTAGTCTGTCTTGAGAGTATTCATTTAATGGGAAATCTGCTAGCCTGCTTTGTAAGTCATCGCGTGTTCTGACCAAATGAGAATTCCAGATAAAAGCCTCCTTGCCAAAATCAGTTGCCACAGATGTAAAGAGGTATTGCATCATTCCTAGTCAATGCATATTGAGTGAGCTTCTCCATTTGCCTCCAGATTTAGTTGTCTAATAATTCACTCATCTTTGGACCATGTTGTTCACTGGGATGCAACGTTTCTTTATGAAAGCTTCTAACACAGCGTTTAATATCTAGTAGGTACAGTTGTTAAGAAAGTCCAGCAGGTGATTAAAATTTCCATTCTAGGAAAACAGAGTTTGGTTGTTACTTGGGTGGACATCTCTATTCAAGATCCAGGGAATTCTCTTTGAAACAGTTTAAAACCAATTTTACTTTTAGTTCATTTACTTGATACATGATCTTTTCTCTGGTGAAGAATCTAAGCAATGAGATGTCTTTCTGCTACCTGGGCTAAAGTGGATCCTTACTTTAAAGACTCCAGATCCAAGAATGCAGTCCTGAAAGAGGTTTCCACCATGGTATATTTCTTTCCTAAGAAACTGTGTTAAAAAATGGTAAAGGTCAATATCACTTCTAAAAATCATGTTAAAATAGACAGTTGTTGATAAGAAAAAGAGTTGGTAGATAATGCCAGCTTCAAGTATACAAGAGAGTATTTGATTTACAGGAGTACGTTGAATTATAAATAGATTTGTGTTCTTTGGAAATGACATAAATTTCTGTTAAGAACTGATGATTCTGGCATCACTGGCCTCCGCACAAAATTATGTGAAGTTTCCATAGGTTCTAGTGCGTATGCTTTAAATTCCTTGGGGCTATTGGAGTAAAATTTTGAAATTTTTTTTGCTTTTGACACAGAATATCACTTATGTCTTCAACACAGCTCCTGCTTAACAGTAAAATAGATTTTTAATTTGTAATAGTAGGACAAAAGCTCTGTTCAACCATGTATTTGTAGAGGATCTGAAGACACAGCTTTTGATAACATCTGGTGCTGCTGAGCAGGCTGTCTGATCGTATCGCTGCTGCCTGTTGTGTTTGAAAAACAAGTAACATCCAAATTCTGTGAGTCTCATCTACCTGAGCATATTCTGTTCATCTCTTTGAATCCATTCTCATCTTCATGAGGTAGCTCTGTAACACAAAGGCATTAACCCTTGCTTTATTTAGAATCACCACTTCCTCCTATAACTGACTTAATTGTCATGAGCCGGTTTGCCCTGATTTCCAAATGATTGGCAACTCTTTGCATGAAATGGGGCAACAACTCTGCAAATTAGATTAATGTAGTAGTAATAATTTGCGGTTTTTGTCCTATAGTCTACTGTGTTTTCTAGACTTTTGGTCTGTTGAGAATGTTCTGCCATTTTATACCATGAGAATGTAGAGATTCTGGCTTGTTCATCTGATACCAGATATTAATGCACTTCCTTTAGAAAGAAATATGAGACTGCATAAAAACTGTGCAGAAATAATGAATATAAAGTAGATAAGAAATTCCTATTATCTGTCTCATAACACAGGAACAAGAGGATGTGAAATTAAAGTTGCAAATTCAAAACTGTTAGAAGGAAATATTTTCTTATAGAATTTATGTTTCGCACATGCTGCTAGAAGATATGCGATTAAGACACAGAATTTAGGACAACTGAAGTACATTTTGCAGTTCTGCATGCTGCCTCCTGCTCTCTGCTGCTGTAGATCATGTGTGGCTGTTCCTGTTGGAGTCCTGAGCTGTGCTCATGAAGAGCTTTTGTGAAGCTCTTCCTCCCCCACACTGTGAGAAGGAGTTTGAGCTGCAGTTGTTTTCAGTGTCTCTCTTGGCTCTGTCACCCAAAACTCCAGTGCCTGGATACTCATGACCAAGCTAAAATCTCTTCAGGCAGGGAAATGAACAAAAACATACATGGGGAAAAAAAACCAGAAGGATCTGAAAATACTGTTTTTATATTTTACATGTTTCTATCTATCTATCTATCATCTATCTATCTATCTATCTATCTATCTATCTATCTATCTATCAATCATCTATCTATCCATCCCCCAGGTGCATTAAAGTTTAGTGAGTTAAGAAGTGCAAATGAACCTTTGTTGCTGTCTTTTTAGGAAAAAAAAAAGTTTATTTAACATGATGCAGAATAGAGTTTTTCTTTGCCAGAAAAAATACCTTAAACTGCTGTGTGCATTCCAGAATTAAAAAGCCCCAAATCTTCCATGATATTTTGATTTGGAAAAGTGAAGCTCAGATTATTACTCATGTGAATAGTCTTGTTTTTGGGAAATGGTTTGAAGGTGTGGTTTCTTTTGTGCCTGGAGTGACACCAAAATGCACGTGTTGTATTGAAGCATTTAGATTGTGCCAGGACCATTAGGGACATTGATCTGTCCTCCATATCAGGTAATAGTTGAAGTCCACTCTGCTGGACTCTTGGATAGGGCCTAAAAACCTGAGTGTGCTGAATTTCTTGTTAGAAATGTGGGTTTTAAGAACAGTTGATAACATTTATTTAACAGAGGGGTTTTAAGACCTTTCTTCCCAATTAAATGCATTGCAGTGGCAGGTGATTGCAGTAACAGGTGCACTGACTTGCTTTGAAGATTTAAGAGGACTACTAAAAAGTTACTCAGTGGGACATTTTATAACTGTTGCCATTCCTTGTCTTGCTGTACTGTTTGATAGAGAAAATAATTCCATAGGTCTTATACTTTGTTAGTGCTACTTTGCTCTTATACTCTTTTTGATGATTTGTGCTGTAAATTTGCCAAAGAGCTACTTCTTCTCCTTCTTCTTACAACATAAAGTTGATCGTGAGCCTGCAGATTATTAAATCTGATTATTAAAGCTGTTAATTCAGAAGGGAGGAATTCTACTTTTGACTCAGGGGATAAGAAGGTATCTTAACTTTTTGGTCAAGTCTTACAAGGGTTTTCTTCCTGGTGTTTTAATAGTCCTATTTTAAAACAAGGACACTTGATGGAATTTTTCAATGCTTTGTAAAGTTAATGAATTCATCAATTTAATTTTTAAATCATAGCTGGAATGTTGTTTTTAACATGTCTAAGGGCATAATTTTCCATAAAATCTAAATTGAGCAGTGCTTAACAGGAGTGCCCTGCATGTGAACATGCATCTTAAAAAAGTCTCATAAAATACATTTTTGTGGTTTTTACTTAAACAGTATTTTGTTTTCTTCTATCAAACTTTTATCTGTGTTACAACTTCTAGTTAGCTGTTGACTGTAATTGTCAGCAATGGCTTGTGCTTTACAATGAAAAGCATTCAAGTGCAAGATATTGATTGGGGTCACGCTCATTACAATCAGTATCTTCCAGTGTTCTCAGAAAGCAGTTTACCAAAATGATGTTGAATATTTATGAGTACAGAAAACTTTTATTATTTGATAGGAAAGCTGCCTAGAAATTTGATCTCCTGCCTTCTATTCCAAGTAACAAGCCACTCCAAGCCCTCTTCGAGTGTCAGAAGCGAGGGTTGGCCAAAACACTATTCTGAAATTAAGTTGAATTCTTTCATCTACATGTTCAAGTTCGACATGGTAATATTTTGAGTTTCATAAGTTTGTAACCAGATGTGCAGTAAGTTGGCTTTCCTATATCGAAGTTACTATTATGTCTACCTCTGTGTTGCTGCTACTTAGTTCACAGGTTCTTGTATCTAGCTGTTGCAGGAGTCCCTTAGTTGGTGATTAGTTCCTGATATTTTGCTTGTGGGAGTTTTTTTTCCTCTAGCTATGGATCTGTAAATGGATCTAAAAGACAATAAACTCCTCAAATTTTTTATGTCTAGGCCAAGCATCACTATCAAAGAAACTTCAGTTTTAAGGCATGTGGCTTGTTATGCTTATGATGTTTCATTAAGTTTTACTTACGTTGTTTCCAGATGTTGCTTTAATCTGTATGTTCTTCTGCCATGCATCTACACAGCAAGAAGATCACTAGTCCTTACCCCGTGAAAGGCTGCCTTTTGTGCTATCAGCATGTGCCTGTCGTCTGGAGGAGAATGGAGTATGAATATTTAAAGTATGCTCTTTGGTTTGGGCAGCCTTGTTATGGGATGTCCGTGATCTCTATAGGTGACAGCATGTCTGTAATCTGTAAGTTTTCTCTTAGAGGTATTCCCAGTTCTGTGGTTAGACAGGCTGAGGTGTGCATTTCTCTTTCTCGTTTTTCACACCCTTGGGTTACTTGCTATGATTTTTCCCATAATTTCCTAATTTGCTTTCTGGATTTCATTTCCATGGAAAGATGAATCTTGTAGTTTTTTCCTAAATTACATGACTCTGAAGGAAAACTTGTTTTTTGCCCACCATAACTAAGAATTCTCTCCCTTTGTGGCCATAAGTCTACTGGTTTTAAAGTCAGTTGCAGTTTGTGTCCACTTCTGAAGTACAAGACTCACGTCCTTTTTTCAGCAGTTGTCTGTACTCAGAATGGGCTCAGGGAAGACTTGAAGTGAAACAGAGTATCACTGGTATTGATCTGGCTCTGGGAGAAGGTGATGCAATCCTAAAAAGGGAACTTTTTGGAAAAGTATTTTAATGCAAGGTTCTGATCTTGGGTCACATGAAGCTCTATTCATATAATTAGGTGTTCTGTCATCTTGGAAGCCTAAGGGAGTGATGCAGTTCTTGGCAGAATGTCTTTGCAGTTTCTCCAGTGTTTGTGAAATGTGTAGAGTGTGTATACCTGTACACTTCCAGTTGAAGAAAGAGGTTCCTTGCTAGTAAACAGAGTTCTGATTCTATGGTGGGAATGTGGGAAAGGGAAGGTGTGGAGGAACCAGCATCAGGAAGGCATTAACCCCCACGTTGTGTAGATACTACAGAAAAGAAGCCAGTTCTTTGGCCTGCAGCCATTGGGTATGTGCGAGGCAGCTCTGCAGTCAGAATACACATCATACCTCATGGCAGGATTGCACTTGGTGGTTACAAATAGGCATTAATGCGGTTGAAGTGTTTAAGACTGCCATACCAGCCTTCCATGGAAGAAGGTGCAGTTTTCTGTTGTGATTTATCTGTAAAGTGAAAAGAGAAATGTTATGTCTTAAATTTCCCTGTGGTTTAAATACTACTTCCCAAATAGATGATTTTGGTTTCAAAATCTTGCTTAAATAGGAACATGTTTAAGTGTGCAGCAAAATTAGCAATATCCAAAACTTCAAGACATTCCTGATATACTTTTTCTGAGATGCAGGAAAATTTATCTGACCTTATACTGCGATAACTATGACTGCTATTGTTTTAAACAGTAGCTTAACAAAGTCTCTATACTGTGTCTTAGTAATGTGTCAGTGACCGCTCTAGGGCCTTAGATTTTGTTTCATTTTGGCTTTCATTTGATTTTTGTTAGGTAAAAAGTAAACCTTACCCTTTTGAGTCTCTTAAATTGCTCTCTGAAGTTGCCTTTTACTCTTTGTGGACTACAGAAGATGCCCAGAAAACTAGTTCAGCATAGACATATATTTTGGATAGTAAGAGCCAAGTAAGGTAAATAGCATGCTCCCTGTAGAAATCGTGTTGTCAAAAACACAGACAAAACTAGGAGTGTACTAATGAGAAAGTATTGAATATAAATCAGCAGTTCATCTGATTATAGTTGGCTAGGCATATTCATCTGTACATCATGAACATGAATTAAAAGTTTTGTGTTCCCGTTTGCTTATTTCTTTCTTGGAGTTGTAGGAACAAGATTATAAATGATTCTTATATTTATTATCTTCTTATTAAGTGGTGGTTTCTGGCCAGTGCCATGAATATCCATGACTACAGAACAGAGTAGTTCAGTTAAAAGTGACTTAAAATGATAATCTAGTCCAGCTGCATGACCACTTAAGGGCTGACCAAAAGCTGAAACATTTTACTGAGGACGTTGTCCAAATTCCCCTTAAACACTGCCTTGCATGGGGTATCATCTACCTCTCTAGGAAGCCAGTTCCAGTGTTGCAAACATGCAGAACCCCTCTGTTGGGACTGTCAGGCATTGGATCTCTTCTCTGCCAAAGTCAAGTGGAAGGTCCAGTGAAATCAGCTGACGTCTGCTATGATGACCAGAGACCCAAGGCTGTTAAGTGCTTTTGTGATTGTCAGTAACTAGTAAGATTAGTTTATTTTTTTTAAATTTATGTGTATATAGCCTGCTTCATCACAGGAAGATGGCTTTTTCCTAATGTTTCCCCCACACCTCATTTCCAAATGCCTGTAAAAAGATGACTCAACAGTTCAAAAAATACTAATATCTGTTTAAAATGGAACATTATTTGCAACATAAAACTAAGAATTATACTACAAGTATTTCCTTTTAGTTCTGTGTATTTCTTTACTAATTTTTCTGATAAATCTTTCTGACTCTTTTTTGCAATTTCATTCCTGTGTGTTGCCTAATGGATGTCTACCTAGTTCCTTTGTAGAGAGTATTTAATTATTTTTTATTTTGGCTGACAGTTGTTTGCCTCTGGTCTTCCAATGTCTTTTCATTCAGAAAATAAAGCTTCTTTTACATGATGAAGTATTAAATAAATTAATACTGCAAATATTTTAATAGCTACTTAGTAAGAAGGAGTGTAGAAAGACTGATAGTACTCGTTCCTCTTTTCTCTTTACCTAGAACAGTGACTGAGACATTTATTGTATCTATCACCTTGCTTTCCTTTTCACATCCAGATTGAGATATATGCGTTATTTATTTTTATTTAAAGGTTCAGAACGTTATTTGTAGCTGGTGAGCACTGTGATGTGGACACTCTAAAATGGTCAAAAAAAGTCTTCAAGGTACCTGTCTTGGACCACTGGTGGCAAACTGGTGAGTGTTTTACAATACCGTTTGTAAAATAGAGCGAGGAGAGATTTTCAGACTTGTTTCCTGAGTCTGCAGGTAGAACTCTTACTTCTTTCCATGAACATTTAAATAGGCAGGATCAAGTGTGAAAATAAAAATTCAAGCAGGAAGAATTTTTTTGGAACTGGCCTGAAAAGTAACTTCAGGATACATTTAGAAGAGACAATGTTTAAAAGCTATATAGATAAAAAGATATTTTCTCTAATTGTGTTTTAAAAAAAAAGGTTTGCATCAGTGTTTTTTCCAGGTGCACTTTTGTGTTGTTTGCATGTGTGACTGTTTTGTGATAGAACATTTGCTATTTAAGGCTTTAGCTTAAGTTTTTTGCACATATATTTTGTGTAATGACAAACAAACAATCTGCAGCAGAGTAGGCTTCTTGGTCTTTGATATTGTTCTGTATGGGTGTCATCCAACTTCTTGTGATTATTTTGGAGTGTCTCCCATTTATTTCACGGGAGGAGGATTAGGTACTTAGATTGCAATGAAGGAATCAGAGTTCCAATCTGTGTACCTTTGCAAAAATCCCAGTTGAATTCTGGATTAGGGCTTGATCAAATGTATCTCTTGATAACTATGGATTAATATATTTTTAAATTTCATTATTACAAGGTAAGATTTGGATTTTGCTTCTTAAACCAAATTATTGCTATTTAAACTAAGGAAATGTATTTTAGTTCATCTGTATATTATGTAATTAAATCACTTGAGGAGGCTTAAAATGCATTATTGTTATTAACGCACACAATGTTAGATAAATACTGAAAAAGTACTGGAAGATAGTGTCATTTTTTATTTAATCTTGATGTAATCTACTGATTAATTGATTAGTACGAGAGATAAAATTTGTATTTTGCTCAGTTCTCTGTGATCCTAAAATCTGTATGTAAAAGCAGGCCTGAGTGATGCAAATGAGTGATTAACTGAAAAAGGTTAAAAGATCAAATAATGTCTTTGACTAACTACTGAGCTGTCAGTTAGCAATTTTACGGTATATAATTTTACCTATGTTTATGCAGATATATAGATATATACAAAATCACCTATAGCTTTCGCATGTATTTAGTGCAAGAGTTTCATATTCCTGCATTCATTCAGACAGAGGACTTTCACAGACCTTTGCAGAATATTCTGGGTTGGAAGGGACCCACAAGGATCATCGAGTCCAACTTTTAAGTGAATAGTCCATATGGGGATCAAACCAACAACCTTGTTGTTATTAGCACCTTGCTGTAACCATCTGAGCTAATATCAGGATATCTCAATTATCAAAAGTGTCAGTGAGAGATCTTAAAACAAGCATATAGATATGATTGAACTAATAGTGTATAGAGGTTAAACTGTGTTTGAGAGATTTTTCAAAGACCAAGACCCCAGCTCAGAATTTCTTGATTTTTATATTCATGGCATGCTCTTAAATTGTAGCAGAACTTAATGAGCTAAGGCCATTTCAATGCCTTGTTGGAGAGCATTTAATAATTTGATTAGAATGAAGACCCGAGTGATTTCTGTAGGAATGTGAGCTGTTGAATGTAAGCAATGCCTTCAGTTTGAAGAAGAAACTTTACTTAGTCAGAGTTCCTATCAGAGAATTGAATTTCAAGGGATAAAGAGAAAAAAAGGAGGAAAGAATCACAGAGTCACTGAAGTTGATGAGAATCTTCTGAGGTCTTTTAGTTAATTCCCCCCTGCTAAAGCAGGGTCAGAGAGAGTGTTTCCCAGAATCCTGTCCATTTTTGAGTATCTCTGTGGCTAGGGATTCCCCAGCCTCTCTGGCTAGCCTGTGTCCTCACAGTAAAAACACATTTTCTTGTGCTCAGATGGAATATCCCATCTTACTTTGTGCCTGTTTCCTCTTGTCCTGTCAGTGATCCTTGGCCCACTGAGAAGTCAGGCTGCTGCTTCTTCAATGTGTGTAAATCCTGGATGCCTCCCATCCAGGATTTACACACATTAATAACATTTCCTCTGATCCTTCTCCAGGCTGAACAGTCCTAGCTCTCTCAGCCTCTCTGCATATAAAAAATTTCCCTTTTCTTGGTTATTCACTGGATTCTCTCCAGTAGCTGCATCTCTTATACTGGGAAACCCATAATGGCCCCTCCAGACGTGGTATTCCTAGAGCTGAGTGGAGAGGAATAACAAAATAGATAGGGCCAAGGCAGGGTCACTAAGAACAGGTTACACAGGAATGTGTCCTGGTATGTTTTGAATTTCTCCAGAGAGGGAGACTCCACAACCTCCCTGGGCAGCCTGTTCCAGTGCTCTGCCACTTTCCTTGTGAAAAAGGTTCTTCCTCTTGTTGAGGTGGAACTTCTTGTGGTTTAGTTTATGGCCATTGCTCATTGTTCTGTCACTGGGCACCACTGAAAGGTGTCTGCCACTATCCTCTTGACACCCACCTTGGAGGTATTTATATATGTTGGTGAGATCCCCTCTGAATCTTCTCTAAACAGGTCAGGTCTCCCTCATAAGAGAGGTGCTCCAGACCTCTAACCATCTTTCTGGCCCTCCACTGGACCTTCTCCTGTAGCTCCTTGTCGTTCTTGAACTGTGGAGACTAGAACTGAACACAGTACTCCAGATATGGCCCTACTAGGACATAGCAGATGGGGAGGATCACCTCCCTTGACCTGCTGGCCACACTCTTCCTTTTGCACCCCAGGATACCATTGTCTCTCCTAGCCATAAAGGCACATAAGTCTGGATTTATGTTGTCCTTCCAAAAGATACTAGTGATTAAAGTCCTTCATCAGGACAAAGACCTGTGAGTGTGAGACTTGTTCCATTTGTTTGGAGAAGGCTTCATCTACAGGCCTCATCCCTGGTCAGGAGGTCTTCAGCAGATACCCCCTGAAACAGCAGGTTAGTCTGCCTGCTGCATAATCCATAAGTTGTCAACTGGCTCCTGATCTGACAAGGCAGGGCTCCTCTCCCATAAAGTGCAGCATCCCCTCCTGGCCTCCCAGGCATAGGAAAAAGTACTTAATAGAACACAAGCTAATAAACTAGATCTGTGTAGTTTATAAAATAGAGAACAGTCAGGTCTGGTAAATGAGATGAAACAGAAATGGTTCTACCCATGCTATCATGTTTTCCTGGACTTCCCTTGAGATTAACATGCTTGGGGATAAGAAAGTTGTCCTCCTCCCTCTGAAACACTTCTCTTGTCCTGGAGCACAGCTGCCAGGGCAGCAGGTGAAAGCAGCCTTCCCTTCTGCTGTTCACTCACCTCTTATTCAGCAGAATACAAAATGTATCCCATTAACTGTGGAAAAAACAAGCAGTTCTGTCATATTCATCCATGTCTGTCATTTGGCAAAACATTGAAAGTGGATTTCTGTGCTGGAGAATCATTTTCAATCCAATAGTACTGGTTTCCAGTACATGAGGTTAAAGGTGTCTGTACTGAATGTGAAATATTTTACACAGGAGATAAGTAGCTGTTTCACTTAATTAGAAAAATGCAAGGTTAGTGACTGATGACAGAATAGAGGAACCACAAATTCAGAAATAACAGTTTTCTGAACTATCTCTAAAATAAAAATTGACAACTAAAATCACAGAATGAAAAACCCTAATCACTTCTGGCAAGAAGTCGAAACTATTAGCTATTTTATGTAGAACTAATAAGTTTTTAATATATGTTTTTATCACAAAAGATTACCTTTTTTTTTTTTTGCAGTTAAATTACAGTTGAAGTTATAAATTGCTGGAGGTTTATGCCTGAAAATGAAAACTTCTATCTTACTGATACATATGAAAATGCTTCCGACCTTTGATAGTCTGACAAATTGGTACTTATTCCCCAAGCTGATATTTATCTGTATTTTTCCAAAAAGAAGCATGCAAAACTGTGAGAAATGTTGGTGTCTTAATTTTACCTGAATACTCTAGATCTTACTTATGCAGTTATGTCTTAGTTGTTGGTTCTTTCAACTGAGGCTAAAGCAGAAGATGGAGGAGGACGATAATCCAGCATCTGGGTAAATAGTGTTTCTTGTATGGCGGGGTAATTTCTATGCCGTTGTTAATGACTGAGAAAAGGAAGGAAAACATAAGCTTTGCAGAGATGAGAAATGATAAAGTCATCATTTGGACATGGACGTGAGTATGACTGAAGGGTAGCAAAAGGCTGACCAACAGAAGTATTATAAAATAGAAATGTGTACCACTTTCTTCTTCAGGTTTAGTAAGGTATCTTCAAAGCTCTTGGGGCTTTTGCCATATATTGAAACTAGAAATAAATTAATGTAGACAAAGAAATGTAGATTTCTTTCACTTTGTCCTTGGAAGATTTATGGAGTATGTGAAATCACTGTGAGTTGAAACAGGACTTTGAAACAGAAGAAAGCTTTCACTAAGGAACTTCAAAACAGCTACACCTGGAAAGCCTGATTGTGTCAGGCTTTGTGTCATTTGTGTCAGTATACCTTCACCAGTAATACTCATTTTAAATGTTAATATTTGTGTTACGAGTATAGTAAGCATGTCTTACAAGCTGTGAAATAAAAGGCACAGGATCAATGAGTGGCAAGTAGGATTTGAGGCAGTAAGGATTACTAAGAACTTATTTTCTTTGGAGATATGTCAATGGATGAAAGAATGATATTTTCAGATCCTTTGCTCATCTGTACCTGGAGAGAGGATAGTCTTCTTTTGGGGTTTTGCGGGTGTTTAGCTTTTGCTTATATATACGAATTGACACTTAGCCTTTAAGTAGCAATTTTCATCTTCAAAGTAGTTGTGCTAACACAAGCAATTAATTTTTTTAAGCACCCCTATGAAGTAAGTACAGTTATTTCAGTCTTGCAGACATTAAATTGAGAAAGACAAATATCTTGCCCCAAGTTCTCCAGGAAGCCTTAAATTCAGTTTCAAAAAATACGGGTTTTTTTGCTCTGAGATAAATTTTCTTGTCATATGTTTTGTGATATTTTGTCTGTGAAGGAACAGGAATACATATTTTAGACCTCATTTTCTCTCTCTCTGTAGTTATGTTCTAAGATAGAGTAGCTATTCCGGTAATAAATTACATGGCACCTTGCCAAATCTATTTGAAGTAGCCTAAACAGTGTTTGGATTGTACCTGCTGTGTCACATCCCTCATCCTGAAGGAAAGACCTAAATACAAAAAGAAATGTGAGTTTTGATTGTCTTGGCTTTGGAGCTGGCTTTGACTTCTAGAAGCAAAAAAAGGTAACAGCCAGGAGATTGTGACAAGCTATGGAAGCACAAAAGCTCTGAAAGTGTTTGTTAAACATCTTTAGCTGCATGTTAGCTATTCAGCCTTTTTTAGTAAAAAGAAATAAAATTAAACTGCTACATCACTTTTGATATTTTGAAAAAATGTTGTTTGATTTCCATTTCCTCATAATAAAGAGTTTTTTTCTCTTGGTATTTTTAAATAAAAATATTTCGAGACTGTCTTTGGGGATGTGTGGGAAAATTCAGATGAAACAGAACTGAAGCTGAAAATTCAGTGATAAAATTTGAGTTGCGTAAAGTCTCTGTCAAGAGACATGTTTCCATAGAACTTTCTTGGTTGTTCTCAGTGGAAATTAGAGTTACAGAGTGTGCGAGTAAAGTAGGTTCAGATTGGAGTTTTCCACTATTGCCCTGAGTATCAGCAGGCAGAACTATGAAAAGATTGTGCTCATTTTCTGTTTTCATGGAAATAGGCTGCCTTACCCAGTAAGGAATGTGTGTCTGCAGCAGGCATTGGGACTAAATTCACAAAGTGCTTGATACATTATGGCTGCTGAAAAAAAAAAGTTATATTATTTGCACATTGTACCAGGATCTCTACTACAATTAATTATGTACTCTATCACTTTTAAAATTTTCTTCATCTGTGTCTTACCTCTAAAATATGCAAATGCTGTGTTGGTAATATTTTTATTAGGGCATATATGTCTATTAAGTAATTAAACATAGGAATAATTCCAGGTTTATACTACAGAACTGTTCTTTAGGTGAATTACCTGGGCAGACTAGACCTCCATCTCCCCATAATGGACAATTGGATTCCAGATTCTTTTCTTCAGTCATCTTCTGCTTTGCCCCATTCAAAACTGCAGATAAGTCCAATGCATTTGTTTAATATTGTGAAATTGAAATTGTGTAAATTTTCAGACCCAAAGGCAGCAGGAAAGGTAAACTAAAGAAAGGATAGCTGTTTAATTTGCAACAAGAGAGTCAATTCTTGGAAATTTTTTTGGAGTGCCAGAAATTCAGTGCTGGATTTATGGGGATCAGGAATCTGGAGCCGAGATGAAAGAGATGATGGAAGTTTCTTCCAAAGTCCAGGTTACTGGTTTAAGTTATCAGGTGCCTCAGTGTAGATGCAGTTTATGAGTTTTAAAGATGTGTGTATCCTGTCAAGCATAGAATAATATTTTTTTAGTGGGAGCTGATATCCTGTGTATTCAGGTTGAATTAGATGCTGTTATTTTTGGTCTGTGTTTGGCCCAGCCACCTATGAGGAGTTGTGCTTCTTCTGCCAAGTTATGGGAAAACAGGCCGATAAAGGTGGTCTCTGGCCTTGAAGGAGGCATTTCTGTGTAAACTAAAATTAATTGGGCTCTCACTATTGGCTGATGGTTCTTCAAGGGCACTTGAAGGAGAAAGAGAGGAGGAGGAGGTTGAAGTAAGCCCCCAGACCCATTTAATAAAGGCCCTCTGGAGCATATCACGCAGGCGCCAATGCCCCCAGACATGCACAAGAGGATCCTACTTACATAACGGGGGAGAGGTGCCGAGGATCCCTGGCTGGCTGGTCCTGGCCACACCTGCCTGGCTGAGGTCACTTTGGCAACTTAAAAAGGGCAGGTGGCTCACGCTCGGGGCTCGCTCACTTCACATGGCAGGACAACGTTGCCTTTTGGTGGGGACGCTCACCCTCACCTGGGAGCCAGCTGACCCTTGAGGATGCAGCCACTGCTTGGGGAAGTCTGGGCATTCCAGGGGTCGGTAAGACAACTCCATGGGAAACACCTGGGCAATTTGGGTGTTTGCACCTGGAGGCTTATTTTCTCTTTTCTCTCTCTGGTTTTTGTTTTCCTCCTGTTTACTTGGCCACTTTTGGTAATAATACTACTGTTTGGGTTAAGCTTTCTGTGGTGTCTCAGTTTCAGCTTCGACACCCCTTCGGACCCCCTGTTCTCCTTGTAACAATCCTGCAAAACAATTCTACAGAAGTGGGAATTACACTGCAGAAACTTTTGCAGCTCTGCAGCCTTGAATTAGAGTCCTCTGAGCATTATCTTCTGGATAACTGAACTTATAAGAGGTATTCCTCATGTCTCCACCTGGAGACTTGAATTCTGTCCTTTAAGAGTATAAAAATAGAGATTTTTTTCAGCCATTTCACTTTGTTTAGTAATCAGATGTGGACTGCGTATCACAAGTAACAGTACCTCAACATTCCTTCAGTGTCAGGACACTGAATTCAAATGGGTTTTTGGTTGCCCTTACTGAAGGAGAGAGAGGAAAAAGGGATTTTTTTTTTTAGGGCCATGGGCATCGCCAGGGCAGAGACTGACCTTTCAGTTCTGTGAGTGTCTTTCTGTGCCGTTGCGTTTACCATTAGCTTCAGAGAAAGGAAAAGGAAGAGAACTTGTATGTAGTTTTTTCTGTGTCTGTCTGGTCAACCTTTGTCAAAATCAAGGAATTGTTACTAACTTGTTCTGATGATTTGCTTCTCTCTTGAGACTGCAGCATTGGTAGTTTATCTTATGATTATTTAGCATAACCTAAAGGAGTGAAATGATTTGAATTAGTATTTGATAATCTTGTTTTCTAATGAGCCAAGTAATTTGTGCCAAATTGCTTTGAGGGAGCCAACCAGCCTCTTAAACCTGTGAAGAGAACTTGTGCCTCTTTGTTACAGTATTCCAGTGATGTTACCAGTGAAGAAAGAGTGGGGGAAACCTGCTTCTCCTCACTGTGGGACATCAGAGTCCTCAATCTGTGTACATTCCAGAAGTGACCTGTAAGTGCAGAGACAAAATTGCCTCAGCCACACTCGCCTTCCACCTCACCTTGTTTTTGTTGTTGAGGGTGTTTCATTATGATATAAATTACTTGGGCAGTCACGTGAACAGTAGAATTACAGAAGGTTCTTAAATGAGCCTTCATTTGGAAACATGGTCATATTGCTTAGTTGCAAAAACCTTACCTTGGAGTGCTCTGCTTCCAGGTGGATTGAGAAGAGAGTTAGGTGTTGAAGGCTGATGGTGCTCAGAACTGGACATTTTATTGATGTAATCCTTGTTAACCTAATGTTAAAATGTTCAATCTCTTCTCATGCTAACAGAGTTCAGCATATCCATCATACATGATTTGTGACATGCCTTAGTAAAATGGGTGGTGTTGCTTCCCTGATTGTGTTGCCCTCTGTAGCATTTTATAATTACATTCATCTATGCTCATCTTCCAGTCTTGGTTTCTCGTGAGTTTTTTCTGAGGAATCCTTGTGAAGGAGATTGTTCTTCAGAAGTTTAGGCTGTATCTGCTTATCTGAGAAATAGTTTTTACAGAAATGTCTTGTTTACTACTTTGTTCTGCTTCTGTGTGTGTTGGACATCAAAGGTATGTCTGGATTGTATACATATTCTCTAAGGTGTTTTTGGTTTGAATGAATCATTACAGCTTCATAGGTTTATTGTGGTATTTGGTGCTGTTCACTGTCTCGCCCATTGCACAATGTGTGTTTTCTCCTCCAAAATTGTTTCTTGTTTGAAGGTTATTTCAGGTGTGCATTTCCCATGGCTTTCAGTTGTCCCACGCATTTTTGGGACACTTCATTGCAAAGATGCAGGAGTGTTGTGACTTGAAAAAAAGTAAGGATGTATTTTTTTTTTTTTTTACTTATGGAATTTATTGCAGTTCAAGCACGGTTAAGTCTGTAAATACATTAGGTCCTTCTAGTAAAAAAAAAAAAAAAAAAAAAGGCATTTACCTCTGTGCTTTAAATTTCTGGGAAAGTTCTGTTTTCCTTGTGGCTACACTCTTTCTTTTTACCACTGGTCAATAGCTCCTCTGTGTTGATACAAAGTCATTATCAGCTGTGCCATTGCCACTCTGCCTCATTTACACTGACATTTTCTGGCTTGGAACTGATGAAAAGTATGTATTAAGTTTTTCTGTTCCCATTTGACTTCAATTTCTCAATGCTTATTATTCTCAGTCTTTTCTGATTGTCTTTCCACATGCAGCCAGGGACGTATATTAATATGGATGAAGTATTATAAGTATTTTCCTCCTTTTTGAAATTTCCTTGATGTGGTTTAGAAGATTGAAAATAAAGGAACTGTAAAGCAGTTTAAGTTATGGAGTTGAGCCATGAACAGTATTTAGTGTGCACTGAATAGGCAAATGAAGAAGAAGAGAGGACACATTTAGGAATGGATGTGTTAAAATAGAATAATGAAGTCTCATCTGGCTGAAGGAGACGTGCTGCGACAGCACCTTCGGTTTGTATGAGTGTGAAGATGTTACAGGTTGCTGACCTCTTGTCACATGGCAACTGCTTTTTTATACTGGTCAGGGAAGGCAGTCCTTAGTAGTGTAAAGTAGATGATTTACCTGGTGATGGAAGAACAGTAAAGCTAATAGTAAGCTACATGGATCTAGTATGTAGATCGAATGATCCTTTGCAGGATTAAAGGCTGCTCAGTAAAGATAGAAGGAGTGAGCTTCTAAGATGTTAGGCTCTGATAAAGTTATTTGAATTGCACAGCAGTAATTTTAGCTGTATTTTGCACCTTGGCAGTATTATTATGCATACAATATATTAAGATTCCACAAAATTATTAAACAGTAAACAGTTAGCACTGACACGTGTAATTACTTTTTATAGTCTCCATTTATCTCTTAGTATTTCATCTGTCAGTTATGATGTCACAGTAGGAAGCAAATAATTTGAAATTAATTTTTAGTCTGAAAATATATTTCAATGCATTGCCTGACTTAATGCATATTTAAACATACCATCTGATATCTTCCAAATATGACCAAGAAGCTTCCTATTCTCCTCTAATCTTGGCTGTTATTTTGCTATAGGCAACTTATAAGATGTACATTATAATACACCATTTGGAGGTGAAGAAGCCTCGTGTACTTAGAAAATGTATGCATAAACTTCTGGTGCTTTATTACTAGCTTGCCAGTTTCTGATAACTGAATTACTTCCTGCTTTGCTTTTAATATTTGTCATGGTCCACCAACCTTTAACTAAGCTAGTTAGAGCTTCTTCACAGTTACATTTTGTACGTTTATTGAGGAGATTTTACTTGGATGTGCTTTGGAATCCTCGGAGGCCTTGCGTATATATATGATACCAAAAAACAACACAGCTCATGAATATGTTCTGTGGTTGGATAAGATTGTGAAAGGGAACCTTGGATGAATTTTAATGGATTTGGGAGTTGATTTTGTTTTCGAGTAAGTGAATTGAATACAGGAATAGAATTTTTACACAAGAAGTATTTGGCCTTCACAAGTGTAATATGTTTTCATGATAATAGAAGCATTATGACTGCAAGTGCTTTAAAAGCATTTAGAAAATCCTAAAAGAATTGCTGGTTTCTCTTCTAACATTCAATTCTAAGAATAAGCATGAAAATTCATGTACTTTCAGAAAATGTATTGCTTTTTAAACTAAATGGATTTTATTTTTTTTTTGAGAAATGGGCTTCAGATTTTCAAATGCCTTTAGCTTATTTTGTCATCTTTTTTTCCTTGTATCTGTACATTTGCAAGAAATGAGGGAAACACTGCTTCTGGATAGCTGTACACAGCTGTTGATGTACCTATATTAATATGGCTCCACAGTCAGGTTAATACTAACATTACAATTTCTAGAATGTGAAAGCAAGCTTGGAGCTGTTATTCTCAATGCTGTATATGTGCATAATAATATTGAAAGGTTTGCCCAATTATGTAAATATGAATATTCTTTTATTAGTGCAACACTGAATATACTGCAGTATTTCCTTTAACCATTGGAAACAGTGTCCCAGCTGAGGTGGGAGGTGTTCTTTGATATCCCTGCAGGTTAGAATCTAATGCAAACAAATAGAGTAACTACATAGATCAGCTTTCAGAAAGCTATTTGTCACTAAAGCTCTGTTTCAGATAAGTGGCCTGCCTTATGAAAGCACTCAACTGTGTACCTGTGTTGTATTTGACATTTAAAATGTAAAGCAATACCCTAAGCCATGAATTAGAGTAAATGGACAAATTGTTTGGGAAGAGAAAATATTTGTGATACTCTTCCTGTTTTAAATGAAACATGCTGAGATAAATAGCTTGGTGGTGGCGGTGGCTAACTAGGTGTGTGATTTGTAAATGGTCTAAGCTTCTGTAAGGCCCAATCACCAATGAAAGAGGGAGTGAAGCATCCCTCCTTTATCTCTAGCACTGCCTTTGCACCCCTGCTCTTAGGCCGGTCCTACCATGCATGTGGCTGCATGACAAGCAGAATCAGAGCATTGATTTAGGCAAAAACTAATCTGGCTGAAAGAAAGACTAATAATACTTTAAAAAAAAAAAAAAAAAAGAAAATGAGTTCAATACAATTCCTTGTAAAAATGTGGGACAAAGTAATATGGAAATGTACTGCCAAAGTGTAGAAGGATAATGAGACCACACTTTTTTTTGCAGCTATCTTCACTGATATGCAGTTAGATTGGCTCAAGTCAACTGTACAGTGTCCAGTTGTGCATTTTAATTATGAAATCATTCTTCTTCATATAATGGATAATGAAAATGAATATGGCTGTCACATCGTTGTTCATTTTAGCTGTTGTCAGTGCTGTTTTTCAGACCGTTACCTTTTTCTGTGGTGTCTGTAGTGTATGGCTCTGTTGATTGAGCACTCTTGGTGCTCTTGTACAATAAGGATTGGAGAGAATAAGGAGAACTTGAAGTGAAAATACTGAAGAGCAAGTAGTCATAACAAAAAAAAAAAGGCAAAATTTTATACAATGTACTGGTCCTATTGTACAAATATATCGGTACTGAAGAGTCTGTTTAATTAATGTATCTTTCTGATTTCTTTAGTCACCTCTTAAAAAATGGATTGCATCATTTTCTATTTATATCTCTTTTCCATGTTTTTTGAGTGACGTTTCTACATGACCATTTCTGAGTAAAGAAAGTTAAGCAGTTAAGAAGTGCTTTTTTAAGGCTCTGTATTCAGTTTAACCAAGCAAGAAAGGTCAAATTTAATTTTACTTGGATGTGAAGAATAGGTGAAAAACACTTGTTTTTCTATGAGTCTTGCAGTTTACTTATAGAGGTTTTACACTTTGTTTTGTAGAGTGCTAGTGGGATGAATAAACATGTTTTGCAGCTATCCCACCTCAAGGTAACAAGTTGTTCTGATTCAAATGAATGTGACCTAAATTTGTAAGCAGCCTGATGGGCAAGGTCATACTTTAGAGGTGATAGTCTCTATAAATAACATTTCAGCAAGAAAGTCTTAATTGAAATTCTTTCCAGCTGATTTACTGCATATTCTAGCTTTACCCTAGCCTTACTCAAGTTTGTAAGCAGTTGAAAAACTCCTTGTAAGGCAACTATGAAAGGCAACTATGAAACTCTTGATTGCAAATCACTCAACTTGCATAACTCACCTAAAAGCTGATACTTCTTGAGAGCTTTTTAAAGGTACTCACCATATTTTGTCACTCTGTATGCACCTGATATTTATTGTGTTGATGCTGCATGTGCTTAATTCACAAGAAGAATAAGAATGCAGTCAGATGAAGGAAAAATAAATTAGAATTACAATCATTGTTTAAGAATTTCTCTGCTGCATCTATCATACTCCTCAGGATAAGGAGTGAAATGAAATGCTAAACAATGCATGAAAGAGTTCTTGAAGTTTCACTATTAGCCATCAAAACCTTTTATAATTTAGGGTGACAGACTGTCTTTAATCTAACCTAATTGTGCGTAGTGTGTGAACTGGATTTAATTTCACACTTCTTTCTGACAATTGATAAAACTGAATCAGGGAATCCTTAAGAATTTACAGTTCCTCAAATTCTTTAGTCACTGCTGTCTCTTTGTGGCTTCTCACTTTTTTGCTATAATTTGCAGTGCCCTGCTAAATATATTACAACATGAGAATTTCAGTAAATGGAAGCTCTTTCATTAAATTTTACTTCAGTTGATGACAAGCTTAAGTAAAATTAAGAGGAAATGAGTAAAATGGAGGGGATAGTTAATGATATAATTATCATAGCTCTGATAGTAATTTTCACTAGTTTTTACTCTTAGAAGGTGGTAAAAATCATCATAGCAGCATATACTAACAATGTGGGTGCAGTTGTGCTGTGGATTTTTGTGTCAGTATCATACATCACATTGTATTGGGATTATGTAAACTGTTCTCCTCTGTGCCTAACCCGAACCCTAAGCCTGATCTGGCCCCAGAATCTTCAGTACACTGCCAGTGCATGCTATTTCTGTGATGTCTTAGATTTGGTTTTATTATAAGGAAGCAGTATGGTATACTGTGATTTTGAGTCCTATACTTCATCTGGTACTGTGGTTTTCTGTTCCACGATGCCCAATAGTTGCCATATGTGAGAGCATTTTGCTGTAACTTCATTGAATACTTCATTGCACCCTTTCTGGCATAATTAAAGTGACACTGTGTGGAAGGAGCATGTGCAAGGAGTCTCTTCAGAGGTGCATTCTTGCTATGGGAATGTATTTCTTATCAGTTGTTGCCTAAGCTTCCTCTCTTCATAGACTCTCCTTTCCATTTTTTCAGTGCTGTCTTCTGCTGTTTTAATTCCTTTAATTCCCCACAATGAAAATGACAGTCTTGACATAAGAATGACTCAAAAGAACACTGCCATGCTGAGAATTTAGTGCATTAAATTTATTGCATTCATTAGTATGTTAATTTATGACAGTTTCTTCTTTTTCTCTTCTGCTACATAAAAATTTCCTACCTCTTTTGCATGCATTCAGTGTCTCTCCATTGCATCCTAAAAAATTCAAAGCCGGCAGCTTTACATTAACACTTAAACAGCCCAAACTTAAATATTAATGTCAAAATGCAGTGTGTTTTCCCTAAGTATTTCCTACCAAGAATTCAAATATTTCAGCAGTGTGACAGTCTATTATGTTGAGGAATATGAGACATGGTATAGAAATTATGATGTATCCGGAATATGAGTGGTGCAGAGTACGTAAATAGTATATTTTTCATCTTTACAGTCCTGAGTTATTTCAAAACTGTTTATTTTGATTGAATTTGACTGTTGACTGTGAACAAGCAAGACAGTTTTGAGCACAAAACTTACTAGCTGTTGCTTTGCATTGTTTGGCAGAGCACAGCTTCTTCAAGTCAGGCGCGCAGGTAGATGGAATGATGAAGGAAGTTAGGTATACACTTACAGACTCCCCTTGGTAGTCATAGGAGAAGGCACTTTTTGCTCCTGGATCATCAGCACCTTCTCTGACATAAGAATTGTTTTTCAAGGCACAAGTGCAACAAAAATACCTGTATGAGACTACTTATTAGCTGTCAAATTTATATTGTATAGTTGACTAGTATTGAAATGTCTTTATAATATCTTCCACTTAATATGTAGAGCAGGACAGAACAAAGAATGTTATATCTATGAATACTAAGAGCTTTTTCATTACATTAGCCCTTATCCTAAAGGAAAAAGCATAAGGAGAGGCTTGGGACACTTGAACAGCCCTGATTTTAAGTCAGTCTCTCACTAACCCTCCCCTGTTTCAGTGAAGTGCTTTTTGTTATTCTCAGAGGTACATGTTATTTCCTGAGCAGGTGTTGAATGCATTTACCAGACTAGTTGTGAAACATTGCTCTTCTAAATAGCTGTTTCATTGTCACATTGTAAGGTGTTATGCAGAAAGGAAATTGGTTTTATGATCCAGTTGTCCCTGAAAAGCCTTCCACAGCTCCAGGGTGAGCTAACTTGCTAGATTAGTGAGTGGACAGTTAGTGCCTAAACCTTTGCAGAAGAGACTGTTAGACCTGTGGTTCTGTTTCTTAACATTAAAAATATGAAAGTTCCTAAAGGCTTAAAAATTGGGAATCTGTCTAGGTGCTGTGTATTAATTTCTGATAATCTACGACAATTAATGAGTGTCAGGGAAAGGATGTCTGTACATTCAGAAACCTGATATAAGGGATAGGTGGAATACAATGTACACTTGACAAGTGTTATCCTTCCTAAGCAACTTTATTTACTGGAAATATAAAATAGGGCCACACAGTACTTGTATTACACATAATTGTTAAGGATAGTATCACTACTTATTTTTATGTGTTCTTCTGAACAGTGATGATTTCTTTTCAGGATGATTTCAAATTGAATTCCCCTTTCAACTCAGACTCTTTTCTCTGTGATAAAAAATACTGTCCTAGAAAGACGCTGTTGTTTCCTGATAGGCTTGGGAAATAGATATTTCAATCCAGCATCCCATTTGAAAGATATGCATTGATTTCCCAAGAAATGTACAGTACAAAGCTTCATGCTGTCCTTTGGCAATACTCCTTTGTGCTTCTACTTTGTAAGGGAATCTTTAGCATTCAGGAACAGTTAACCTAACACAAAGAGCAGATGCTTTTGGGATTCCCTTTCTGAATTAATATCTGATCCAAACACCAAAAACCTGTATTTTTTTCATGTATAAAAAGAGTCTTATTGACCCACGGGAACTGAATGTATGGCTTAGAGATTACCGCACTGAGTGAATATGAAAATGATATATCCATTGATAGTTGAGAAGACAGTAGACGAGCAACAATTATGAGAACCTTTTCACAAAGTTTTAGAACTTGTGATTCTTTAGAATAAGTGGACTTTCTTTCAGTCTTATTCACTGTTGTCCAAAAACCAGGGACAAATACAGACAAATTAGTATGATGAATTTTCCTTTCTAGTTTCTGTTGATTTCATTAACAGTGTACTAGAAAGTCAAGCAAACCCCAACTAATTTTCAGGAATTTCAAATCCTCCCCTTCCACTTAGGGTTTTTTGATTGACAGCTCTTGATTAGAAATGTTTGTCAATTCCCAGTTCACACCAATGTTACTGGCACACCAGGCTAACAGGGGTGTCGTATTCCCTACCTCTCAGTAGCAAACCTAATGCCTATGTTTTGGTGATAGGAGAATACCTTACTTGCCTGATCTGTTACTGCATGGTTTTTAGCTCTTACTTGCAATATGTAAAACAAGATACACACCTTGCTACTGCTTCTTTTCCTAACACAGTCAAAAAAGAGACTGTCCCTTCTAGTGTCTTTTCCAATTCACTATTCATTCTATTCCAAGTAAAAGAAGAAAAATGTCTTCAGTATAAGTACTGCACAGAAAATGCAGCTCCCAAACTGTTGAATAAATTGTGTTTTTCTCTACCTGCAACTTTTCAGTGTGATCACAGATGAGGTATGGTAGATCCTTTTGATATTGTGTCATCACTGTTATTTTAGCTTGGGTGTTCTGCTTGTTGGAAAAGTTTCCCCCACGATTGTGCAGGAAATGTGCATTATGTAGAACAAGAAAAACAGAAAGATTGGAAAAAACAAACTTTTTAGCCTTTCTTTACTAGCGTGGAGGGTTGATAATTTTTATTCTGTGTCCCACAGCAGGATTTAGACCCTTGTTTAGCCATGCTGTTAAAGCTAAATTTTCAGCTACTTAAGCACCTACTGTAAAACCGCAGCAAGAATCTGTAATTTTGTTCTTGTTCTTGCTTCTTTAAGGACTTGAATAGTCATATAACAACTCCTGAAGTGGCAAATGAGTGCTATGGAGCCACTGAGAAAATTCACAGCAAAAGTAATTTCCTAATGCAAGAGAACTGAAAATAGGTTTGATCATAATTACCAGATATACATATAAAGCTGGAAACAAACTTGCTTTGTTTGCTGGCACTTGAGGGTGGTGTGGACTATGAATTCCAGGCCAAGTGACCTGAGACTCAGGACATCTTCAGAATGATAAAGCTGTGCTTTCAAAGTAGTAGTCTCATCTTGTGTTCCTGCTAGCATTTAAAACTACCTTCACTTTGTTTTCTGTGATTCACAGTTAGAGCAGCATTTTGAAGTGTCTCAGTTTCATACAATTCAGAGGAGTGGTGATCTTGGACAGAAGTCTCCTCCTTTGGATTCAACACCCCTGGTTTTCCAATATAGAGAGATAGATCAAATACATCCAGATTTAAGTGAAAAAATAATTCTTTGCAAGTAAGAAATGCTAATAACAATACTGATACAACTGGCTTAAACCAACTGATGAGGAGAAACTTCCCAAGCCCCACCCATCAGACCAAATCAAGATGTTGACCCAACCTTCCCCCACACCCGGAAGACCTGGCAGGAAGGGTTGAGAGTCAGTGCTGGCAGGAAACAGCAGAAAGCTGGGATTTGATACTGACAGAAGCTTGTGTGGCACTGCAGTGAGGCTGCAGTGCTGGTACAGGTGGTCAGAGCAGGGCTGCGGAACCCCCAGGGGACTGGAAGGACCCACCAGACACCCACTGGAGCCAGCACTGAGACTTGGTTTTTGCAATTTTGATGTTTGTTGGTCAAAGTGAAGATCACAGTCTGGATCCATAGAGGTAGAGAGGGAAGCTCTCAGACTCAGTTATATACACTCAGGTTCAGGTGGGAACACCTCCAGTCCCTCCCCTGGAGCGGGGAGCTTTATGCTGGATGATGTAATAGTGTGAGTCACGGGATACTTTGGGCGTCTTTGGCACCTAAGATACTGCAGCTGTCTCTTATATCAGGGCAACTGAGTCTATTATAACTCATTATGGCTCATCAATAAGAGATGAATCCCTTCAGGCTACATGTGAATGTTCTGGGGAGTTATCACAACAGGCTCATCTGTGTATGGAAATACTCCATGTTGCAGAGTCTGTCTCTTTCCTTGTCTTGTCTAACACCCAGCTTGTACCCTGAGGTGTCAGACGTGCAAACCTTCAGCCCCTGGCCTGGGTGGCCACTCTGCACATTGTCAGGAAGCACTCTCCTGACTGAGCCATCAGCACCAGTAGTCCAGTCTCTTTACAGCACCTGGGCAGTCAGTGCAGGTGGTCAAATGTTTGAGTCATAGTAGTTCAGTTTCTTTAAAGAAGGCAAAACACCAAAAAGCCAAAAAGGCATATTTGGAGAAAAGGGAAAAGAAAAGGTGGATACCAGAATTGTTGTGTAACCCAGGAGAAAAAGTAATTTCTGTACGTTTTTCCTTAAAGAGAAAGAGTGAAAAGCAGCAGATCTTTTTTCATTCTTAGAGTGAATGCATATGACTTGATATTTTTTGTTCTTCTTATATGATAACAACTCAGGTAGTGTAAAAATGTTATGTGAAATGGAGTATCTTAAGAAAGAGGGGAAGGTGAGGCGGAAGGAATTTCTAACTGATTATTGTAGGGAAGATGTAGGCATTACTGGAAAGCATCGATGACAGTCTTTGGCACAAGTAGTGGAGGATAAGGTGTGCTCCTCGACCCTATACTAACAAACAGGGAAGGCCTTGTTGGAGATCTGAAGGTTGAGGGCAGTGTTGTGTCTGCAGTGACCATGAGATTGTGGGATTCAGTAGTGGGCAAGGGAATCAGGGCAACAAGCAAGATTTTAACCATGGACTTAAGAAGAGCTAACTTTAGCCTCTTCAGGGATCTTCTTGGAAGAATCCCATGGGAAGAGGTCCTGCAGGGAAGAGGGGCCCAAGAGAACTGATCGATATTCAAGGCTCACTTCTTCTAGGCTCAAGGACAATGCATCCCAATGAGCAAGAAATCAGGCAAAAGGAGCAAGAGACCTGTGTCTATGAGTAAAGAACTTCTGTCATTACTCAAGTGTAAGCAGGAAATACATGAGGAAGCAAGGTCAGGCCACTTGGAATGAATATAGAAAGGCTGTCAGAGTAAGTAGATATGAGACAAGGAAATTTAACAAAGACAAGAGCCAGATTCTGCACCTGTACGTGGAAACAGCCTGGGAAACAAGAGGCTGGAGAACAACCCCATGGGAAGGGACCTGGGGGTCCTGGTCAATAGCAAGTTGAATTGCAGTGCCCTAGCAGCCAGGGGGGCCAACCATGTCCTGGGGGGGCATCAGGCACAGCATCACCAGCTAGTTGAGGGAGAGGATTGTCCTGCTCTGCTCTGCACTGGGGCAGCCTCACGTTGGATATTCTGTGCAGTTTTGGATGCTACAATATAAAAATGATACAAAGCGAATAGAGGGCATCCAGAAGAAGGCTATGAGGATGTTGAAGGGTCTGGAAGGGAAAGCCTTATGAGGAGCAGCTGAGGTTATTTGGCTTGTTCAGCCTGGAGAAAAGGAGACTGAGAGGAGACCTCATTGCAGTCTACAACTTCCTTGTGAGTGGGAGAGAAGGGGCAGGCACTGATCTCTTCACTCTGGTGACCAGTGATAGGATCCAAGGGAATGTCGTGAAGCTGTGTCAGGGATGGTTTAGGTTGGATATTAGGAGAAGGTTCTTCATTTAGAGGTTTATTGGGCACTGGAATAGGCTGCCCAGGGAATTGGTCATAGCACCAAGCCTGACAGAATTCAGCAGGTGTTTGGACAATGCACTCAGGCACAAGATGTGATTTGTGGGGCTGTCCTGTACAGGGCAAGGAGTTGGACTTGGATGATCCCTGTGGGTCCCTTCCAGCTCAGGATATTCTATGAGTTACATCAATCTTCATTGCTTGTCTGGGAATTTTATTTTTTTATGTTCATGTGCTGAGCATCAAAAAATTTAGAACCAATAAATACTTAATAAAACTAAGAGCAACCTTAACTGATGATATTTGTGTTCTCTTAATAGAATCTGGTTCTGCAATCACTGCTTCCTGTATTGGTTTGGGAAACTCTACTACACCTCCACCCGGACAGGCAGGAAAACCAGTGCCAGGATATAATGGTAAGACTCTGCTAAAATGTTACTAGAAAAGGACATTGCTTATATTCCTCAGTAAGTACCTTAATTGTCATACTTTGTAGAGAAAGCAAATTACAGTCTTATTAACACATTTTCCTTCTTTCCTGTAACAGGAAGCTCCACTTTTTTTGTGAGTTGTGGAATATGATTGTGAATAAGAAGTTCAGAGTTATGTTCAAGAAAACTGATCAACTACTCCTGCCTTTATGATATGACAGGGATAGCACACATTGTGACACATTACTCATTTACACGTCTCCATAATGCTTCTACACTTTAACGCAACTTGCGAGAGTTGTTGAAACCACATTATCTTTCAGTATTTGTGGAGCATTTTTATAACCATGGGAGAAATGGTAGGCTTTGGACCAACATGAAAGGGATGAGCACTCATTGTCTGGAAGGTATTTGCATGCAGAGGGTGCAGCCACGGGATTAAGAAAGCAAAAATATTTTAATACCTAGGAATCCAGATTTTAACACAGTTTCAAGAATTACTTGAAGTCTGAAAAATAATTACGTTAAATATCAAATGGTCTTCAGGAAAAGTTCTCACATAATTGGGCAGAAAGAGCTAAGCTGTTTTTTTTCTTCTAATACATATAATTGGTAGTGAACATTAAAGAAAATAAAACATTTTCAGGAGCTCTTGGTTGTGGCATTTCCTGTTGTGGCATGATGACAAGCAATAGCTTAAAAACAACCTTAAAAAAAATGTCATGGAGTTTGTCCAGAGTTTTAATAAATAGGAAGGAATGAGAGAATATAATGGCATCGTGCATGCTATCAGATGATAGTAAGGACTAGAAAGAAGTATGAGTAGCAAGAATATGAAAATTCCTGATGAATATTCTGGAACATTTGGACTAGTGTAATTAAAGAATTTCTTCAAGTAGAATGATGGCAATGTCTTTAACATACCTTATCAGGGAAACAAAGAATGAGCACTAGCACTCACTAAAGATCTGTGGAATAACTTTACCTCTTTCAGTCTTTGACCAATTATGTCCTGTAACGTAGCCCTTCATAAAACAGTAGTTTTTGAAATTACTGGTAACTGTCTTGCTGCCATACACTTCTGTTTTTATGTTGTTTCCCTGTTGTTACTGTACTAATTAGAGGAGATACACCATTTAGAAGATAAATTCTCTAATTTTTAGATTATACATGCAACTGCTAGTCATTGATAATGTAATGTTGTATTTATGCTGCAATATAAATATGAAGTTACAAGATCTACTTTTTTAAAAAACACAAATTCTTTCCTGTTGCATATTGCTAAAAATAAACTGATTCTTTGCTGATTTTTAAGAACACAGATAATAAGAACTATGATACCGAAGTGCAGTGGCACAAACTGCATCTAAAAGTGATTCAGGATACCATGTTGATTTCTAGGTCTGTTGCCTTAAGTCAGAGATTATATTGTGCTTTTCCTTTTATCTCCTTGAATCCTTTCTGAAGCAAGTTCCACATTTTGAAGAAATAAGTCAGTTCTTCAGTAATTCAGGAGTGAGCAGTATAGTATACCCATTCTCCAGATCTTTCTGCATTGAAATAAATAGCTTGCAAGGAGGAGACTAAAGATTGAGATTGGTACCTTGATGAATCAGTTACAATAAAAAAGCTATTTCAGGTGTTTTTCCTCAGAAATTTCAGTATCAGGATATGATGCTTTCACTGAAGGTGGTGGGACAGTGTCATCCAGGGAAAAGGTTTCAGCTGGGAGATCTGGATTCTGTGCTATACTTGAGCATTACCCAGTTCTGTAGATCTGGGTAGTTCACAAGTTACTTTATCTCTTTGTGCTAGACTACAATAAACTTTGTTAGCTGAGGGGCATCTTTCTGAGACTCCTGAGAGCCTTTGAAAAGCAGGTCTACTTACTTACAGCCAGTAGTATTTTTCACATTAACTGTTTTAGCCTTCAGTAATCTTGGTTGTTATTTCTTGCTCGTGTTACCCATGTACTTTTTATTTATATTTTTCATTTATCTTAATGCCCCTTTGCTGTTTGGAAGTTTAGATTTTCCAGTATGAAGGTTTCTTTCAACTTTCTGTTCTATATTTTTCCCTTTTGAGACTTTGTGCTATTTCTGCTTCCAGAGAACAAGTATTATTTAAGACTTTTTGTGCTTAAGGCTGAATGTTAATAAGGCCATGACATTATCCAGTTGGCACTTCCAAATTACTTAATTAATTTTGTTGCTTGGTGTATTGCCACTCTGAAGTGTGACATAAGTATGTATCTCTAAAGAAAGACACTTTCCTCCACATAAAAACCCACTACTAAACTTTTCTTCCTATATTACTTTTTTTACAGTGATGATTCTGGGTGAAAATAAAGAACCAGTGAAGGCCAAGACTTTGGGAAATATTGTGGTAAAGTAAGAAAAATAAGTATCTTACAGTTAAGGAAAGCTTCCTACATGGATTGATTGTCTCTTGACTAAAGTTTATATATATGTACAAAACATGATTGAAGTAATGAGGATTGAAAAGCATGTGTGTCTTTGATACTGATACTAAAATGCCAGAATGTTTTGCATCCATTAGTATTGAAAAATTGCAGATGAAATTGTGTGAGTGAGTGTGGATTGCTGGATTTGTTTTCTTAGACTACAGCAAATTTTATCATTTTAGTAATTACCAGCCTGTTGGCAGAGGATGAAGCCTTCCTGTTGTGATGTATGAGCAAGATATTGAATCATTCCTTTCACTCTTCTATTTTTCACTTTAGTGAAATAGTACAGCAGTGTAGATTGACAGGCTTTGGCTTACAGGTGTGATGTTGCCTCCTCTTTCACTATTTCCTAATCCCAAATGATGTATATTTTTAGAGGGAGAACATGCATTTTCTGTTCTCTGTTAAAAATGCAAGACATCTCTCTGTGTGTTTTGCATGAAACAGTGTTAGTTGTAGTAGTACTTGGACAAAATGCATAGAGGAAAGGACTACAGAAAAAATAAAAACAAAACCAAAACCAACCAAACAAAAACAAACAAACAAAAAACAAAAACAAAAAACAAACAAAAAGGAAACAAACAAACAAAAAAACCCCAACAAAAACCACTGTGCATCATGCAGGTGATTTTTAGTACCAGACTCAGGTCAGATGAGTTCCATAGGCTTTGATGTTGTTTTTGAAATTACACCTTTCCTGGCACTCCTTCTTAGTTAAAAAGGTCTCTGTTTAGATAGCACTGTGAACATCAGTTATATTTATGTTGCCTTCTGCCTTTTCACTGTTGCCAGAACCTTTCCTTATTCCTGTAACCCTCACTAGGCTTCTGCTCCCCACATCCCATGACAGCTGTGTATTCTGGATGTTTCACAGGCTTTTAGGCAAATGGCATTTTCCTCCGCCAGATAACTGCTTTGTGATGAATGTGGTAGCTGTAACCACCTCTGTTTTCAGTCACAGAAAATACTCCAGCTCTGAACACTTCCTAGCTGCCAGAAAATACAAGTCCCAAAGGAAATGCATTCATCTGTTTCTTCTGTGGTAAATCTTTGGAGAGTTATCGTAGTTCAGAGTCTTCACTGCTTGCTTAGATAAATGCAAAGAAATATAAAGATTAGCATTAACCTTCGGTGAACTGAAAATCTGTCAAAAGCTGAAGCATTGAGACAGATGTACCAGTTTTGATGAATTGTTAGCACAGTCAGCTGAGGACTGAGGCAACAGGCACATGAGCTGAGGATGAGAGGCATAAGAGTTGCAGGCACTGGACTGTGCTGCAGTCATGCAGTGATAACAGTGTGGATGGGCTGGTGTAGAGGGCGGAGTTGCTGAGGAGTGAAAGTTTTTTGCTCAGCTAATCTGAAGACCACTGTGGAGGCTAAAGTAGTATCACGTCAAGTTATTGTACTGTGTGTTTTCAGGATAAAGTCTATATCCTGCCTAATCTCAGCATCTTTGGCTAAGCCACCAAGGACCCACAGGCACTGCTTTAAGAGCACGCATGATCTCCCCTGAATCAGACTCATATTTAGACATAGTTTTCTTGTGACACATTGATTGTGCACTCATTCCATTTGCAAGTATGTGCATGCATTCCATTACTGAGCACAAATAATTAAAATTGCTCCAACCTTTTATAGACTGTGGTTTGCAGTATCAGTCAGAGTGGAAGGCTGTCTTTCAAAGCATTCACGTCTGTAGGGCCTGAAACCATTATAAAACATAGACTTGTAATCAATGGAGAGAGAGAAAGGTATTTTATAAGAAAATTGATCCTAGCTGTCTGAGGTATTCAGCTAGGATGGAATAAATTGTCTTCCAAATGTGCTTATGACTCTCCAGTGATTGCAGGAGTGGCACAGTTAGTGCAGGGTAGGTGTTTAGCTTTGTCTACCAAAGGAGAGGTGAAATGCAACTCTGCCAAACAATTTGAAATATATATACTAAAAGATAACTTTGGAAGATGTGTATGTGCTTTTCTGAGTCCTTACTATCTTTAACTGCCTGCCAGGAGTGATATTGCTATATTACAAGATCATGTTTGGGGTTATTGTCAAACTCTTAAAGCCAGAATTTATCTTCCCTAATGTGGCATCACATTTAGGCATTTATCTAAACATGTTATGTTTACAAGCCAGGGAGGGGAGCCATGGTGATGAGCATTCATACCATTGCATCATCTGAAGGGGCCCATCCTGTAGCTCTGCGCAGGAAGTTCAGCGGGGGATGTTTTGCTCTGGGTAAAAGTTGATCTGGGGTCTCGGCCACCACTAGAACCTGTCCCTGCCTCGTGGGGACAGCAGCCAAACCAGAAACTGCTGACTTGCCCCTGAGCCACTGCTGGCCTGTGCTACCACTGCTCATGCACCATCTCTGCCTGCCCAGGACTGCGGCCGCTGGACCACCACCACAGAGCATCACTGCTGCCCGCTGGCACGCCATTGGACTGTCTCTGGAGTGCAGCTGCCGGCTCACCCACTGCTGCAGCACCGCTGCAGTGCTGCCACCACCCACTCACCTGCCACTCGCTCACTGTGTGCAACCACTGCCCATGCCGGCACCCCTGCCACTGCTGGGATCACTGAACCAGAGAGAGCAAAAGTGAAATGAATTGCTACCGCCCACAGCCCAGCCAAGCCCAGCGGGACAACACGTGGCAGGGAACAGAAAGATTCTGAACGGATGCCACTGCTGCTAAGACCTGAACCTAATGGTGTCATGGAGTGGCCAGTTTAGTAGTGTGGCTCCTTGTGAGCAGCGCAGTTTTCCTGGGTTTTTGCTTTTACCCCTGTTCTCCCATTGTTTTCTTTCATTTGGTTGGGTGGACAGGAGGTGGTTAGTGAGGAGGACCTTCTGCCATTCTTTTTCCCTTTTGTTCCTGGGGAATCATGTGACAGGGTGAACTCCGTTTTTTGTGGGTAAGCCCTTTGCTTTGTACCTTTGTGGTGCTGCTATTTTTCCTTAGTAGTAAACTGTTATTTTTTTCACTTACAACCTTGCATTTTTTTGTCTCTCTGTATTGAGGTGAGAGTGGATAAAAAGGGGAGGGAATTAATTTGTTGGTGGGCTTGTCCCCATATTTGTCTTTAAACCAAGACAAGATTTGGCTTTCCAAACATGGGGCTTGAGAAAGAGAAGTGAGGAAATAACAATTTTGAACATCTCATTTATGTATGGGGTATAGAACCCCTGGCCATCATGAACCTCAATCTACTCATGTCTCTGTGTCACCTAAGCCTGTGTATATGTTCCCATATATGGAACTGTTTGCCCAGCATGATGCTCTTTTTCTGACCGGGGAAAAGAACGAAGATAGTTTTGTTGATGTACTATTGTGTGACATCAGTTTATAATGTGGTAACCTCGAAGACTGTGAGTTTCCTTTGGAATATGTATGTAGGGCTGTCTATGTGCACTGGTCTGGGTTGCTATCTCTGGGGATCTATTGATAATGGCATCCATCCTGTGGGCAAAAGGGGGAGGTAATTTTTCTCAGCTGTTCACCCCTTTCTCACTCAGGTGGGCTACAACAGCTTTTAAAATGGTTGAATTCCTTCTGGGTGCTAGGGATAGCATAATTTTGTTGTTATGTCTGTCAGGTTTCCTCAGTATGGTCTATCTTGTGTTTGGAGACAGGACCAAGATCTCCAGGGATGTTGTCCAGAGGCCTGCCCCAGGGGTGAATAACCTTGAGTGGGATGGAATGTGGGAGGGCATGGGCCAGGTTTTGGAGAAATTCTGTCCTCCAGTGGTCTGGAAGTTCACCCCTGAAAACTTCAGGATCCTGTTGAAGTAATAAGATCTGTGAAGGAAACATACTGCGGTAACTCCAGAGAAGGACAGCTTATTGCAGCTTTCTGTGATATGCTGAGCCCTGGCCACTGCCTTCTGGACTCTTCTTGGTGTGGTACAACACCTTCAGGAGGAAATGAAAGGAAACACAATAACAGACACCATGGCCACTCAGGTTGTAGTTAACCCAGAAAGGCAACCCAAGCCAGAAGTCACCCCTGTCCAAAAGGGGAAATACAAGGCCAAATCAGTTCACCAGATGGATGACGATGGGGAGTCAGGACCCTCACCATCTGTGCCTGCAATAATATATGCAGTCTGTGGAAGAACATCAACTGATGAAGAGGAGAGCCCATATTGACCTGGTTGATCTGAGTCTGGGATCTTGTGGGCAAAGGTGCGCAGCTTGATGGTACTGAAGCGAGGTTTTTAGGATCCCTGTCCCAGCATGTGGACATTCACCAGGCGTTTGTGAGGAAATCAGAACCCCTCAGCCTCTGGTTGCAGCTTTTACCAAGTGTGAGGGATAGATGTGTTTACAGATGCATCATGGCCCCTGGAAGACAATGGAGCAAGGAATCTTATGCCTGAGAGAACTGGCACTGCTAGTGGTACTTTTTGTGGGGGATGGGCAATCCAATAAGGACCCAGACAAGGTCAAGTGCACATCACAGATGGAGTTGAAACTTGCACACCAAGAACCATCAATATATTCCAATATATTCTTACCAACAGTGCCGTGGAAGGAGAACCAGGAGACAGTGGACACTATAATGAATAAATTCCAGACATATGATGAGATTGTCAATGCCCCATTATGGGCCCACGTCTCTTCTGTAGAGAAACTGGCTGCAGACCTCCAGACTGTAACAGAGCAAGTTAGAGATGGCCACTGAAAACTCAGTAGTTTAAAGAGAGCTTTGTGCATGTCTCGCCAATGCAAACTAGAGTCCCTGCTACTAGAAGCAGGTGTTCCCCAGCTAGGGAGAGGGGATATACCACATGAAGCAACCTGTGGTTCTTCCTACATGAACATGGGGAAGACATGAGGAGGTGGGGTGGAAAACCCACTATTTTTCCTTGTTAGTAAACTTATTTTTTCACTTATAACCTCCTTATATTTTTTTGTCTCTCTATATTAGAGGCAGGGGTGAATAAAAAGGGGAGGGAGTTCATTTTATTGGAGTTCCTGTCCCAATATTTGTATTTAAAGCAAGACAAAAGGGATTACAAATGTGTTTTTATATTGATTTGTTGTTACTGTACTTTGATTTGTTTTCTTTTATCTGGTTCAGCCTGACTTTTGCTGCAATTAAATGAATTGATAAGGAGAGATTTTATTCTGTTTACTTTGGGGTTTTTTTGCAGTGTATCACTCAAAAAAGGATAATGGCACAGACATACTGTTATTTTATTGTGTCCATATTTATTGTAATAGCCATTCTGAAACAGAGGGAGAAATAGGGGACAAAGAAATTACATTGTATCATAAAATAGTTGATATAAAACCAATTCTGAGGTTAACTATCACCCCTCTTTCTTTTCCAACCTTTTTTCTGACTTAGTCTTTTGAGACAATAGGATTTCCTAAAATTCATTCTGCAGTTAAAAAAACCCAAACCAACAAAACACAAACAAATCTGAAAAACACAAACCAAGACACTACAACAAAGATATTGATGAGCCTTAGGAGGCCAGCTGTGGAACTTTTAACACTTCCAACATTTGACTCTTAGGTCTATTAAAACAGAAGTTGGTTTTAGAGTATTACAGTTCACAGTGTCTTAACATTTTGTTCCAGTTTTCATTCCAGTAAGTGACTATTTGCTGCTGAGTTTAGTTGTTTTTCTGGTCATAGAAATCAATGGCCATTAAATTAAGGCATCACATTTTCTATCTTCTGTGTCATATATCTAAGCAGTTATTTAGCTGTAAAACTTCTTAATTTTTTTTTATTAGAACAAGGTGTCATAAATCCCTCCTGCAAAGGAGCCTTTTCTTTCTTCAGCAGTCTTCTACAGACCTCTTAAAAATAGTGGGGATGATTCCCATTACTAGCAGTGTTTGTTTGTCACCTCAGGGCTATGTCCCCATGTGGCTAGAAGAAAATGGCAGAGTGAGGATGTTTCTGTCTATTACTTTGTCAGACTCTTAGCAGCAAAATATGGTGTACCATTTTAGAAAAAAATCACAGGTGTTTGCTTCATCCGCAGCATGTATGAGTTGAGAAATATTCTTCAGTATTTCTTGGAAAGGAGAATGGCCATACACTGCTTACAGTGCCAGCTGTGCAGGAGTGGTGTACTGCTTCTCAGTTTTTTTTATCCCAGAGTAACTCCCAGTAACAACTGTTTGGGGCTGCTTGAGGCCTGCACTGTTCGTAAGTACAGTATTTAAAGTATCTATTCTTGCAGCGGAACTTTAAATTTTAATTTTATCCTGCAGGAGTCAGATACTTTAGAAAGGTAATTCTTACATCTGATTAGTCCATCTTGCTGCCGCAAGTATGTTCTTTTCTTTACTCATCTGCCAACTGATGCCTGGGGTGTTTTTCATGTAACCAGCATCTCTGCCCTTTGGAAAGATTTTTCTCTGATAAGAATTCTCATACCAGCTAATCTACCATGGCAATGCAATGATATTTTTTTATTTCACAAGTCTTTTGGTATAAAGTAATCAAAAGCAGTGTCACAACATTTATGATGGAAAGATAAGGGGAAGTGAAGATGACTGCAGCTCATGAGGGTGGGTTTGTATGAATTGTTTTGGAATTTATATATGTATCCTTTTGAACTAGAAATTCTGGACATGAAAGATTCTGAGAATTTATTCTGAAGTGAAAATGATAGTAGGAATGACCTCCATTTCCATTAGCAAGACGAGTCTGATTTAGTGACACACTTCTGCTTGCATTTTTCTGGCCTGCCTGTAATTAGTATGCACTTGAAAGTGTGTATGTGTCTGTATGTAATTATGATTAGCCATGATAGTTTTCTAAGTTGTCTGTTCTTACAAGGAACATTAACAAAGAGAAATCCCATTTAAATTCTAGTGCAGTAGGAAACTCAGTTTTGCTCTTGTACATTATAAAGATCACAAACCCATTATTTTTTGAAGCAGTCATCAGCACTGTCTCGTTAGCTAGCATTATTCTTTATACTCATCCACGGCAACAGGACTGCATTTGCCTTGTGTTTATTCTGTGCATAGAGTAGTGACTGTCAGTAAATTTCCTAGACCTGAGTTGCACTTCCTCTCATGCTTTTATAGTTAATTTTGTGCCATAATAATGGAGGTTTGCAGGATAAGGATTTATAAGTTCGCTTTACTGATACCCACTGCACAGAATCACATGTTGCACATTCAGCAAGAGGTGAGACAAGGTAGTTATATTATACAGTGATTCTGAAATGCTTTGGTTGCATTGCTTAGATTGCATTTAAGAATAGTGACTGTGTGAGAGGCTCTGTATTAATGTGGATTTTTTTGGAGGAATTTGGGATTACTGAAGGAAGAGGAAGAGAAATGTTCCATCAAGAGTTAGAATGAATCAAATGATGACTCACTGCATTATATAGAGTAAAATCAAGCAAAACTTTATTTACAGTGCTGTAAAACATAAAGTGTTTAAAAAATAATATTTATTCATGCTAAATTTTAATAGTCAATATTTATAAAGAAATTATAATAATAAATTTACAGCTTTTTATGATTATAGGTTTTAAGTTAGCCAATTTAAGTTAGACTACTTTTGAAACAAATATTTTAAAGTGAATATTCTTTAGTGGAAGAGATGTTGTTCAGAGGTAGGCAACCCATTTACAGTTTCCCTATTTGTGGTATGGTGTTCAATCTTTATAGGGTATTTAGTGAGCAAATAAATGTTCAATAAAAAGCTTACTCATTCAATATTTCTTATAATGCATTTAAAAAAAAAATCAGTATCTCTGTGGAAGTCTGTAGCAACCTGAGGCTAGGAATATAATCATTAAAATGCACAGTAATGCTAACCAAGAGAGCTTAAAGGAAAGAAAAGGGAAAGAAAAAGCTGTAATCTTTTGCAGCACACTGTAGTACCATTAAAAAAACCCCGAAAATAATGAAAAATCTTGTAAGACTTGATGGGTCAACATTTGGACATTTTTACTTTGAATACACTCATGAGAAAGGTCATCTCTTCTTTGTGCTCTCCTGCTGCCCAGAAAGAAAAGGAGACTAGGAGGCAATGGCAATATGTTCTTGTAAGTAAAGGCTATACTGCTAGGTAAAGTGAAAATTTGCTAGATTTATAAGATAAGGGACCCGAGAAAGCAGTGGCTTTCAAAGGAGCTTTTTATGTTACAGTGGATAAACCTCTGAATACATGAGAACTTTGAATGAAAGGTAGCTGCTAGTGTAACTAAGCAGGCAATATCATTCCTTGTTATTCACTAGGGAAACTGAAAAGGAGCCAACATTATTATCTGTGCATATGTTGTTAATAAATCTATTAATGCATTATGTTCAGTTCTTGTGGCCATATTTCAAAAGGCTATTGAGAAAATAACTGTATTTTAGGGAAAATATGAATGATAGTGACCTTAGTAGTGGAATGCTTGTGCTATGAAAACCTGTGTATGTAGTTCATCCAAGATCAGTAGAATAGTAACTTTATCAAGGCCAGAAAATATCCAGAGGACAAAAACATTTCTGAGAGTTGACTGTTTAATCTAGCACAAAGAGATCGGAAGCTGAAGCTGGATGTATTCAGATGACAAGTAAAACACTAACAGTGAAGGTATTAAACCACTGGAACAAATTCTTGGGAGTACGGTGGTTTACTTTGACACTTTGTAAGTCAAGTCTAGATATCTATTTCAACCAAAAATTGTGGAGTTCAGGCAGGATTTAGTAGATGGCATCTTTTAGCCTGGTGTATGGATGCTCAGTTCAGATAAAAAAATCTGTGCAAAAGATTTATGTCCCTGACAGCCTTCTACATGTTTATTAGCTTTGTCTTTTGTCTTTACAAATAAAACAATGAGGACTCCAATGTGAGAGCAATTTGTGCCAAAATGGGTTTTCTAGCAGATCTCTGGCTGAGTATGTGTAAATAGCATTTGAACTTTCTTTACATTGAACATTTTCCAACCACTTTCACTAGTTTTTGATGACTTTCTTTCTTCCCCACTAAACTGTATTTTTTTCTGCAAAATGCACAGAGACCAACTACTTTTGTGACCCCCTTCAGATAACTGAAGTAGTATTTCATGCAGACTGATGAACATCTGAGATCCTCAACTCTTCTCCACCCTCTTTCATGTGCTGTTGTTCCTGGTGTCTGAAAAAGCTTCCAGATGCCTTTCAAACTTGCAATCAAAAATTTCTATAAGACTGATGTTTATGCACAGCACTACATAAAAGCTGAGTAATAATTATAGCTGCCAGTCAAGATGATTTAGTTCCATTCACAAGCCCAAACTCATTTAACAGTGACTTATACTTGCTTTGACTGGCTGTAATGAACATGCTGTGAGTGACATTGTCTACCATAAAATAAAAGGATGCCTTTTCTGAATTTCAGCAAGGTAGCATTTCCAATAGTTTTTGACTTTCATTTGTACTTCCAAAAATCTGATTTTCTGTGTAAATTGTCTTTTGAGTGCTCTGTCTGTAATTGATTAGTTCTATTAACAAGGAATCTTACAGCATTTTGATGAGTGGTAGTTTGAAAGGATGTGATACATGGGAGTCAGATTTTCTTTGGGCTAACCTAAAGGGTGGACTGTTCTGTGAAAGGTCAGCCACCATTGTATGAAAAACAATGCTTAAAAAACAAATAATGACTGGTATTTAAAATTCTCTAATAGAAAAACAGTTACTGCAAATCACTTCAGAGTGTTTTTTGTGATGCTGTTGAGCTCACCTATCTGTCTTAGTTTCTCCAATTTATTACGAAATTGCCTTCTTATCTTTGTAAAATGTAACCAGAGTGAATCTTTGCTAAATGAACCCATATAAGTTACATCATTAATTTACACAATTTACCTGGTTTTCCTAATGCTGTTCTAAATGTATTCAACCTTGAAATGAGAAATGGGCCTGGATCTATATTCTTGTAGTTCTGCAATTTTAATCTCGATTTCACTAGAGTAAACGGAGAATAGCATAATTGTACTGCTGTTATTGTGCTGGTGAAAAACTGGCATAAGTGATCAAAATTCAGACCTATACATCCTTTTTTGAGGTTTGAAATCCAAAGGTAAACTTTTTCAGTCACCTGTTTTTATTTATCTCATTGTAGAATTCAGGCTTGAACCTCCACTTGGATTTGAAACTGTGCCTCTTCTTTGCTAGTTAAATGGGATGAGTTGACACTAGTTAGCCTGATCCAATATAGCTGCTAACACATTCATGTTTTAGAAAAAGCTGGCAAGCTTCTCTCGAATTTGTATTTGTTGAAGCTTGTGACTGTCTTCTGCAGAAGGAAGCAATGTTAAAATTGCTATGTTAACGCAATTACATTCCTAGTTATGACTGTATGAAAAATCAAAGCAAGACTAGTGTAAGGGAGGGCTCATCTTCAAACTGACAGCAGATGCAGAGGCTCAACAGTAGCTGCTTTGTGCTTTGGCATGCAGGGGGAGAGTTAACAGATAGCTAGAGAAATACAGTGAATATGTCCCAAAGGAAAACCAAGCAAAGCAACCTCTTGTATATTGTGGAAATTATATACTTCCTCCTGTTTTGGTCTTCTGTGGTCCTCTCCCTTGTGAACGGAAAGCAGGACCATCTGTGGGGGCAGTCATGCTTACTTATGCATACCTGGAATTTTTTGATCAATATACTCTCTTGGTAAAAAGTAACCCCAAAATGTCTTGAGTATCAACTCAGTGTTTGGACAAAGCGGCAGTAGTTTTTAAATATTGTATACTCATAATTGTGTGTTATAGGAAGAACAGATACAAAGTGTGGCTGGAGTGAGTCCAGAGAAGGGCAATGAGTCTGGTGAAGGATCTTGAGCATGAGTCCTGTGAGATGTGGCTGAGGGAGCTGGGATCAGTTAGCCTGGAGGACAAGGCCCAGGGGAGACCTTAGCACTCTCTACAACTACAAGAAAGGGGGCTGTAGCCAGGTGGGGGTTCAGTCTTTTCTCCCAGATAACTAGCAACAGGACAAGAGGACACAGTCTTAAGATGCCCAAGGGGAGGTTTAGGTTGGACATTATCAAGAAGATGCCTCACAGAATGGCTGATTGGGCATTGGAATGGACTGCTCAGGGAGGTAGTGGAGTCACCGTCCCTGGAAGTGTTTCATGAAACACTGATGTGGCACTTAGAGCCATGGTCTAGTTGACATCAGGGTGTTCCACCATAGGTTGGACTAGATGACCTCAGAGGCCTTTTCCAACCTAATTGATTCTGTGATTCTCTGAAACCAAACATCCCAAAATGTTCCTTTTTTTGTATGGAGATGTTGAGAAAAGCAAGGGATGTTTGCTTTCAGGTTGCTGTTATTTTCTGACTGTCTCATTTTATCTCTTCTGGCTCCTTGAATGTAATTATGATCCAGCTCTGCTCCCTTTGGAATTTATGGCAGCCTTCTCCCTGATAGCACTGGGTTGGAGGTATTTTTGGCTCTGGACATTTGAGTTCTTATGTCCTGACAAGATTCCAGTATGTGTAATTATGTTCTGGCAAACTGAATTCTGCCTTTATTAGTTTTATTATTTGTGTTTGCACAGAAACGAGAAATTCTGGTCAGTCATGATGCTAAAACCTTTACTCTCATGAAAGAATTGTATGTGCCCACTGCTCTGGAATAATTTTGCCTGAAAGATGGGCACATGGAAGATGGTGTTCACTTTCTGCGTAGTGGATGAATGGGGTCTTAACTGCAAGTAATCTTTCACAGAAAGCCATGGAAGCACATTTTCAGATGTTGTCTGTATGATATGCACTATAGAGATACCTGCGGTAGCCACTAGTTTAGCAATCTGGTTTCCACAGACTCAGGAAATATGCTCTGTGGATCTACTTATCAATGCAATTTTCCTCAAAACCCCCAACAAAAATGACACAATCAGACATGAGACACCACCCTCTCCCTCGGCCACCTGGGGGGGGGGGGGGGGGGGGGGGGGGGGGGGGGGGGGGGGGGGGGGGGGGGGGGGGGGGG